>VZSE01002186.1:27998-249583 GCA_013398275.1 Promerops cafer | reverse complement strand
CGGACTCCCAGCGGCGCAGGACGCGCCCAGGGCCCGCTCCCTGTGCCGGCCTCGGGAGCGGCCCCGCCGGGACGCGGGCAGGCGTGGTGCGGGGGAGACCAGCGAGGAGGAGCGCGCAGCCCCGGGACACCGCACAGCGCTCGGGGGGAGCGGTGTTAGTGATAACTCCTTCCAGTACCTGCCAGGAAAGATGGGTCAAGACTATTTACAGGAGTTCGTAGTGACGGAACAAGGAGGAGTGGGTTCAAATTGAAAGAGAGTAGGTTTAGATGAGACATGACGAAGAAATTCTTTACTGTGCGGGTGGTGAGGCACTGGCACAGGCTGCCTAGAGAAGCTGTGGATGCCCCATCTCCGGAAGTGTTCAAGGCAAGGCTGGATAAGGCTCCGAGCAACCTGGTCCAGTGGGAGGTGTCCGTGCCCACGGCAGGGGGATTGGAACTAGATGATTTCCAAGCTCCATTCCAACCCTACCTATTCTATGATTCTGTAAATTAGAGGTTAGGAAGGCTGACAGCAGGAGCTGTGGTGTACAAGCCCCCCTTTCTGCCATTGCAGAATTTCTGGAGGCTTACAAATTATCCAGTTTACTTGTAAATGAATTTAAAAATGTTTTTAGACAGGCAGCACAAAGCCTTGTGTGAACAAAGGGCCACAGCTATGCGCACCTCTGATCCCAGGTGTGAATTTCACTGAGGAAATCACAGTACCCTTGCCCCATATCCATTACCAAACCTCTCCATGTTCTCTGATGCCTTTCTTTCGGTACGCTTAGCAAAACCTCTAGTTACATTCCTCACGAATCCTCTATCACAATTACTGTAATTTTTTGTAGACTATGCAACCTTTGAAAGTCTTCCATCTTTTCCAGGTTGCAAGGTTAAAAAGAATCACAGCTGTAAGCTTCCAAGTTGTATGAGCTGCTAAAAGATGAGCCTGTTGTTTATGGAGTGCCTCTGCATATACTATTATGTTTCGAATGTTTACAAAGTGCATTAATTATCCAATATGCCCATATTTTCAGTGTCCAGAGCAATGCAGGCATTGCAAGTGTTACTTAGCAGCCTCCAGTTAAGTGGTACTTTAGACTTGACTGGAATCTGACAGAGTATTAAAATAAAATATCCTTGCTCTGCGGTCTTGTTGGATGTTGTATCAGGTCTACAAGCATTGGCTGAACACGAACTTTTCCTTTGTCTCCATGTTTTACCTTCCTCAACATGCTGTTTGCTTTTTACAAACTCTTCTGGTTGGCAAAGCACACCCAGTGCATTGTGAAGGTACTTCAGAGTTAGTGATGAACAAGCAATGACTTCTGTAACTGGTCAGAACAAATGATTACACAAAACAATGCTTTAAGATGTTTGAAAGTTTATTCATAGTAGAAATTGCAATTTCTTTTGAAGACTACAAAACCTGCCATTAGACAGGAAAACAAGCAATGATAACTTCCCAAAACTGTTCATAGTTACATCTGGAACAGTTTTAATTACACATTAATAGCATGATTGGAACATCTCTTAGATCAGACTCTCAATAAAACAATCATTTAAAGTATTCAGTACAATTAATTTTTTAACTAGCATTTCAGTTCTATGACAGCAGTGCCAAGCATCTAACAGATGCTATTGTAATGGTCTAGAATAAGGTACAATACCACTGATTTCCTGGAACAGTACCCTAGACTCACTTACATGCCATGCTGAGAAAACTAGTATAAAGTATGATTGTATAGAATCGTAGAAAAATATTTTATCTGTGATTTTGTAATTTTTTAAAAATTGTTTAAGTAGACATCCCCCCCCCACTAGGTTGCAAAATAATTACATCCCTCATAAGTACACCTTCCCTTTGATTAGGTCAAGAGTATCAAGATAAAGCTCATCATTTACATCATTTTCATAAGTGAAAATTCATCTATTAACCATTGCTGCTTAGTAAGGGCCAGCACACTTTGAATCCTTTCCTTCCAGTCATAGAAAAGCACAGCTTTAGTTTAGTTGGTAACACCACATTTACAAAAGCAAAACACACACACACAAAAATCCCAGACACGTAAATCTATTTTCTTATGGCCTTGTCTCTTCAGAAAAAAGTTTTAACTATTTTCTTGAAAAACGCCTTTTAAGTTTCATTCAATGTTATAGTGATTATGAACACAGAACTTTGCCCTAACTGGACATAGATGGCATTTAATGGGTATTGCAACTACACTCTTCCCTCCCTTCCCTCATGCTCTCAAGCACAGTAAATGGTAATTTCACACTAAAAAAATGAAAAACAAACCATGGTCAACACATAGAAAATCCACCTGTATCTGCATTCTATTTTTTTCAATCCTCTATGACTCTGAGTCACTTGCTATGCTTTGCAGACCAAGCAGCAGTCCAGCAATGAATGTACACAGTGTGTCATGTACTCACATTCTAACAGAAAGGTGCTGAGACTCAGAGAAGAATTATGTGGATTTCTTTATAAGTTGTAACAACTGCAGCTATAAAAACATAAAAAAAATGTGAAAGTCATGAACATGGATCCAAACGAAGAAGTAAGGTACATAAACCACGCCTAGCCTGTAAAATACACCTCCCTGATTAGGCAGGTCCTTTATACCTTGGTTTAGAAAGTAATTTAAAAATATAGTAGATCTACAGTTCAACACATTCAGCTTAGGGTGTGCTAAATTTTCCTGTTTTGCTACAATTTAAAATGTTCATCTTCTGCTGCTACATATACATGACTTAATAGCAACATTTGTAAAGTCTAGACTAAATTAACAGCTCACTTGAGAGTGTAGATACGTAAAATGCAGGAGTTAACTTTGCTTCACTATTTGCCTAATGATCAGTGAGCTTGAGGACCACAAAATACGACTACAATAAAACTTCTGAAAGTATTTTTATATTATTTTAATGTGGATATTGCCAATAGTGAGGCAGCTTAACAACTTCCTCTTTTTGGTCTGTTCTTTGCCAGGTACCTATATACACACACTGAACAGAGTAGGAACTCCTTCCTGAAGTGAAATGTTATTACTGACACACTGGCAAGTACTGCCATCCTTTTATTTAAATAATTTGGTTGACTAGATATGACAATCTTTTAAGTAAGACCTTAAAAGCCACCAGAAGGTACAGTTTCTAGATTTTTGAGAAGTCTGACTTAAAATTCCTCACAGAGCTGAAAAATACATCTTTTTGAGAGGTAAGGTTTTACTGAATTCCTCTGGAACTGCTGACACTGTAAAAAAAATTAAGATGGCTTTTTTCTGCCTCTACTTAAAAATGTTTCTCGAAGGAAGCGCAGATGCATCTGTACAGCTAAAGGGAACTTCAATGCTAGAGCACCAAGTAAGGGAAAAATACTGTTTGCTTGGGAAGAGCTGTGTTTTCAAATTTATGAGAGCTAGGCTAATTTAAGAATCCTTGTTTATATAACCAATTTCTTCACAATTAGATAATGGATTAAATATTTAGCAAAATTTTAAGGGCAATAAAAGTGGGATCCTTTGCAAATCTAGCAAAGGAAGCTTCCCCAAGGAACTCAGAAATTCTGGCAGAAGAAACACTCCCATTCAGAGCAAATCTGTGGTGTCATAAAGATGATTCTTCCTTTCAACAAACCACTGATGATTTCAGGGAAACAAGTCAATTAATCACTATAAAAGAAATTTAATACCACTAAGCCAAGAAAATGCCTTCTTATGCAAAACACAAAATTGCATTGTTCACCAATAGCCATTCACCCAGATACATATTTTATTAAAGCTGGAATTCCCAATACTCATTTTCATCTCTGGAAGGACTTTTCACAGCCTATAATTTTGGTGGAATGGAATGCTCACTTTATTCAAACACATTCCAGTGCCCCTTTTCATTTGGGAAATTTCATCTTTTCATGACCAGCCATCAAGATGGGCCTTTAATTACTTTAGACACCAAGAGGCCAAGAGTATTAAAAGTTTATATCAGTATTTAAAGTGAGTCTTTCACCCTCATTACCAACTCACTTCCATCTGTGGAGAAGTGAGACTGTTCCCTCTGAATGGCTTCATCTTACCTGACTGCGACGATACTATTTTCATGGTAAATTAGAATGACCCTTTCTAACCAAACAGATCTTGTAGGACTTGCCTGTCATTTTGAAGTCAATCAAAATTATCATAAAGTAACTGACCACGTTAGATCCATCAGTTTTGCAACTGCAATGAATGCAGTTTAAACCTACTCTTTGCAGGCTGCTGCTTAATAGCGACCAATACGTTGTGCTTTATCTTCAAATGTTGCCTTTCTTCTATAATGCCAACATTCACTCACTGAACAATTCTTTTGCAGCTTAAACAAAAGTCATAGAATACAGATAAAATATTAACAATGGAGTATAAGAATAAACCATATAGAAATGTCCTCTATCAGAAAGTATTTAGCAATAATTCCTGAGTCCAGAGATTAGATGGGAGAGACTAAACAGGAGGGGAGGGTAACAAAGACAGTGAGATATGGAGCAAGTTATCTTTTCTCTGGGTTATATTACCTACAGGATATATAGTATGGTGAGAGATTCACTGTTTAAATTTCATAACATGACATGTGCCATCAAAAACACAGAAATGTAGAAAAGACATAGGCAAGGAAAACTACTTATCCATAGTATTACATTCAATAGCTGTTTAACAGTCAGGCTTCTTTTAGAGCTGTCCAACAATACTGATTAATCCAGGTGAACTGCTTAATCAGACTTACTTGTCATAATGTTTAATAATATCTAAGTAAAACAAGGCATGTATACATTAAAGAAAACAGCACAGAAATGTACTGCTTGTGAACTGTTTACAAAAACATACAAAATGTTGGATGGCACAATGTATAGTGCTAATATAAACAGATTGTTTAAGCTAAGTGCTTAACATAAACTGTCCATCTCGACTTGTAACGAAGAATATTTTAGGGGACAAAAAAAATATTCCTTATAAAAATAATGCTATGTGGTGCAGAGTGCTTTATTCAGTGTATTTTTGACAGAGGTGGCATTTGTAATTCTTCTGGTTTACTCAGTCGTGAACATGATCATTTTCATTGTTTCCACTTGTCACTCCATTTGCAGCTCCAGTAAGATCAGTAACTTGCCATCAACAGTTTAAAGCGAGAGTAGATGAAAGCAGTAGCAGCAGCAGGAGCAGCAGCATTATAGGTACCAGCTGGGACAGAGTGTGCTTGCAGGTATCTGTCAGATATGTGCTACCTGTCGCCATGATTTGTGCTATCATCTTACGCCATGGTACCAAGTGTCTGGTTGAGGTCATTTCACAGGGCTGTTGAGGTAATCTTTTTTATACCTCTCCTCTGAGCAAGAGTAGAACGGCCAACTGGCTCCAGAACTGGTGACTGATTACGGTTCAAAGCGGAGTAAGTTGCTGCCATTGCACCCTGTGGGTAGAGGAGAAAAGAACAGTAAGAGTATGTTGTGACAGATGCACACACTACAGCAGTGCTAAATGCCAGAAACTCTGAACAAGTTTTAACTTTCAGTCTATTTTCATCTACAAAACAGAAACATACTACTGCATTACTCAAGTCCTAGCAGTGTTAGGAGTGAGTGTTTTTTAGGGTAATAAATAGTTTTACATTACTTAAAGAGTCAAACCCAGAAGGTATAAACTAGGTTGCCAAATTAAGTTCTGTCACTATGTTGTGTGAAAGAGTTGGGGAATGAAATCCCATTGGTAGACTGTCTCTGCTTATCACTTACATAACCATTTCAGTTTCCAACAAAATATTTAAAAATCACCCACATTATTCAGCACATAAAATTTATTTAAAAAAAAATTTAGAAAGTTGTGAGCTGTGGGATCAGAACTCCCCCACTTCCCACTTGTGTTTTTGGATGCTAGAAATTTCTAATAGCTGACTCAGAGTGTTAATTATATTCTTCAGATCCATTTTATGTTGCACAAGAGATTCTTGAAAGTAGGACTGAAAACAAGGTTGAATACAAAGAAGTAGAATTCAATTATTTTTGATTTTCCTCTGCTTGTTCAAAGTGAAAAAGTTCCAGGTTGTTTCAGACAGAGTGCCGAAGTAGAATACCATAATAATTAACACTGCCCTTTTGACTTCTCTTCAGCTTTTACAGTGATCACAAAGTATTCTGTTTTCCTTCAGTTACTGGCAAGTACCCTCCTGTCAAACTGTAAAGTTAGCAAACAATTTTACAGCTCCCCTATTCACCTGACATTTTTCACTATGAGAAGAATGATTTATGTAGATTTCTGAAAGCACTTAAAAATTCCAGTGTAAGTAAGTCCAATAGATTTCAAACACAAGAAAATGAAAGCTTTTTTCAAATGTATCAGATTTATCACCTGTAAGGGGTTTCACATTAAATCCTATTACATATTACAAGTTCATTTTATGGCTTAGTGCAACATCCAGTTATAACAACTTTATCACAGTATTTAGAGGAGACACATGCTACCCCCCAACTTTAAAAACAAACCTCCTTTTGCTTACACTAATTTTGGCTAAACAGCAAGCTGAAAAAATGTCTACTTACCTTCACTAAATGGGGAGCATCTTGCCTGTTCAGCTGGTATTGAGGCAACTGGTCACAGTGAACTATCCAGGGGTGACTGAGAACCTGGGCTGCAGTCAGTCTTTGATGAGGGTCAACATGAAGCATTTTTGAAACAAGGTCCTGTCAACAAAGGTCAGTGGAAATAACAGCAGGACTTGAACTTTAAAACAGATGAATAGTTCAAAACTATAAGATCCAAAACTAAGAAGATTCTAGAGGTATAAAAGTATGTTCATAATAAGTTTAAAACAAATGAAAAACCACTCAGCAACGCTACCTGTGTATCTTTTAATTATGTGACTTAATAGACATTTGGTACCACAAAAGAAAGGTATCCAATTAAACGCAGAAAATTTTAGCATTTTAAGCATCCATATAGAAGGGACATAAAGGATACTGCATGCTGAGGTTTAGGGTCTATTTGCTGTCAAAAATAGAATTCTCAAAAATGTAATACTTCATTGGTTTTCATTATAATGATTTAGACTATCGGTGTGATTTTTGAATATCATGCTTCCACATGAAGATAATTGTGTGTGTGAATACTGATTAAACACACTATATTTCTAAGGACAGCTGTTAACTGCCACAGTGTAAGTCACACCTGTTCTTTCCTTCTACATGCAAGTGACTGAAACACGAACAGATCACAAATAGGAAACAAAATTCTAGGCACATAAGGGGTTAGATCACTATTTTAATATAACAATGGGTGGAACTTACCCAATCATAACCCAGTATGTTATACCATCTATGATATAACACATTCATTATAATCAACATGTTACATTGAAATCCATCTTTGACCCCCCAAGAGACAAAGCAAATATACTTGCCTTAGCTGTGTCTGAAACACTGTTCCAATAACCACCGCTGAGGGAGAACTTTCCACTTCCTATTCGGGCCAAAATCTCCTCTGGGGTGTCATCAGGACCATTTGCAAAGGGAGTGTAGCTATTTAACCAAACAAATTCAATGTTAGTAACTTCCATAACCTGGGCCTCAGTAAGTATTATAAATCTGATTGCAAGTTCAACATAATTATAGGCAACAAATACTCAAACAGTTGTAAAAAGAATTTATTCTTGACACGTGAAAATACATGACACTGACACTGACTATAGATCTGTTCTTATTGCATGTATTCCTCTGCATCTGGTTCTGAAAAGCAGATTTTTCATATAGCAGTTCAAATACTGGTGGTTCTTGAATTACAGAAAGTATTCCTTAAGCTTTCATGTCTAGTCAAGTACTAAGCCAATCCATTCTGTTGTAAATATAAATGTCTGAGAAGGAATAAATGCTGGTTTAATGCCAGAGGAAGAAAGGTGCACCAGTTTTCCTTGCTTAACTATACATACTCTTGCTGCTATCACAATGCCCCCAACCAAAAAAAGAGATATACTTAAAACCAAGTATGTTTGTCGCTTATTTACTTTAAAATACGAAAATCTTTGATGATGTTAACTCTTAACCAAAGTGGCAATCTGAATAACCTAGCATAAAAAGATAGTTGCTATTGCATCTGCTAAATAGATTTTATTTTGAACTTCTGGTAGTATAGTTGAATTCCTTATCTTTTATACAATTCATTTCTGTTGCATATACAAATGCCTTTCTATTGCATTTATTATATTCTAACTGCATCACTTCAAACATTCAGTGGCTGGATTTTGCACACAAACATGCTTTAATGCATTGCAATTGTATTTGCAACATATATTTTCTTCAATATATATGCTGCTTATCTATCTTTTAATTTTCACATGAAACAATAAATTAGTGCAAAATCACCTTTAAGCAGAAATTAAAAACCTAAAACAGAGGAGACATTAGAAGCAAAGAATTTTTCACATCAGTCCCTGCAAACTTGGATTTTACTAAAGGCAAAGCATATTCTCAACCCCAAAGTTGAGATTAATCAACTCTCTGATAGAAACATCTGCAACAGTGGGCCTACACTTATTACTGGTTTTGTGTGTATTGGTTTGGTATTCTACAGCAAAGCAAACAATAATCACCCTTACCCAGTGAGCATGGTATAAAGTAGAACACCAAGGCTCCATATGTCACATGCAGCATCATAACCTTGCCTCTTTAAAACCTGAGGGAGACAAATATTTTTTCTGAAAAAAATGCTTAGAAACGCATTGATTATCCTATAAAAATGGTAAAATTTCAAATTTTTACTGTTTACAGAGTGGTTCTACTTGTTACACACGGACAAAAAAAAAAATCTAGCTAGCAAAATAATCCCAGTAAAATATATCTAGGCATATAAACTATCCTGGGCTTTACCTCTGGTGCAACAAAATTTGCTGTATAACATGGAGTCATCAGAAGACCATTTTCTGCTCGCAGTTGTTTTGCAAAGCCAAAGTCACAAATTCGAATTGATTCTGGATTACCAGATTCATCAACATAAAGAATATTGCTAGGCTTCAGGTCTCTGTGAACAACCTAAAAGAAAAAAAAAGAAACCATTAAATACAATAAGCTAAACACATGAAAAGCTTTTTATTATAATTACCAATTCTGCTACTTAATTTTAAGTCTCCCATCAGCATGCTCAGTTTCCAGAGTTCCAGTTTCCACTATCAGCTGCAGTGTTTTGATGCCCCGTGGTATCTGGAGCACGAGAATTCTAACCTGGAAATTCTAAGTATAACACCCTCTCCAGACATCCCTGTCCCCCAAATTTATTTGTACAGACAGTTCCAGATGTCTCTTCTGATGGTTGAATCATGTATTTCCTTTTTAACATTCATAACTACCCTGCTCTTTAAATCAGAACTTTTGGCTACTAATATCTTTTGGAGTCAGGGGCACCCATAGCTGCTGATGTACCATCTTGCTACGTAACCACAGACTAGTTACTGCTGGAGTAACTCTGTATTCCATTCTCTTCATTCAGACACCCTGAATTAATCTCAGAAAAACACTTAAAGTCTGATTAAGAAGGAATTTTAATAATTTAAAAAAATCCCAAACAAAGTATCAAAGATGTATCCTCCAAATATCAAAAAAAGCCTGCACTGGTTCCCAAGTGTCTGCTTTTGCAGGGGCTCGAGATGAGAAATGCTTGACAATACTGGATAAGCTGCCAAAGTTCTGGCAGAATTTGAAGCTGTGTTATAACAAGCCTTAACAAAACCTGGAATGCACAAGGACAGTCTTTGAAATCAGATGACCTGCTACATTTTCTTCACAAGACAAGTTAGCCCACAGCCTCCAGAGACTTTGCTCTCTGTAAAGAAGAGGATGTATACACCACTCTAGGACAGCAGAGTGGATCTAAGTGTCCTCCTTTAAATATCGAAGTAGAACATGAGGGCCTTTATCTTCCTTGTTGTGCTATGTGTTTTATTAATATTAAACACAGCTTTTTATGGCTAAATTTAAATGGAAGAGATTGTGAAATATTTCATAAAAGAAATCATATTAGAACAAGAAGATACCCCCAGACTTCTGCAAGTAAGCGATGTCGAGAAATCAGAAGCTCAACACACTCAACCAAACCCAGCAGGGTTCCAGGAAAGCAATATGAGACCAAGGAGTAAGAGTGCAGAGAGTTGTGCACTTTGCAAAGCCATTTAACAAATTAAGTCTATTTAGCAGAGACTTCTCCTGCATGCAAATCCTGTGCAATTCTCAGATTTAACAAACCAAGTACCTAAAATAATGGAAATAAGCACCTTGTAAGCTGAAATATACGAATTATATTAAAGAATTTGACTTGGAATAGTAGCTGTTAAGGGGAACATCCTGGCTTTAGACATCAGTGTATGAGAGAGCCAGTTCCTGATTGCCCTTGTTTTTTACCTTTTTCCCTAAAAATGAGTGAAACAACCTTTACTGCTCCAAGAGGCAAATAAAAAATCCCCCAGTTTTATTTTTGTTGATGTTTTGGGGGTTTCTTTTGAAAGAGATTCTAAAAGGGGTAGAAAGGAAGAAGTGAGCAATAGAAGCAACACAGAGCTGGTGCTGCTTTATTTAAATTTAAATTAATATAAATCAAATAATTATTTTAAATTAATTTTTAAATATATAAAAATATAATGCTTTAAAAAAACCCCTGCCAGATTGTTTAGATTATGTTGGTATTTTGTATAGAAATAGCATTTTATTTCAGAGCAACAGAAGAGAGCAAAAAAATGCAGGAACTTTCAGTTCTTTATTTCTTAGCATTGTGGTTTTGACCAGCAGTCTCAATTACCTACCAGCATTCACAAGTCTGCTGCTCCAAGATGACATGACACTTCTTGTTTATCTGTTTTATGATGTTTCTTGTGCCAATCCTGTATGTTGGCCCTAATACTTTTAGACTGCTTTGGGTGAGCATTGGAAGCACTGCTTACCCTGAGGATTTCATTCCTTGCTTAGCTTGTTTTTCAGTTCAAAAGTATCTTATAAATGTCCATGAGGAAACTCTTCCTGGGAAGGTTTGTGGAGACTGCACACAGATGCTGAGACTGTTAAATCAGATATTACCTAATACCATATTCAAATAAGCTCCTCCAGTGTCCAAAGGAGTTTCAACAGGAAAATCCACTGAAGACACGAGGGACTCTTCCAGAAAAGAATTAGACACTGAAGTGCTCACTATTTACATATATGGTCAGCTTTCCTGTGGAGGTGTACTTAATGTAACACTTGAAAATTTACAAAAGCAAACATTCCAGTGCATGTGGTCTAATACAAGTTAAAATGCCAATATTTACAGATATCTACAGTAAAGAAACAAAAACCCCTAAAATCCCTTACTTGATGCAAGGACATTGGGCCTCTTTTAGCCACATGTGGCAAGAATGAACTAAGTTATGATTTATTATTCTATTATCTGTATTTCCATACAGAAGGTATCAAGGTTTGATCACAATTCCCATGGGTGCTGCTGGCCAAGGACTATAATCTGTGCACACAAGCTCAAATAAAAACACACACATGAGCAAGTGACTGGAGTGATGAACACAGAATGAAATACCAGATAACTTTGACCCTAAGTTTTCTAAAATAACAGCTTCCAGACATGACAGTGTGTATTGAATTGCTATTTGTTACTTAAAATAATTTGAGTACTATATGTTCCAAAGCAACTTTTTTTTTGGGGTAACAACATCATGTATTAGCAGCTTGACTTCCTGGCACCCTTATTTTCTGCTTTTTCTCCATTCCCTTTTTCTTGTTTTCTTAAAAATGCAACACAACTTGTCCTTCTTGACATGCAATTTTCACACTGTCCTTCTCTATGTTTGAGCTACTTCCTCTGTCTCCAAATTATTTTCCCAAAGTGTTAATTTTCTGTCTCCTACAAGTTCCTGACCCTATGGCACAGGAATTACAAGTCATAAGCCATGTTCTTCAAAACCAGGAAGTCAAAGGAATTACAAGTATGACAGGTGGAAAATAAATTTTCAGGGTAAATCACAGGACAAGACTGAAATGACATAAGGTCCCATGGCTATGCAACGACACTGGTCCTAGCACTTCTTCCTGGACTTTCTTCCTGGACTTCTTCCTTCAAATCCTGTTAGTAATTATCTGCACATTCCACAGAACTGCTGACAGACTGCATGAAGCACAACAGAAACAGTTGCATCATCTCAGTTATCTGAACACATACAGAGCTGATAAGGAAAGTTTTGGTTTCAACACAAATTCCTGCTGCAATGTAATTGTTTACCAAAAACTACTTAATTACCACACAGAAGAATGTTTCAAGACACAAGTTTATGCTTCTGAAAGAGAAGAATATCAATAGCTATAAACATTTTGTATGAGATGAAAACTTACCCCTTGTGTGTGGAGATACTCAACCGTTTTTGTTATTGTGAACAGAACAGCACTAGCTTCTCGTTCTGAGAAAAATTTTTGCCTAAGAATTTTATCCAGTAGTTCTCCTCCTTTCATAAGTTCTGTAACTACATACACATATTTTCCATCATCATACACCTGCAAAAAGTACATAAAAATTTAAACTTCAAAATATTTATTCTCTGCTGTCTTCCTGTGAAATGCAGATAGTGCAGGTGTGTCCACAAGCTGTTTTCTTCAATTGTTTTCCCTGTATTTTACAACTCACACACTATCCAAATGTTGTTCATCTTCAGAATTGAACACAAAACCTTTACAAAAAGGCAATACTGTACTTAAATAACAGAAATATGGACATGGAAGTGTTTAAAGATAAAAAAAAAAGGATAAATAACAGGTAGTTTCCCCCACACAATTTCACTAAAACAAAGTAAACTAGACGTGAGAAATTAAGTAGTAAAAAATGGAAGCTAGCCTAATTAAGGCAAAACCAGAGCTAATTCAAGCAGCAATTATTGCACCAAATTAAAAAGATAAACAGAGGCCATTCCAACAGTCAGACAAAAAAAAAAGAAAAAAATTAATCTTAAGTTTATCTCAAATAGCCTCTGTGAACAGTGAAGACAAAGTTGCTATGATAAAAACCTAAAACTTATACATTACTCTGCACATAAAGCCTAAACCAAAGTCTAAAAGTATTAAAATATGTGTATTTTATCCCTTCTCATTATGGAAAATAGCTTAATTTTTGCATGGCTTTTATCATCCAGGGAAGCATTTGAGAATTCTTTACATTCTCACCAGAGGGCACTACAGACTGAATGATACCAAAGCACATTTTAAGGTACTTACACTTCAGCATTTCATTTCAGTTGCACTTTCACAGAAACATAGAATGGCTTAGGTGGAAAGAGCCCTTAATGACCATCTAGTCCCAGCCTTCCTCCATAGGCAGGGGCATGTTTCACTAGATCAGGCTGCTCAAAGCCCCATCCAACCTGGCCTGGGAGTTCCAACTTCATCCAGAAACAATTCCTGCTTTAGTGAAATCTTTTACAGGCTGTTCCCTTTAATCATTTCAACCTACTTTCATGGTGATGTCGCAATTGCTTTTTTCAGTAAAATGTGTGAAATAAAAAAATAACTTGTGTTTAAGTAGAAACAATTATCAAAATTATAGTAAAATAAATTTAGGAATAGGTATCAGCTATGTAACAGAAAATAAGAATAAAAAAAAGGTTTTCATCCCAATTCCCTGGTCTTAAGCCACCTGGGAAAAACAGGCTAATATAGTTCAAAGCATCAAAATTTTTGTTCTCCTAACAGTAGTAAAAGGATTTATTTTCTCACCAAATTAAAAAAAAATGTTAAATAATTCTGTGGGCCTTACAAGCTTATTATCTTAAGGAAATGAAGACATGATGGGTTTCTGTGTTCTCATTTAACAGGGATTTTCCCCCATGAAATATAAATGACTGAGCACGTGAATGTGTTTGTATTAAGATTTTAAATATTATACAGTATTCAAAAGTAGAATTATCTAATTCTATATACTAAACTGGATATTTTTTGTGATAGGCATGCTTCCTCTAATCCTGGTGTAACATGAGGAGGTCAGCTTATTTCATTTGACATGACAGAGCATACACATCTCAGGATTGCAGAATTAAAGCAAAATTTGCATTTGATTACTATTTTATTTGTCCTGTCTGCCAGCCAAAAAACCCCACATATAACTCACTCCAAACAAACCATTCCCCTTGCACCAATTCCTCTAATGGTATTACCAACTTAAGTTGTTCTTGAATAAATACTGATGAAGTTTTCTTCACAGATGCACAGTATTATGCTAAGATCACAAATGTGACACTACTTTTAAAAATTAACTCTGAGCACAAGCCACAGGTCAGTCAGTATGTCTTCTCTATGAGGTAAAGTGGAAGAAACGATAGTGAGAAACAGATGTAGGCATATGAACAAAATATAATGCAATGGAGAAAGAAAACAAGTTTTTTTGCCGAGGGAAGTAAGATTTTACAGACATATTATGAGGTATTTTGAAATCATAAATAAGCACCTGGACAGGGAGACTAGACATCTTGTATTCAGGTTTCTAAAATGTTTCTGAAAAGATTCTTCAGGCAATGCTTTAAATAACTCAAACCAGGACAAAAATTCTGTTACAGAACAGTAACTATTACATAAAAAGGGTAAAATACTTAAAATGGTCTGGCACAGGAAGTTTCTAGGTAATGTTTTGCTGGAAGCTGTGTGCTTCCTCCCTTCTTACACTTTTTCGGGCCTCTGTCAGAGGCAGGATATAGGATAAGAAGGACATCTGATTTAGCACAGTATAGCTCCTTTTGTTTATATACTGTGTAACTGAAAAAGACCACTGATAACAATCAGAAGGAAAACCCCCAGAGGACTGTGCACTGCAGAAACCATTTGGTCTCTTGAACATCCATTGTTTCAATCCAAACACCTTCAGAATTAAATTACATAAAAAGGCTGAACAAGAATGAAAACTTCCATCTTAAGCAAAATTCAAATATTACTGCATTTCTTCTTAAAATAGAAGAAAAGAAAGAAATTCTTTCTTGCAGAATAATAATTTCCAAAGCAGGCACTTAAATGCTGAAATATTTTATTTTGGCACTTCAGATTAGAAACATTTAAGTTTTGATGTGGAACTAAATGAAAAACTGAGCAAATCAACAATGAGTTTTATTTTTATAATAGTACATGGTCCTCTGGAGTTTGAGACCTGAAGGCAAAATACTCCTTATCTTCTCTGAAAGCTGTAATAGCACACCACAATAATGTGGGATATGCAAGCAATCTGCCCCATGGGTCTGTATTAGGACAAGAAAAACTTAATGTCATATTCTTACAGATTCATACAAGATTCTATTACATATGAATTCTTCATCTCTTTTCTTGCACTGGACATCCTTCCATAATTTCTGCTTGGGGAACTGATCTGAAGCAGAAGTGAGTGAGAATTACAGCCTTTCTCCCTTGTGGGCTTCAGGCTTTTTTTTTGGTAGTCTATTTGTATATTGCTGTTGCTGTGCATGAAAGATGATTCCTGCTGGAAGATGGCTGATGATGATAAAAGATCAATTACAAAGTGAAATAATTCAGCATATATTGCAGCTGTTTAAGGCTGCCTGGATTTCTGTTCTCAGTGTAAAATACTCATCACGCTTAAGTTCAGGTAAGTGCTCAGGTTCTCATGTTTGTCTTCCTGCTTAAATAACATAAATTCTGTTATGAATAAAGTAACACATGAGCCCAGCATGCAGCACTAAAAGCACCATGAATGCTGATGCAGATTCTGGTCAGCACAGCTCCTTTCAGGTAGCTTTACAGTCCAACCACAGGAAGCAGAACAGAAAGTGGGACTATAATTGTGGTATCTTGCTTACAATAAGATAAGCTCCCTGGTGGACTCCCCTGAATATCTATCTTATTTTCTCTGTGTCCAAGAAAGGGCCAAACAGTATGATATCAATAAAGTGAAGACAGATCATAGTAGACCAACTTCTTGTAGAGTTCTTTAGTGCTCATGTCCATGATATTTATGAGCTGTTGTTTTAATGACTTCAAAATGTCTGACAACCTCCTTTCAGCTGAGCTCAGCTTCCTGGAAATGGTTTGCTGTTTTGCCTGAGGTTTGGTTTGGGGGATCAGAATATTTCCCTGCAGTCTAAGAAAGTCATTAAGCATACGCCTTTTTAATTTTTAATCCTCTTTAATGAATAACCAAGGAGACAGTTTCCTTTTTCAGTTAGATCATCAGAATATACTGTTCACTAAGAAAACCCTCTACCTCCCAGCTTATGTTATTCCTTGCATTTTATGGACAAATTGTTTCCCTGGTCAGAGCAAATAATACAAGGAAGAAATACCTAGATAGTGTTCATACAGAGGCCAGATAAAGATACTGGGTAAAAAAAGAGTGAAAACCATAGACACGGAAAGGTTTTGTCTACTACTGAGTAATACTTGCTACTGTCCATGAAAATTACTTTGGGTACTGTGCTAACAGTGAGTCCTTTGTTATATAATAATGTACATTAAAATTGCTTTTGATTAATGTAAGCAAAATCAGATTCAAATTTAACTAAGCAATCAAAGAACTTCCTTGTTTCTTTAAAAGTACAGCCAGCATTAAATAAATTATTCTTGTGCTAGGATTTATGAAGGATGAATTATTTGACTCCTCAGAATAACACTGTACCACAATATAAGCTTTATAATCTTTACAAGAAAATATATTCTTTAAAAGAAAACACAGACATATCAGTAAAAAACTAGATACTATTGAATAAATGGCATTGTTTTATTTTTAAATACTGAAAAACATGAACATAAATCTGAAACATGTAGCTTCTCATCTTTCAAATTAGAAAGTGGTTCACAATTATAATACACTAAAGGATGTCTTTAAAACACTACTTACATCTTTGAGGGTAATAATATTTGGATGCTGTCCATAGCGCAGCAGGATTTCAATCTCTTCTGTTGGATCTCTTTTACTCTTGTCAATAATCTGTAAGAGCACATAGGCATAATACTTTTTGTGAATCTAGTGTAATGTTTTAGTATGCTTATTAGCATCATGAGTTAAGCAGTATTTATTGTTGCAAAAGGCATGGATTATAACCAAATCCGAGTTTGTTAAATTTGAAAAGCAAGGCAAAGCAAAAAATGTTGGGAAAAATGAAAAAATCTCTTCTAAAAACAATTTCGGAGGATAAGTATCTGATCTCTTTGGCTGTGATAAATAATGCAAGGCTGTTAGACTTCAGTGATCCATTATTTAATAAAATAGGAAGTTCCTAATTTAACATGAGATACTGGTTGGATGATGCTAATGAACTAATTTTCACAATGCTAATCTGAAACAAGTATTTGGCGCAGCAAAAGAAAGCAGGAGAGAAAGAGAAAAAAAATTAGAAAAACTAAAAGTTTCTCAGAATTAATTCAAACACACATTTATTATGAAAGTCAACTTGAATCTCTGGCTCTAAAGTTCACCTTGTTCAAACAAGCAAAATACTGTTTTGCCCTACTTAAATATATTCTTGTTCTTCTCAATTTTTTCCTTTCCTGAACTGCAGAATTTCCTATAATGTCTTTTCCATTGTTGTGTTACCCCTTCATCCTTATGCCCATACTGCTACCCATCCCCTGCTAACACATCAGATACTGATCATCTTATTCTTTTTTTCAAGATTCCTTGAGGAAAAAAAATGCCCTAACAGAAGCAATAGAAAAGCAAGTGAATCTTCACAACAAATGTTATAGCTCAGGGAATTATCAGTTATGCCAGGACTTTCTTGCAGTTTCAAGAAATTACTTCAAACTGAAAGCACAGAAGTCAAATCTGTTCCTGGCCAGAACCAGAATAAAAGTAAGTATTTAACTACCAGATTGAAACTGGAAGGTTTCTAGGAGGCAATCTACATACTTAAGTCATCTTTGTATTTTACATAATTAAGTAGTAAGCTGTTCAACAATTCAAAAAGAGAACTGCCTCATAACATAGGATTTAAAGACTGCTTTTTTTTCCACTTATAAACTCTGCTAATCCATACTCTTGCTTTCATAGTAACCATTTGGTCCCAGGTTATAACACAGAAAGACAAAAAACCTTATCATTGCAGTTCTCGGAAAGCTACTGATTTCAACTGAGAATTTAATGCCTTCAAAGAAATGCTAGAAAGCCCTATAGAATAACATAAAAACAACAGTAAAACCCTAGCTGAAAACCAGGAAGCCAAAACAGAGTTGAAGTTTATTCTGGAAGTTATACCAGACTGAAGACTGTTATGAACTCCTTACCCATTTGAGAATTTATGAACTTACTTTTACAGCTGCATGTAAAATACTTTTATATTAAAAAAATTAATCTTAATCTCTATGTTTCTCTATGGCAAATAAAAGATGCCCAATGCTAAAATCTGAAAAGTGTGGTTTAAAACAAAGTAATTACCTTTACAGCATATTCCATGTTTGAAGCTTTATGAACACATCTCTTGCAGACAGAATAAGAGCCAACTCCAATATCTTCCTTTACTTCATATCCATCAGTAAACTGAATGCTGTTCCTGTGCAACTGCTACCAAAATAACATTATCAATTGATGAATATTCTTAATATATAACTGATTTTTAAATTAAAATAACTTTTAAAAAATTCCTATTGATTTGGTTCAAATTTTAAACTGCTGACTCTACTAGGTCAAAGTGGCCTAAATCCCCTCTACTTTCTGTTCAAAATTAGTATAAGATAAATTATATATTAGACATATTGTAAATAATACACACTGTATTTTAGAAACTGACAACATTATTTTTCTGATTGCTGCTTTACTAATTTAAAGATAGAAACTACAAACCAAAGAAAATCAGAAGACTTCGAGGTAAAATAATGAAACAACAATGGTAAAGAAGTATCACTGTTTTTATTATCTGAATAGACAGAATGCCAGCTGGAAAAGGCAGGCATACTGAATAGAATCAGACTGGCTGGAATTGCATGGAATGGCAGTCAAAAATCCTTTCACAGAAATAAAAAGCTGAAAGGAGGACAAGTGCTCACTCTTGTAAGGGAAGGAAATGGTGTTCTAGTGTATGGAGTTTGTGCAAAGGATGCAAAGCATTTGCAGGAAACCATCTGGGTATCCTGCAGCACAGAAAAGAGGAAATAGGAGTGAGGAAGTTGTTGAGGGGCACAGAGGAAAGGCAGCAGAGAAACAGACCTTTACAAGAGAAGGAAACCATATACGAAGAGCAATCATGCCATCTACAAAACTATGTGGGAATGAAGCAGCATAGAGAAGCTTTCAGAAACTTCTAGCAAGATACCAGGATCAGAAATAATTCTGATGCATATACCAAATCAGAAAGCTTCTTGTGAATAAAAAAGGATCTAAAGTTACATTTAAAAAAAATGTTATTACACATGAGACAGAAATGTGTAGAAAAGCATGTTGCGACAATTCTAGACATGAGAGTGTCAAAGAAATACAAGGGCTATTCATGTTCTCTATAAATTGTGGCTTTTTAAAAATTTTCTCAGACATTTGCAAAATAGCGGTGCAGTGAAAAATACAAATAAACCCAATCATACAGTACACCTTGTTATTCCTACCTATACATTATGAAGTTTTCAACACAATTTAGATCATGAGTTGGTTTTCATGACTCAGTAATTAGAATTATTAAAAGCAGAGAGAGGAGGTAGAAATACAATTTTTGCAGAGGTCTCCTCTTCCAGGTGACAACTTCACAATTATTAATGCAGGAGACTCTACTGGAGTCATTCAAATACATCAAGGAAGCCAAAGCTTGAGTGTGCACTGATACCAGTCACAAAACAGCACAGATCAGCAAACTAACTTCAAGTGGCTTAGGAGGGACAGAATATGTCCTGGGTCATGGATTTCAAAATGCACAGCAGTCCAGAACATCCAGATACAATTCACAATCATACTCCAGTGCCTCCTACTACTGCATTGCAGGAGTCAACTGACATTTTCATGTATGGGGGAAAAAAACCCAATAAATCAATATATCTGTTATTCCACTCCACCTTATAGTTATAGCTTGACATTAAAGAGTTAATACAGTACAGATGATAGAATATTTTTATTTAAGGTTGAAGCCTATTTGGACCTGTAACTGCTCAGTAATTAAATAGGTCCTGTACCTTCAGAGATTTTGTTTGGATGATATAATCTGATCTTTACTTTTCTTGTATAAAAGATGACAATGATTTTGTCATGATACTTCATTCTGTGACAAGGAAACAATCCATCCACCAAGAGACAGCACTGATTTTTTTTTTTTTTTTAGATGTACTCACCTGGACAATTGAATGCACTCCAACTGTCTGCATTGTTTGGCTTTCATCATCTGATGCAATAGCTACAAAACTAAATCCCCGAAAAAGTTGATGTGCATTAGCACTGGGTGGAATACCAGGTGAATCTGAAAAATAGAGCATCTACTTACAAGCAGTCTTTAACATGTAGATATGAGATTAAGTGCTGAAATTTTGGTATTACCTTGAATTTGTAAAGACAACAATTTCTACCAAATTTTGAATGAAAAAATTTGAAATTCAAATTCTATGTTTCAAATACGTAAATTATTCATATCTCTTTACCTTTTGGAGTTTTTGCTGTAAACTCAGGGTCAAAATAAAATGTATCTTCAGGTCTGCCAGTTGCAGGTTTAAAAGGAGGATGAATTTCTCTCCGGTACAATTTCTGAAGAGCAAGGACACATTGTAAATGGAGAAGTTATATGATACCATAAAAGACTTAACCAAGAAATTTACTGGATTGATTTTTAATTAGATACTCACATTCCAATCTATTTTGGAAAAGAATGCATGCCTCTTAATTTCTTCTACTCCATCTGGACCTGCTCCTTTTATAAGGAAGAAAAATGTCTATGAATTATTTTCTTCTTGGTGAAAGGAATGGCTAGCAAAATTGTATTTCTTATTCCTTCTGCATTGATTTTAGATTTATGACTAGCAGAAATGATAATACTTTGGTGATCACTTGAAAGGCAAACTGCATTGTTACTTTAAAGCTTATTTTACAGAGGAAACAAAATTTTCCTAAGTTTAATGATCACTGATGTTGTGAATATTATGATCAAACTTAAAATACTATGCTATAAACTTTACCTAATCTGTTTGCTGGGTTTCTTTTGAAGAGCATTCGCAGGAGACTCTGTGCTTCAAGACTCAAGAACTGGGGCATTCCAAGTTTGGCCCTAGAGAATAAAAATAATTAATAGTATACAAACATATCTAGGTAAGAATTAACTCTGCATTCCTCCTGTCCTTTGCCATTCAACAAGTCCATAATAAATGAAGTAGCATCACTGAGAAATTGCCTTCAGACATCAGACAGAGCAAAAGTGCTGTCAGTCATGTAAACATGTTTGGAGTTTTAATTTTTTCTTTTTTTAGTAGTATAGTATTTTCATTAATGACTCAGGAACTTAAGTAGAGGAAAAGGTGGGAAAACATGTAGAGAAGAATAGCTACAGGAGAGCAGTTTATAAACTTGTAAATTTTCATACTATGCTTTGATCCACTTATAGATCCAGTTACTAGCAAATGACACCACACAAAGCATTCTGATAGTTATATAATAGAAGGACTAAGGAAAGTACCACACTATGACACACCAATGAAACAAACTAGAATACAGAAATTGAATTAAGGTAGGACAGATCTTGCAGGATTAGCTGATAAAAAAACCCAAAACAACAAAAAACCCCCACTTCTCTTTTCTTTTTTGCTCCCCTCCCCAGTCTATTTCAAATAATACTTTTACAACTTGACAGTCTTGAATTTTTAGATTTAAGTTTTTGTACTTCTTTAATTTCATTTTGCTTTGTAATCCTTGTCATATTTTTTTCCTCTCAATTTAATGTTGAGCCTCCATTCTCTCACTGTTACTAGGACTTACTTTTCCTTGTAAGTATGATAATGGTAAGGAGGGATATAATTCCCTCCTTTCCATCACTAATTCAACCTGTAGCTTGTATTTTTCTGTAACAGTCCATGACACAAGCTTGTGTTTCAATCAGAACCTGATTTGTCTTGTATTCCAGGTATTTGTAGATATTCATCTCTATGTCACTTGCATAAGTGCATATATGCTGCCACTGATTCACTATTCATTACTTTAAACTAGAACTTAGTAAATTTTCCTTTCCTTTCAGCATTAAGAAAGCTAGGGCAGGGAGGAGGAAAATCTGAAAAACTTTGGCTTCTTTGGGCTCTTCAGTAACATACTACAGGAATGGGCAGTGGGCCATCCAACTCTTCCTGACTGACATGCACCACCACCTTTCACAAAATCCTGTATCAGGCACATGACAGAGGAGAAGGAAAGGCAATTGCCAGGTCCTCAGAGTTTCCTATATTATGCAACTACATGAGTGACAGCAATTTTTTTCTGACATTCCTGATGGACAATGGTAAAATTTTATATGAAGGCATACCTCTTAAGTAAAGGAAAAGAAGCTTAAAAATTTAACTTTTTTGCTGCAACCTATGATTTCTTCAAACTGCAGGGTTTTCCAGTTTTAGGTAAAACACACAAGAATAAACAAAAATTTGTCTTGATAATGTTGTGAGAAATAAAGAAGGCCCCAAAAAAATGTTGTAAGAAGAATGCATTTTCTGTGGATTTTTAGGAACAGAAGGTAAGAAAAGCAATATATTGTAAATATACACTATCAAAATCAGAATTCATGTGCACACCTGTCTATTTTAAAGTTTTATGAAAAAATTAAGCAAAAATACACTAGGTAGGTGGAAAATAAAAAGAAAACATAGACCAGAAAAAAAGTGTGAACTTATCAGAAAACACTTCAAAATATCTTCTGGTTTTCAGCTGCTTATATGATCAAAAGAAAAACACCTCTATGCAAGATAGTATTCATAAGCATATGAAACATTAAAAGAGGGTAAAATGTCTTTACATCATAGCACACTTTCTGTGCAGTTACTTGAAACCATTAACAATTGCAAAGACCAGAAGGTGAAAAAAAAAAGAAGTTGGAAAGGGCATTAAGAGATACTTTCTCAAATGAAATCTGAAAGTAATTACAGAAGCATAGAAACCTATAATTGCTTAGGTTGGAAAAGACCTTTAAGATTATCAAGTCCAACTATTAAGCCAGCACCACCCAGTTAACCATTAAACCATATTCCTATGTGCCACATCTTTTTAAAAAACTTCCAGGGATGGTGACTTAGCCACTTCCCTGGGCAGCCTGTTCCAATGCTTTACAACCCTTTCAATGAAGAAGTTTTTCCCAATATCCAATCTAAACCTCCCATAGCGCAACCTGAGGTCATTCCCTCTCATCCTGTTGCTTCTTACTGTGGAGAAGAGACCAATTCCCACCTGGCTACAGCCTCCTTTCAGGTAGCTGTAGAGTGATAAGGCCTCCCCTGCACATCCTCCAGAATAAAGGAACCCAGATCCCTCAGCTGTTCCTCAAAGGATCTGTGCTCCAGACCCTTCACTGGCTCCATTGCTCTTCTCTGGATGCGCTCCAGCACCTCAGTGTCCTCATACTGAGAAGCCCAAAACTAGACACAGGATTTCAGGTGCAGTGTCACCAGTGCTGAGTATGGGGTGACAATCACTGCCCTGGTCTTGCTGTCCACACTACTGCTGACACAGGCCAGGATGCCACTGGCTTCTTGGCCACCTGGGCACACACTGGCTTATGTTCAGCAGTTGTTGACCAACATTCCCTGATGCTTTTCTCCTAGGCAGCTTTGCAGCCACTCTTCCCTAAGCCTGGAATGTTTCCTTAGGTTGTTGTGACCCAAGTGTAGGACCTGGCACTTGGCCCCACTGAACCTCATCCTACTGGCCTCATTCCATCGATTCAGCCTGTCCAGATCTCTCTGTAGAGCCTTCCTACCCTCCAGCAGATCCATTTTCCCTCTTATCCAAGTTGGGGGAACCTGCTAACAGACACTCAATCCCCTTGTCCAGGTTGTTGATAAAGATGTTAAACAGGACTGGCCCCTCGGGAACACCACTTGTGACCGGCCATCAGCTGGATTTCACTTCATTCTGCACCACTCTCTGGGCTATGAATGACTATGAACATCAATTACCTGGAGAAATGCAAGGATAATCTACATGGCAGCTGAATACAGAAGATATTTATAGCAACAGTGAAAAGACTGTTGAGGAACAGAGTGGAGTCACATGCAGGCAAAAGAGAAGAAGAGAAAGATGTGACTCATGAGACACAGATAGAAAAAAATGCATGGTTCCTGAAACAAGTGAGAGTGCAGCAGAACTGTCTCAGACTAGCTTCTTGTAAATAGGAGGTGGTCAGAAGGAGTTCATGCTTGCTGTGAATAGATAGAACTTTTTAGTTAAAAGACATTGAATAATCACAACATGAAGATTTGATCTGGCATGGTGCTGAGAAAGCAGAAGAAACTAGCATCACTAAATATATTTGCAAATAAGACGAAGAAGAAAAACAAGGGCAAAGAATAACATAACATGTATGCATTATGAAAGCAAAAGCCAAAAATAATGAATGTGTTTTCTAGTGGTTTTCACATTCTAATTACTTAGAGAAAAGATGAAAGAATTCCATATGTTTATTTTTCAAAACAGGCTTTTAGTGCAAAAAGAAATTCCAGCTTTGATATATGGGTAGACAAGTGGTTAACAGGACTGAGAACAATGATACACAATGAAGCAGAAAACAAATGAGAAAACTAATCTTATGAGCTTCCATGGAAAAAAAAATGGTATTAGTTAAAAATAGATGGAAACAGAGAAGTGAACCTATGATATGAGGAAACAGACTTGTTTGCACAGTGTTTGGCTACAGTCCCAAAAATGGGGCAGTTACGCCATAGGTTGTATTAGTTTAGAGAATATGTGGGGAATTGGCAAGGAAAAAAGCAGACCTTCATTAGCAAAAACAAGAACATTAACTGCATGAAGGAAAGCAATTCCCACAATACAGCTAATGCAAAATCTATGGTGAAAATAGCAAAGGGGAAAATTGGAACTTAGGCGAGCCATAGTAGAGTACAGAAGGGAAGAGTATTGGGGAGGCAAGTTGTTGGCAGCACCATTAATATAAAGAGGTAGGGTGAGGAGCTGATAGGATAAAGAAGGATAAGGAGTGAAAATACTTTCTCAAAAAAACTCCAAAAACCTAAAACAAAGGGAAAAAGAACCCCAGCAAGGAAAAAATGCACAGGTTATCAAAAAGGCTAAGAAAGTTAAAAAATATTATGGAAGTAAGATGGGAGAGATCATGTGGTTGGAGAAGTTATTATTACAGATTAAAGAGCTGCTATGAAATCCTTTGTACCTGGTATGGTAGAGGAATAGTGAAGCAAATTAGATAGGCAGCAAAGGGAATTAATAATATGGAATAGGGAGCGAGGATTTACCAGTACCTTTGAAAATGAGGGAGGAGTAGAAATTAGATATTGCAGCCCGGAGGGCATCCCTGTAGAATACCTGATGAGATATATAAATAAGAGTGTACTCACTTGAGAATCATAGTCATGGTTTCTTTTCTGTCTTTCCCTTGGAAAGGTAGAGTACCAGTGAGCATTTCAAACTGTATAGAGTAAAACTTTCATCAATTACATTACCTGGACAAAAACTAATTTTTGACAAAACTACTTAGCATCTTAACCTTCCAAAATTCATGCATTTTAATAATAAAGTCTGAGCAAAACAACTTCATTGTACAGTTTCAATTGCTAAGAACATAGAGCAGCCTTTGCCATTTTAAAGCTGCAAAATATTTTCTTATATTGATAACCTGTTTTACATTCTTTTATCTGAACAACTTAGACTGTAATGTTCTGAGTTTCATTTCTGCCTAAAAATTTTGTTCTAGGAAGACTTGATCTGTACAACTGTATTTTTAGTTTTAAACAAAGGGGAGGGGTTAGGGAAAAAGGTTTTCCTTTCAAAAGTTAGTGATGATTTCTCCTCATGCAGAAATTTTTTAAAAGGTCAAAATTTTGAAAATTGGCATGTACATAGCCTTCATTGGGAAGGGGAAAAGGTTAGCTGATTGACAAAGACATGCATGATGGAAAGTGGTTACTGTATGCATACAGGGAAATAAAGCCTGAAGGAACATGAAGAGCTACACAGTACGTGCATGCACATTCTACAGTGCCTGGCAGTAAGCAACAGACACTGCTAAAGTACTGATTTGTTCTGAAAGTGACTGAGTAAAAATAGATAAATATAAAGGCACTCCTGTTGGACTGCAGTATACTGCAGGGATATCAGATCTAAGTGAGGCAGAGAAAGCAGTCCTGCAGCAGTTGTGGCAGCCAGCACTTAGGCAGAAATCTGATTTTTTTGGTTTAAAGATTGCAAAGTTATTTAGTTCAATGCAATTTCATGGCATACAGTTAATGACATCAAAATTAAAATAATTATAAAGGAACCCTCTGAACAGCTTATGCAAACTTAAGTCATCCTGAACACAAGGTATCCTCTATTCCCCTCTTTTCTGGTATGACCCTAACATTCAGCCTCCTAAACATAAAAAATGGAATGGATAACTTGAATAAATAATGTGTGACTACAGTATTTATAGATCTACAGTAAGAGCATGAAGTTGCACTAATAGCATTCTTTAAAACACCATTTTTTTGAAATAAAATTTGAATTTCTTACTGCCATCTCTTCACTACTGATAGATACTTTATACTCTAGATAATACTTTTTACAGATATATTTAAAAAATTAAGTTTAATAATAATGCCAACACAAAAAAAGCCTAATTCTAACTTTAATACTTAAGTTAACTGTCAGGAAGATGTGACAGGGATAAGCCAGAACTATAAGGAGATAAAAAAATTTTGTTTGTGGTTTAGAAAGATCTTCACAAGGTACACTTAAAAAATAAAACCTTTTTAAAAAGGTAAATTTGGAGTGCTCCACTTACATTTGCATGAAATAGTTTCTTTACCAAGCTCCTAATCTGTCACCTATTTGTATTAACAGCTCAACATGTATTCTTTGTTACCCCTCCTAAATACTATATTCCAACATTAATAGGCCAATAGTACTTAAAGAATAAACCAACACTGGCCTTTCCTACTTATGTTTTATTTCAGGAGGGGAGTACCTCAGTGCTTCTGAAAGCTTTAAATGAATGTTTTTACTTGTATGGCATCCCTTAAAACTGTCACTGTCTTAAAGGACAAATCAGAATATAGTTTTTAACAATGGCCTAAGCATACTTCGTGTCTAGCAGCACAAGAAAAGAAGCCAAATGATTTGTTGAAATATCTTTAAAGTCTCCATTTCTATGCTATAAATTCTGTTCACTCTGGTTACTGTGTACTTACACCACACCAACCATCACTTGAATTTCTGATCAGCTCAGAAATTAAGAATGAGTTAAAAGTGGATACTTACAGATCGGTTACGAAAATTACAAACTAAAAATGCAAGCAACAAAAATGTGTCCTAGAGAAAATGGCACTGTATTTCATATACTACTTCAAAGAATTTGGTTTTTAAGGTCATATTTTTGTATTCAAAGCAGAAGCCAAAGTATTTAACACACAGTGCACTTAAGACTGTGAAAGCCATCCCAGTCACAGCTAACATCTTACAGCAATTTTCAATTAAATCATATCCACTTGATAAACACGAAATTATGCTTTCTAGCTTTATAAATTAAAGCTGAAGTTTAATTATGTTTGTGTTATCAACAACAAATATTCTGCAACTACATTGTAATTGTATTTTAATTGAGTGTTCTTAATGATAAAATGTGCGGTTGTAAGGAGTGTGTGTGCCTCTCTGGAGAGAGTTCAGTTGTCTGGTGCTATTTTTACATAGTCAGTTTTCAGATCACAACAGCATTCTAATTATCATAAAGCGATAGGATGACTTATTTTCAGACACAAGAGTCCTTCTTGTACTATAAAGCACACACATTAGTTGTACAGTTAACCGTTACAGTTATGTAGGAGAAGCAGTAAGAAATGACTACATTTATACAATTATTTAATTTCCATGTTAAAAATGCACGCAAATATTTTAAATATTAAAAGTCTTTCAGCATTTCTTAAATACCAAACATGATCCATTATTCTTTTCCAATTCATATTCCATATACATAATATTTCCCCTGACCCTGCAAATATACAGTAATTACCCCTTGCAGAAACACCATAAGCAAGTGAGAAACTATATCCCATATCAGGTCAGTGTCACTTAGATCATTTTGATGTGTGAGAACAACAGTTGCCATTATTCCACTAACTTGTAATTACACCATAGACTCTAATTAGAAAGTTACCAATCTCCTTTTTCCTTTTGAATGTAAATTCAAATTTAAAATTTGAATGTGTATTTCTTCCCCACTTTGGAATAGACAGCATTTTTCTGCATACTTCTGTATTTTTCTTGGTCCCCATGACATTGAAACTACTATAGATATAAAGTATTTGACTTAAATTATAATAAAAATACGGCATATTATTGGTGTTGATATGAAACCTAGTCCATGTTCTTGATTTCACACAATTTAGACTTCCTTTGTAGTTAAAATTCATGTAAAGCTCACCTTAGGGGTTAGTGTTTGATTTGTTTCACCACGCCTTGCAAATCACAATTTTGCTATTTACATTTACCAGAAACCTACCATTAAAACACCAAAAGACCACCAGTCTGCACTCTGTGTATGGCCTCGTCTGTTAACAACTTCTGGTGCCATATATTCCACTGTTCCACAGAAAGAGTAGGCTTTTTTTTCATGATCAATTGACTCCTTACTTAAGCCAAAATCTGAAAGGGAAAAAAATAATTCCAAATGTAATTTTTTAAAAAAAATAAGTTCATGGTTGATACTTTTACCATAATATGAAGTGTTATGCTTTTATCATTCGTATATACAACTGAACACTAATATGGGAATTACAGGATTCTCCTTCCCTTCCCACATTATCATAGGTCTGTAACATCAGATATACTTCTCAAGCAGGTACCTTATTGAAATATTTACAGATTTCATTTATTTCAAGCTAATTACACTACCTGCTTCCACAGCTAAATTACTGATCAATTAAAATTACTTCTTTTATCATATTGGTTTACCAAAAGGAAAACGCAAAGATTTTACTATGAACAGAAATGATCCTAGTATTGCAATTCCTTTATTCACCTGTCAATTTGATATGTCCTTCCTCATCAAGCAGGATGCTAAAAAACAATAAAAAGAATATAAAAAACTAATTAAAATATGTTTTAAGTGTTATTTCAGACAACATACTGACAACATACTGACAACATCTAGGAATAAACAGTAGAGGATACACTAAGACAGGGAGAATTAAACATGCATGAAAATGAATTATTAGAAGACACATTCAAATGACATTTTCTTTTCCTTCTACTTGATTAAGAAACAAGTTTACTGGAGTTTTATTCAACTATTTGATGAAATTCAGTACACAGTAACAGTTTTGGCCATTTGCAGCACATGCAGCACTATTGTAATTGTTAAAACCAGAGGCATAGTCCTATTTCTCTTATACTAGGTATGTTTTCATATGTATAGATAACAGGTATTAATTTGCAATTACCATTTCAAAAGTTGTTGGCCACTTCAAGTAATATCGAGTAATAAATATTCTCATGTTGTACCAAAGGACAGGACCCACAGGCCCTATACTCGGAGCAGACCTTAGGCTTCCACCTTTTCACTTCAATCACAAGAAAGGCCACCCCTCTCCGAGATGCCAACTGTCCTTGACCACCACTGAACATATCACTGCATTGCAAAGCATGCAAAGTATTCAAGAACTGGATTTTGTAACACCCCCTACACAGTGGATTAGTTCCTCCATCTGCATTTCATCCTGGGTGTAAGATATGAACCAGACCCCCATCCCCTTCCTCTTCCACTTTGCAGTTTCCATGGCAGGAACCATTAAAGCCTGTCCTCAAGTGCCATATGCAAACATTGCCTTCCTGCCTGCCAGCAGATCAACACTTCCACCCAACTTGGTGTTGTCTGTGGGCCTGCTCAGGGTGCACTCAATCCCCTCATCCAGATCTCCAATGAAGATGCTAAACAAGACTGGTCCCAACACAGAGCCCTGGGGATCACTACTGGTAACCAGCCTCTGGCTGGATGTAATTCCATTCACCATCACTCTCTGGGCCCGGTCATCCAATCAGTTTTTTACTCAGTGAAGAGTACACCTGTCCACACCATGGGAAGCCAGGAGAATGCTGTGGGAAACAGTGTCAAAGGCATAGAATCACAGAAGATAAGGGGCTAACATGTATGTCTCAGACACTGAAAAACATTTGGCTCTGGGGCCAACCACACATTGTTGGTAATAACAGATAAGAATTGCTAGTAATAAGCAAGGATTGCTGGTAATAACACACTGAGAAAGAACAAGATGTGCCCAGAGAAGAAGCCATGCAGAGATAGGGAAGCACTTTTCTGGGACAAACATCCTTGTTCTAACTCCTGAAGATAAGCACAACCCAGTACACTGCAAGCGCAGGAATGAGGCTGAGAAGCAGGCATGGACTGTATGAGAAGAAAAGACCACCCAATATTCCCTAAGACCCACAACCCATTTCCAGAAAGGTGTGAATGAACAGATTGTGCCTAACAATGAATTTGTATAGAAAACAAGAAACGTACCTTTGTGGAAGGGAAACCTATGTATAAAAACACCACCAAGCCCAGCCAACAGCCCCTGGACCCTGGATAACTGATCAGTTGGACTTGCACTGTAGCTAAGACTGGTGATCTCTTTTTCTCTCCTTCTCTCTCTCCCTCTTCAATTCACCTTTTCTTTTCTCTCTTCCTTTTCATCTTGCCCCTTTATCTAAACCCCACTGCATGTGCTTTTATAGTAGGTCACGGACAAAAATACCAACTTCCATACCAGGTATATAATTTACTAATAAAACCTTGTGATTTTTTTCAGACCCTCTGACTTTTGTTGTTCCTTTCCACCACAAGCATTTACAAATCTTGGGTAGTCTTTCCCCCTTAAGGGTTGGATGTCACAAAAGGCTTTACTAAAGTCTAGGCAGACAATATCCACAGCCTTTCCCTCATCCACTAAGCAGGGCACCTCATCATAGAAGATGATCAGGTTGGTCAAGCAGGACCTGCCTTGCATAAACCCAGGCTGGCCTGGCCTAAACCCCTGGTTGTCCTGTACACGTTACATGATGGCACTCAAGATGATGACTTTCCCTGACAACAAGGTCAGGCTGACATGCCTGTAGTTTCCTGGTTTCTCCTTCCAACCCTTCTTATAGTTGGGTGTCACATTTGCCAACTTCCAGTGACCTGGGACCTCCATGGTTGACCTGGACTGCTGATGTATGATTCAAAGTGGCTTTATGAGTTCTTCTACCAGCTCCCCTAGAACTCTTGGGTGAGTCCTATCCGGTCCCATGGACTTTTGGGGTTCTAAGTTGCATAGCAGCCTGCTGGCCATTTCCTGCTAGATTATGAGGGTTTCATTCTACTCACAATCTGTCTTCCAGCTCAGGGGGCTGGGTACCTTGACAACAACTGGTCTTATTAAAGACTGAGGCAAGAAAGACATGAAGTATCTCAGCCTTTTCTTCATCCTTTGTCACAATGTTTCCCCTCACATCCAACAAAGGATGGAGATTCTCCTTGGTTCTCCTTTTTCTGCTGATTTGTACAAATATTTTTTTGTTGTCTTCTGCTTCTGGGATTTCTAAGATAGCGATATTCCTTTCAGCCTTGCTGCTGAAAGGACCTCCATCCCTCAGCTCCACTGCTATGGCAGACCAAAGGACCTTGGTAGAACACTGTCCCTCAAAGAGTAGCATGCCACCCACAGGCTTATCTCCGGCTTTGTCCCCATTCCCCTTCAAACAGAGTTTAAAGTTCTCTCAACAAGCCCCTGTAAGTCCTAAGCTAAGATCCTTTTTCTTCTTTGAGACAGGTGAAATCTAACCTTTTAAATGAAAATAGCTCATAAACCTCCCCCACCTCCCTCTGTTTAATATATATAGTAAACTACCAAAGTTTAACAGTTGGGAAAAAGTGCATAGGAAGAAGTGCTATAGAAATGAAATTAATACACTGCATTTCTCACAGAAGAGTCTTACTTTTCTGGTTTTAGGTCCCGGTATATTATTCCAAGACTATGTAGATGGTCTAAAGCAAGTGCTAATTCTGCCAGATAAAATTTAACATCATCTTCTGTGAACATCACCTGAAAAAGTAACACAGTGTATTTCACATGTGAAATCTGTAAAGGTTACACCAGCACAAACAACAGTGGTTTTTCAGAATGGCTTCTTACAATACTTGAATTCATTGCTACACAAAACACTAGAAAATTCAAATTGCTTGGTTACACAAAAACTAGAATTTTATAACCCACACTATTTCATACTTGAAATACTTGGACATACTTGAAAAAGACCTTTTAAATGCAATATATTCTTCTTTCTGCAAATTGGGAGATTATCTGGTTTTGATTGTTCAAGAAAACAGACAGACATGTTGTAGTGAAACTGAAATACTTTGGAAACACTTAAACAATGTGACCACCTCTTCGTTGGATGGGACCATTTCATTTACAGACAACAAATGGACCAAAGAAGTCCAAATGCCTGAATTTCATCCATGAAGTAAGAGAGAAGAAAAGTATATGTATCTTGGTTTTGGAAAGACTGCCCCTACGTACTTAGAGAAAGAAGTTACAGCAATGGTAAAAGCCCCAAGGTGCAGTCTGAGATGTAACTGCAGAAAAGGCAGATCAAGGAGTAAACTACCAGGAGTTAACAAGGAGTAAAGTGAACAGCCTGCGTAAGAGCACAGGGAGGATCCCTGGTAGCAATCCCACTTTTTTGAATAAGGAAGATAAACTACTCTGTTTATGTTCATTGAAATGAACATATTGTTCCAATATATCAACTGTTGTGATCCCTGACAGAATACATTATAATTCAACTCTTCTGAGACTGTAGAAAAAGATAAAAATAAAAACAGATCATGCATGATTTGGTTCTATTTCAGCTACTACTCAGTTATTTTATTTGTTTTTTTTTTTTTTTTCCAATTTAAGACTGATACCTTAAGATAAAGCATAAAGACCCGGAAAAAAAGAATGGCAATAGGGAGAAAAGCTGAACATTATTTTAAACAGGATTTAAAAACGGAGAGTATGTTTTCCCCTTAGTAGTTTCATGAGAGAAAGCGATACTAAAGCTTGCACAATAGGTTGTTGCTGATGTTACATCTACAAAAGAGCCAATATTTAGTGCAGATATATTCAAGAAAGGAAATCTCTATAAGAAACATTTAAAAGCTCAAATAATAAAAGATCCCATGAGGAGGATAATACACCCACACTACATTATTTAAAACCGTTGCATGGGACTCATCTTTCCTAACCTTAAACATCTGCAGTGTAGACATCTAGCTTTGAATTAATCACCTTTCCCATTGTAGACAATAGGAAAAAAGCAACAACTTATAGTTTATCTGATCTATTTCAAAATCACATGGTATGAGGATGACACTAACAGCATCCAGCATGCCCATTTCACTCACCAGTTATGAACACTTTGCTTAGATTCAGGTACCGATAATGAATGTTTTTCATCTAACCATGTTAAATTTTACAGGATGAAAAAGTCATCAGCAGGAAGCCAATATACATTCTTTTTTGGGAATCAAGAACGAACTACAAAGTTTAAGAGTATCTCAGTTTTAGAGCACTAATAAACTATTAGTTATCTATGGCAAAACAAATGACAAAGGGCAACTTGAAACAAATGGCATCATCAAAACAAATGTAATAATTTATGTGGTCAGCAAAGAAGTAAGGGTACATCTATATACAAAGTAAATTTCATTCTACTCTCCTCTTAATAACAATATAGCTTTGCAGTGGTAACTCAGCTGCCCCAGATATTGTTGTGGCAAAGGAAAATGGAAAGCAGCTACAACTGCAAGTCCAGGCTACCAGATACACATTGGATATAATCTCTATCCTACAGATATTTGTTGTGAGGAATAAATAATGGATAACAAATACTTTTAAAAATATGGTGATATATTAGATGTTAACATTTATTTTAGGAATTATAATCAAATTAAATTGAGGTAATGAAACTCTTTGAAGTTATTTCCTATATCTACACAGACATATTACCATCATGGCAGAGGCAAAACATTCACGTTTTGAAAATTACTAAAATAAGTGGAATACAATTCTCACTTTTTAAATATTCATACACAATGCAATTTTGCATTCATGGGTAAAAAAAGAGGAATAATTTATCTGCCTCAGAATTCTAGATATTAAAACCAGTCAAATTTACTTTATATAAATCCAGATTCTGAGTCTTATATTTAAACATGGTAGCATCAGGAGAAGATTTTGCCAGCAGCAAAAGAAAAGCAGCACAGAAAGACTGCTCGTCTAGGACTTTTTTCAGAAATAATGTAAATTGCCATCAGCCCTTCCATGAAGTGACTGTGCAAAAAAACCCAACCAAAAACCAATATGTACCTGGTTTAACACAGATTAAATTTTATTCAATGAAAACGGAATTCAAAATGTAAACTCTCCTAATACAGACAATTTATAGTCAAATTCTATCAACAGACAATTTTTCAAATTTAAAAAGTGTACCTCTTTGGATAAACGTGTAAACAAGTCTCCTCCCCTGAGAAAGTCCAAAATAAGATACAGCTTCCCTTCTGTTTGAAAAGCTGAAAAGATCAATTAAAAAAATTAAATATCATCTAACTTTATCCATTATCAGGAAAATAACACACCAATAAATTCACCCTTATTTTCATTACTAAAATTAATTTCTTTCTCGTTTGTGAGAAAATGTATTGAAATGAATGAGATAACTGATCCTCTACCACAGACCAAGTAATTCCCATGCTACATGAAAGTAAAGCAAATCACCAATAAAATTCCTTAAAAAATAAACTTAGGTTAGCCAGCATTTTATTTCAGATTTTAAAGTAAGAAGCTAGATTTAAAAGGGCAAACTTGTAACTAATGAACCTTTTAAAATCTCTAGAAACTCAGCTTAACAGGGACATTTAGTCTAGTCTGCAAAAGAATGGCAAATAAAATAGTGAAAGGTACATAATTTAAGCCACTTTAGAAAGTGAGAGAGACATGAGGTTTAACTATAGGGAAAAACCAACCCTAAAAGAAAAATATGAACTGAAAAAACCCCAAACCAAAACAAACCAGAAACTCCCTTTTTTTTTCCCACATGTTAAAAGTACTGATATCCTCGCCTCTTACACATAAGTATCATGTTACAGCTTCTCATACTATTAAAATAAAAAGGCTAATTTCCACCAATTTCGATACAAGTGGAATTAACGCCATTGCATATATTTTCTACAGAATAAAAAAAGCAACTGTAAGAAATAACTTTTAAAATGTATGTCATACAAAAGATTAGAGGATTTGGAAAATAATGGCTAGTTATTAATAGATAACTGCTTTTAATAACACCAAGGGCTACAGAGTCTGAGTCCCATAAAGATTCAACATTGCATGAAGTCAGTCATGTGCTGCTTTTGCATGAGAATTATTACAGAGCAAGTCTTTGCACAATTGGGACTTAACACACTAAAGTTCTATGATTTTCTGAACCACAAAGCAAATATTAAAAGCTGTCTTGAGAAACACAAATTTTCATGCTATAAAAATTAATTTTTCTGCAACTCACCATAATGCAACTTGACAATAAAAGGATGGTTAACTTCTACTAGGATATCACGTTCCATTTTTGTCCGAACCCGATCTCGAACTAGAACAGAATGTGAGCAAGATTAAAAAAAAAATTATATTATGACTCAGTATTTCTCATATGTTTCCTGATGTAGTTCCCATTGTGTAATATTATAATTGTCTGCAGTCATTATACTGTACACAGCTGAGAACTGAGAGAATTTATTCCACATTCTTTTCTGATCAATCTTTATGCATTTTGATTTGCTTCAGTTTTTGACAAAACCTAGCACTAGGCAAATAAATGTAACAAAAGCACGAGGTAACACCCTTCAGTCTGCTCTATACTTAGTAAACCTTTCAAACATTACAACAGAACTGCCACAGCTATGTATAGAAAACATTCTGCTAGTGAAAAGGATAGAGAATTAAAGTTGTAGCAAAACAAACAGCATAAATATAATAATACTATCAAAAATATGTTTATATTGATTTAACTCATTAAATAACTCACACTAATAAAATATTAAGTTCTTTACAATTTGGAAGGGAAATGTTTTTCATCTCCTTTATTATGAACTTAAAATAAAAATGCCATTGACTCTATGTAGTGTATACTTCAGATTACATTTCTGATTTTAAGGACATTTACTGAGAGTAAACGTGCATGAAGAAATATATCAGACATTAGAAGCAGTTGCTGCTCAAGCTGCCTGTGCTGTCCCTCCATGGTGGCTCTGAACGTGCAAGCGCTCCTATGCTACCAGAGGTTAAACCCAAATGAGCATCACATGCCAGCAATGCAGGAATACAGGCAGGGCAGTCAGCTGAGTACAGCACCTGCTTCAGCTGCTCTCCACAACTCTCCTGCCAGCTCCAGTCAGGGCTTGGTTCCTACCTGAAGCTCTGAATCAGCCAGGGCAGAGACAAAATTCGGTACTTTATACAGGACAGAGCTATTAAAGTTGGCTTTCAGTGGTTTAAGATGTTGCGCTTTTCACTTTCCCTCTATTCTACATTTTGTTACTGCTCCTTTCACGAATGTATCTTCCTGAAGAAAGCACCCCAGAGCAATGAATTCCCCTCCAAAGTTTAAGTTGACAGCATTCCTTGTACAGTTAACAAGCCAGAGTTCTCAGATATTAAAACATAACAAGGCAGAAAAAAAATAAGAACAAGAAGCAAAATGGTGTTTAGGCGTTTACCTATCTTTTCCCAGAAACAGGCACTTACAATAATACAGGTACTTAGGAAATAGTTTTCATTAATGAATACAACTAGGAAGTTTCCATCTGCCTGCAGAACACATCCCTAAAAATGGAAGCTCATGAAATAAGTGCTCAAATACAGAGCAAACATCACATTTGAATGTTGACCTTTGCATCTAAAGCCATTAAGATGTCACAAGATAGTTAGCTGTGCAGTTTAACTGTTTCAGCAGTTCATCTGAATTACAGGATTGAAATTCAGAATATTCTTTTTTTAGGCAGGTTAAGGTGAGAAAAATATGTAAAAGACTTTCAAGTGCCTGAAGCTATGCAGCAGTTACATGGAAAGTACAGACTTAACAAAACTCCAAGCAAAAAAAGTGTAAAGAACTGAGATCATTTCAGACATTAGCATAAGCCATCATTTGACCTGACATCTGATTTTTGTCTGACTAATTTCCACACGCATGCTACTGGAAGCACTGATTTTTCTTAATACATTTGATTCTGGACGCTCTAGCAATGTTTTGGCTCTGTTTCTCTCTCTACATCATAAAAGGGCACTGAAAGATAACACCTATCAGAGTGTATTATTAAACTAGTCTCTGCAGTAAACAAAATTCTATGTATATATTCTTGGATTTGCTCTAAACATTAAAAAATTGGACTGTGTAGTTACATCAGTGTGTTCTGGCTAATACAGCTGCATTTCTATGAAAATATTCTCTCTAATTTTGATTTGTGGATCAGGTACACTGTTTTCAAGTGTGGTCTTTTTATCTTTAATTATAGAGCACAAAAATAACTTTATGAAATAGCTTTGAAAGAGCTAAAGAAACACAGACAAATCAAGTAATATGCTGTATCATTTAAAAACACAGTATTATATGTATTTTAAAAGTTGCAATTATGGAAAATAGAATTAATTCCAGTTAATTTCATATTAAAGTTTCAACAATAACCCTAATTTGCTTGCAACTCCGCTCTTCCTAAAACATGAATCACAAGCAAGCAGTGCATGAAAAGCATCTGATAATCCAGATACAAAGTGTTGAGAACTGTGGCATACTCCTGATGGTGTCAACTTTCTGCTCAAGCCTTTTGCATCCTTGAATTCTTAGTGCCTCAGAGAGTCTCCTTTCCCAATTAAAAGTCATGCTCCCAATTTCAGTATTTATCAGTCTCTCCCATCTGCAGGCAAAACTAGAACCACAGCTTGGACTGTAATTTTCACACAAGGGTAAACTGCAATCAAAAGGTGATAAACAGAAGCCCTCGAACATCTTAAAAAAGCAACTGCTGAGTGACCTTTGACCAGTCCTGTGCTATTAACAGGCTGGGGAATGAAAGGCTGTTGAGTATATTAATGTACCTTAAATGAGTGGAAATCAAATTCAGAAAAATAGGAAGTAAATAATGAGAATGACACGTGCCACAAAACACAAAGGAATCAAAATATAGGAAACTGTTCAAATACACACCCTCTGTAACAGTTTTAAGTGTAAGATCTGTGACATTCAGCACTAGATCTTAAGTGAAAAAATTTCAACGTTTCAGAAGTAGTTCATAATCCAATGTTTTTGTTCCCTCCATCATTCTATAAATATTTTGCGATAAAATGGTATGTTAAAACTGAAATTCAATATAATAATCGATAACATAGGTAAAGCACTACAAGCTGTTGGAATCATCCCAAAATTATCATTTCAGTTTCAGTACATTCATGAATTAGACGAACTTCACATAGACAAAACTATTAAACAATGGAATAAAAGAACAAGCATACAATCTGGCCAAGGCATTAGTGCAAAAGATGACTTTCATTTTGATCTATGGTAAAAAATACCTTTTTTCTTTTTTCTTAGGGAATTCTCTGAGACAGAATTGAGATTGTTCAGGCTTAGACTTATTTTGCTACTGACAGCATTCAAGATCAAAACTACCCAAGAAACAGATCAATTCACAATCTGTTTTTGCTCAAGTAACTTAGATTATTAGCTTAAGATTTTATAAAATACATTCTACATTGAGATCACATGCCAAGAGTTTGGGGCAAGTGTACTGTATATGTCTGTTTCAAAAAAAAAAAGTCTAAGTAAAGTGCTTAAGAACTTCTAGAATAAAACAGCCGATATAAAGTGCTTTTAAATATCATGACCTAATTATAAACTGAGCAAAAGGCATTAACTGTATCCTTGGTGACACACAGCAAAGGAAAAACGGAAGGATATTAAGTTGCAAATAACAGCTCAGGAGCAAGTCAGGTGGCAGATGTAACACAACCACTCTATGAACCCACCATCACCTAAGGAAACTGGCATGGGAAGGGACCTGCTGTCGTCCCTAACTACCAATATGGTATTGTTAATCCTTAATCCTTCCAGGTTTACAAGACAAAGCAGTGTATTCTGCTGTTTCCTGTTTCATAGAAGAAAGCTATAAGACACAATCTGTGAAGCAGCACCTGTGTAAAGATAAGGTTTTGGTATAATGTCCCTGATTTATCTTTTTTTATGTCTCTTCCCTTGTTCTAAATAATGCTTACCTTTCAAGGTGGCCTTTTTCAATACCTTCATTGCATAAAGCTGTCTAGCATCTGATCCTGAGATTTTTTTGACAAGGAAGACCTGCATTAAAAATTAGAAAGAATTCTTAAAAGAAAATAAAAGCAAGTCAGATGAATGTATTTTACTATGAAATTCAAGTATAGTCAGTATGATTTCAATGAAACTATTTGACAGTTTTAGATTCTGCAAAGCCAAACCTTTCATTTTTTTCCTTCTATTCCTTTATTTCATAATCTAAAAGCTTCCTTCAAGTTCATTCAGAGCATACTCTGCCAAATTAATTTCAGTCTAATTTAAGTAATTTCAGTGAGTAAAAAAAAAAAAAAAAATTGATTCTCTCAGAAGTTCTTCCAAATTTGAAACACAAAAATCAGCTTTTAAAAATTAATCTCGAGGTTTACCTTATTGAAATTCATAGGATGGCACAGCAAATGTGCTAATAAAATAATTTTCAGATATGACCATAAATGCATGAAAAAAATTTGATCCAGAAACCTATATAAATCAATGTATAACTAAATAAATTTAAAAAATATCCTAGTGTTGCATGTACCAATAAAGAACAACCAGCCTCAATTAAAAGGTGTTTCATTTCCTTCTTCAGTATCATGAGATTTCTTGACTGGTATTGTTTTTAATACCCTTAACAAAAAATTAATTCCTGTAGAGACAAATTTTAGATTTAGAAATGAAAAAAGAAACAAAAAACCCACCAACTGTCACAGGTTTTCTGGCTATGGACATGTATAGAGACATATTGTGCTACATGAGGAAGTTAAACACGTTATATGAAATCAGTTTGATGTCTGGTTTTGTGCCCAATTCTCACTTACATTAACATCCCTTGCATTACCCAGAGACTACCAGATCATCATCAAGAGACCTTGAAAAGCATGCAGATTTACTTTCTTAAAACTAAATGGGAAACAGTGACATCTTCACAAATTATTAGAAGAAAATGATTTATGGATTTTTAAAAACAATAATTTTTGCAGAAATTTGAGTCAGCTAGACAGTTTATTACTTTTGCTATTTTAAAACTCAGATTCCCCCTTCTCCCTCCCATTAAAGTGACGAATTTAGTCTTATCAATAGAAGTGATTGCTGAAATGATCATTTATTAGCTTATTTGTCCTTGCCCTTGAATTATTTACTTCATGCGATCTGAAGAATTCCAAATAAAATCTTGGTTAAGATTCTGGATTAAGTCAAACCTTTGGAATCAGGTTTCCCAGTTAATTCTTACTAGTATGAGTACAAAATTTTATAGTTTCTAAGCACCTAGATTTCCAAACTTAACTGGAACAATAATGTGACTAAAAGTAACTTACTACCACCAAAAGAGAATTGGACCTATTTTTCTCATTTCCCCCTATATCTAAGGTGGATTTTTTACATGCTAGAGCTTAACATCACAGAACTGCAGTTAAGGCTGAAAATGGATGTAAAGGCTCTACTGTCTTGCCTTACATATTCCATTCAGTCTTGATGATCTGTCTTGCCATGTGAACTTAATGTTTTGGTTTCAAGTTGGGTTTGGACAACTGAGAGTATAAGAAATTTATGCCTAGTGAGATCTCAGTACTCATGAAATGCTAGAAACATTGAGTCTTTAAGAGATATTCAGATAAATATCAAGGTACATTGCACCTTAACCAAAAGAAAACAGATCATGAACATGACTGGGGTGTATCACATTTACTTCAGTAGCTATTATTGCCTAAAATTTGCTCATTACAATTACAGCATGCTACAAAAACCAGCTTCTGTACTGGTGATGTCCTACCATTAGCAAGCAACAAGGAATACTTACCAAAAAAACCTTTCAACTGTCACCCTCTCAAATAGAGAAGAGTAGTTAGAGAAGAATGACATTCCATTTTAACAGTAAATTATTTCATATCAAGCCATCTACTCTACTGAACTTTGAAATCCACATATCATGCTAACATGAGAAAAAAATTACTGCTTTAAGAAGATCTGCCACAACTACAGTGCCTAGTTAGCACTAATTTAGAAAGCAGTTTTCACTTGCAACATGGCCTTAATGCAAAACCGTGGCTGTTCTAAATATTTCACAACCAATATTCAGTGCTATATTCCTGAATAATTGGCTCTACAAGAATTCAGTTACCAACCTTTCCAAAGGATCCTTGTCCTAGTACTTTCAGAAGTTCAAACTGTGAAGGGTCTGCTTTCTCATGTCCTTCCTTTACATGGTGAGTTATTGCAATTTCTTTGATACTTCCTTCTTCCTGGCAGAGGAAAACAGAGGAATAAATTTAGATGATTGGTTTACAAATATTTACAAATTCACAATATGTTGAAAAATACCAGTATCACTGAACCCAATGAACTAGACGATGCCAAACATAGGCAAAAAAAATTTACCAATGTTATTTTCATAATTAAGACAGACAGCACTAGTTCAGTAACAATGTAGCTTAAACTTTTAGAGATGCACCAGGATCCAGACAATAATAGAGTTGACAGAAGCCAGCAATTCCCAAGCTTTTTCTCTTAGGCCTATTTTACTGGGTTCATATTTCTGTCCCAGATTCACAACCAATTAATGGAAACCAATCTTCTTAAGAATTTAGAAATATTAAAGCACACCTAGAGTGTATCAAATGGACCAGATGTCTTTGGAAAACCCTCCTTTTTAATACTTGAGGACCAACCACTATGCTGCAGCAATGCTAATGCTCACCTTTTAAGACAATGTGAGACTCAAGACATTTCCACACAAAGCAACACTCTCCATGCCCACTTGAGCAGCAGGCTCCACCTGCCACTGACAAAATTCTGTTGAAGAAAGTATTCTGCCTTTCTTCTCAAGGAGAGTCTATCCTATAAAAGCTGCCCAGTCTTCATCCTTTTCCCCTCTGTGAGAAACTGGTCACCAGAAAGCTCTAATCAGCAGTGAATTTTATTTTCCTGTGCTCTGCACTTAATTCAGTGTTTTCTGCACTGAATTTGAAAAACCCCTGAAAAGTGACACTCCTTGCCACACACAGAAAGAATTTCAGAACTTATCACTAAGTAAGAAAAAAACCTGCATTCTTGTTAATGTCATCTGAGGATCTATCTAGGCATGCAATCAAAGCTACTGTAAGTTAACACATAATTTACTGTTAGTTAACATACAGAAAGCAATATACTATCTACAGTTTTAACTTCTTGTTAATTCTCTTTCTATTTCTTCTAGGGGTTATAGTGAATAAAATAAATCTGAGAATACTTTTCATCTATTTAATGAGGAACTCTTAGACCCAGTTCACAGAACTGCAGACTGGTTGACATTGAAAGGGACCTCTGGACATCATCTTGTCTAAACCCTAAACCCCTCTGCTCAAGCAGGGCCACCCATAGGACTGCCCAGGACCTGATTACCTCCATGGATGGAGACAACCTCTGTGTGCAGCCTGTGCCAGGGCTCAGCCAATCTGACAGTGAAAAAGTGTTTCCTGATGTTCAGACAGAAACTCCTGTATTTCCCTTTTTGCCCATTACCTCTGGTCCTGCCACTGGGCAGCACTGAAAAAAGTTCTTTGCACCCTCCCTTCAGGCTCGTCAAACATCATCTCACCACTGTGAATCCATGCTGAATAACCCCAGCTACCTTTTTGTCCTCCATGTATATAGAAACACTTAGTTTCTCCATGATTTTCCTGGGGATTAAGGCCAGACTGACCAACCTGTAGTGCCCTGGATCCTCCTTCTTGCCCTTTTTGAAGACAAGAGTTCACATTTACTTTCCTTCAGTCCTCAGTCACCTCTCCTAGTTATCAGGATAATTAGAAAATAATCAAGAGCGGTCTCACAATGACAGCTGCCAGATCCCTCAGCACTCATGTGCACCCCAAGAGGGCCCACAGACTTAGGTACACCCTGTCTGCTTAAGTATTCTCTAGCCTATCCAGTGGCAGGACCTGAGGGAATGGCCTGAAGTCGTGTCAGAGAAGGTTTAGCTTGAATATAAGGAAAAGGTTCTTCATCCAGAGGGTGGTTGGGCACTGGAACAGCTCCCCAGGGCAGTGGTCACAGCACCAAGCCTGACAGAGTTCAAGAAGCATTTGGACAATGCTCTTGGGTGCATGGTTTGACTCTTGGTGATGGTGCTGTGNATGATTTTCCTGGGGATTAAGGCCAGACTGACCAACCTGTAGTGCCCTGGATCCTCCTTCTTGCCCTTTTTGAAGACAAGAGTTCACATTTACTTTCCTTCAGTCCTCAGTCACCTCTCCTAGTTATCAGGATAATTAGAAAATAATCAAGAGCGGTCTCACAATGACAGCTGCCAGATCCCTCAGCACGGACGTGCACCCCAAGAGGGCCCACAGACTTAGGTACACCCTGTCTGCTTAAGTATTCTCTAGCCTATCCAGTGGCAGGACCTGAGGGAATGGCCTGAAGTCGTGTCAGAGAAGGTTTAGCTTGAATATAAGGAAAAGGTTCTTCATCCAGAGGGTGGTTGGGCACTGGAACAGCTCCCCAGGGCAGTGGTCACAGCACCAAGCCTGACAGAGTTCAAGAAGCATTTGGACAATGCTCTTGGGTGCATGGTTTGACTCTTGGTGATGGTGCTGTGCAAGACCAGGAGATCAAGATCAGTGATCTTGATTAGTCCCTTCCACCTCAGGATATTCTATGATTTTCTTCTAAGAGTATGTCTTCCTTGCTCCAGTCTTTCCCTTCCTCTATATGCACCAAAATGTGTGCAAATCAGTTATAGTGATAGGTTAATAGAGGCAGAATTCTAAAACTGTGTTTCTGAAGCACTAATTTGAACGTTTTACAAGCATTCTGCAAAATTTATGTGCGTGGTTAGTGCTGAAAGTCCGCTTTTGCATCTGATCATTTCAGTACTGTATATAAATGCAAAGCAGCTGTCCACCCAATTTCCACATATTCCAATACCTGCTTCTCCCAGACTGACCATTCTTCTTCAAAATATTCTTTTTTCCCAAAGATTACAAAGTTGGAAATGAGCTGCACATAAGAAATCTTGAGTGTGTGTGTGAGTCTGTATATATTAAAAAACTCCAGCACATGATTTTGAATAATGCACAGAACATGCTGGCAACTTTTAAAATCAGGGAGTGAAAAAAGATACTTTAATGTGAAGAATATAGTTTTGAGAATAGTTTTAGAACACCCAAGACAAATCCAAGATGTCCTCTGAGTTTAGGTGCCTACTTCCATTTTAAGAGAGCCAAAATTTTGCATGTGTGTGCACACAGGCATGCTGAGTATTCCACCTAATAAACTGAACTTCTCTGTCTTTTCAGGAGAAAATACTACCAATCATCGACTCCCAGCAGAATCTTTACAGAGTCCGAAAGAAATATTGTTTCCTTTTACTTGTCAAAGGAATAAATTGCTGGTGAACATTTTTGGTTTTATTTTTTAAATTAATGTGTGATCAGTTGGATTACATACTACTTAAACCACCCACTGAATCTTAGAGAATCCCAAGGGAGGAATAGAATAGCTCAGCAAAACAGACTGCCAAGTACACATTTCTTCAGATACTTTGATCCATTTCTGCTTAACTGTTTTATATATTTGCTCTCTGGCAATCTTGGGAAAGTCAAAAACATGTGAAACAGAACGTTCTCAAATATTTTTTATCTACTGCCTTCAGGGATGTAAAGCAATCAGGTGGACATAAGAAGGACATGGAACTGTTGGAGCAAGACCAGAGGAGGGCCATGAAGTTGGTAAGACGACTGGAGCACCTCCCCTATGAAGACAGTCTGAGAAAGCTGGGGCCGCTCACCCTAGAGGAGAGAAGTTTGCATGGATACCCCATAGCAACTTTCCAGTATCTGAAGGGGGCCTACAGGGAAGCCAGAGGGGGACCCTTCATCAAGAACTGCAGTGATAGGGAGTAATGGGTAAGAACTGAAAGAAGGGGAATTTAGGTTAGGTATTAGGAAGAAATCCTTTACTGTGAGGATGGTGAGATACTGGAATAGGTTGCCCAGGGAGGCTGTAGATGCCCCAACCCTGGCAGTGTTCAAAGCCAGGCTGGATAAAGCCTTGAGCAACCTGATCTAACAGGAGATGTCCCTGCCCAGGGCAAGTCAGTTAGAATTAGCTGACCTTTATGGTCCCTTCCAACCCAAACCCTTCTATGATTCTATATTGCTTTAAAAGCACTACAAAACTCAACAAGAACAAGAAAAGAAGAAAATATATTAACTTGCTCTCTATACACAAACAAAAATTATTATTTTTGAATGCAATGCAATTATTATGCAACCAACTTTCCAGTGGTTATTTTGAGCACCCTCTAAAAAACAAAACAAACCCCAAACCACCACTTCACATTCCTGATACCAAGAGAATATTCCCAGACTTTGCATTTTCTCAGGGCTCAGTTACTCTTCAGTCCATAAAAGGCAGACCTAATAGAACTCTGTTTTAAATGAAAAGGAACTCTAATGATATCCAACTTTAATTTGTCGGTAACACTCGTTTGGGAGCAAGATTTATGATGAGTGGTTGCCCACAAATTTGCAGTTTCCTTTTCTGACATAACTGCTGAATGTTTCTTATTTCAACCTAAACAGTGTTCCACAAATGCAGTTAAAAATACAAAGGCTAAGCCTTTTATAAAAACACAAATTATATTGAGAGGTGATCAAGCCTCACTATCTACCTGAATTAAAATACAAGTCTTATATACTGTAGAAAGAGATCTCTATTCTCAACCAACTGCATTAATTACATCAGATGATAGATGACATCTTGAAGTAAACTGGAAGAGAAGCCAGCTGTTCCATCTGGTACTGAAGTGTTTGATCATTCCTTGGTACTTGGCAAAAAAATTTGTCCCATGTGATGAACTGAAAATAAATGAGATGCTGGAATACTGGGGTCCTCCGCTCCTTTCTTCCATTCGTTGACAACTTTAATGCAATTACAGACAGTCAAACTCACCAGCTGCAATGGTGGGGTCTTCCTTCCTATACTCTACTGCCTACATTTTATTTCTGTTATTTATAAGCTTGGAGAGCTCCATTTTCTCAAGCGTTATACTGCAGCAGGGTCTAAATAAAAGTCTCAAGACATGACTTCCTCTTCTAGGCCTGTAGTTCTCTCAAGGCCTTCTTCACACTAGAAAGTTAGACTGCCTCAGAAAGCCATTTAAAAAAACCCCAAAACAACCATGTGAGTCAACTTTTAAGTGGTTGCTACTGGCTTCCACTACAGTGAAACTAAATACAAAATACAAGGAAACAAACAGAAGGTCACATTACTCTGAGTTTCCTTAACAATGTAATAGTGTTAAATCAACACTGGCCTAGAAGGGAAGTAAGTGACAAACAAGTTGAGGTATGAATTTAAAATACCATATTCCAGAATAATTTCCTGTACTGATACAGTCTGCAAGTCAGAATTATTCTGGGCAGTGTCTCTGTATAAGTAAGCTTACAGTAATATACCTCACAATATATGTCTATGCACAAGAAAACACACATATGCATAGGAAAGAACACCAAATGGACCGTATGGTGCAGACAAAATCAGAATGAAAAACTTTATAGAAAAAAAGGGGGGATCCTGCAACACCAAGGGCAACTCATTTTTATCTTAAGTAATCAGCTGCAAATTGGAATAGGAAACATGCTTGCCAGTAAAACAAGAAAAGGACAGACACCTTCTAGGGAAGCAGTGAAAAACTATTTAATCATTATCAGGCTATAAAAATAATAGCCTAATCATGTTGCTGGAAAAAAAAAAATCAATATTTTAGGTACTTAATAAATATTAAACACTCATTTTGCTTCTAGTAATTGAATTTATGTGCATTTCCTTTACCTTCACTTTTTAGTTCAAGAGTAAATGAACTCTGCCGCAACATAAAACATTTGTATTTGTTTCTGAGATCTTATTACAGGAACAACTAATAGATAATGCATTAAAAGAAAACCAGACTTCAAACCCTAAAGGAAGTAGAAACAGAATACCTAGTCTTACTAGGTACATATTTCTCAGTAGTAATGAAAAAGCCCAGAAAAGCAAGAGAAAAACATGAGTTTATCTATACATAGACTCTCCTACAATTTACACGTCAGAATTCTCAATTTTCAATAGGAGACCTGAAAACTGCTCTGTGTAAAGAAGTGGCCCATGCAGAGCTGGATGGCATAAGCTCATCAGTGCAGAACAAGCTGTGTGTTACCTGCAGACCTTTTTCTGCGCAGAATGTTCCAGGGACAGCTGAAAAGCTGGTCTAGGTCTACTAAACTGGGCTCTGAACTGGTATTTAGGAGAACTGCCAGTAAAATCTACAATACCATTGCAACACTCATTAGTGTTTAAAATAGTAAACATTCAAAAAATGGAAGCATTCTTAGTCTACACATTTTATGTAAAAAGGAGAGAAACAATCAACTAATGATTAAAATAATTTAAAAGAAAATATAAATGAATGCTGCAGTATTGGCAAAATAATTCACAAGGAAATACTCCCAATCATCTAAATAGGCAGCACAGGATCAGATCTGTGCTCTTACAGCAGGAAGGGGAAAGCTCTTCAGAATAAGGAATATTAGCACATCCAAACACCCCAGGAGTCTCACTGCACCTAAAATTCACAGCCTCAGCTTCCTGAAAAAATGCATAAGCAAAGTGTGAACATCCATGATGACACGTGCTTGGCAAAGAAATTTCAAAATACCGGGACAGAAATAGGAAATTCAGGAAGAATTTACTCTTAAAGAGGTGTAAGAACTAGATGTGAATTAACTTAAACAGAACATCAAAGAATAAACTGCTATGTTACGTATGGAACATGTACTTAGGAAAGGCATTTCTGGAAGACAGATTTCTCCTTTTCTAGATACTCAAAATTATGGGAGTATGAGTAGAAATATTTTAAACACTTAAATCTTAATGACAGCATATTTTAGATAACAGTTATTAAAAGAATAATTAGTTCATCAGTTTCACAATGAGTGACAAAGACTTGAGCATATACTTTTCAATCTACTGAAAGCATAAATTAAAATTATGATATGCATAAATTAATCCAAAGGAAAAAAGCAGCAGCTACCTAAAAAATGTAAAGTTTTTACGCAAAAATAATAATGGACCAGTGTATTTAAATTGCTCCTACAAAGAGATGACATTTAAGAGGTGCAAAGTCATGAAGTGACATAGAATTGGAAAGGTAAGGAAAAAAAAGTACAGGGAAACATTTACAGCTTAAGACACTCGAACATTAAAGTCAATAGCATGTGACTCTAAAAGTAAACTGGACCCATCCTGAACAGAAGGACTGACTGCATCGTCTCTGCTGTCAGTTTCAGTGAAATTAAACAAAACAGAAAGTTGACCAAAAGCAAGATACCCAAAACTAAGATACCTGACAAAGATAGGTATGCACAACAAGATTGGGGTTGGAAGGGTCCAGGAAGATTTTATTTGATTATAATAGTGTGGGATTTAAAACAAATAAAATGAAAAAAAAAAAATTCTTATTAACTATGCAAAGAATAACAAAAAACCCAGCAGGTTTAATTTTTTTGTCATACCAAGAGCAAAGATAGGGATGTGCAGTACCTGCCACGAGTACCTATAGATTAAGGCTTTCTGAAAGAACATTCTATTTATTTTGCACATGTTGAAACACTCCAAAAGGAGTGGCATTACTTTTTTGATAATTCTGAGGCCTGTTATTGTAGAAAATCCTTGTTCTTATTTGATGACAAAAGAGGAGTAATAGCAGCTAAAGGCTAAAAAAAATAAATTACTCCTTCACCATACCCAAGTTCCACCTGGAACAAATTCAGAAACGGATTTCTGAGAAAGTTCTCTTTATAAAAGGTTGATTTAGAAAATCCCCAAAGTCATTATTGCCTGAGGCATTAACTATCCTGAGTCCTTCGCATCAGGAAGGGGATATTGAAGATAACACACAACATCCGCATGCTGTTACAAGAAGGGACTCACAAAAAGTGAGTGCAAAACAAGGCTGGCTGCATGTTCACTTTCCCACGAAATGAACATTACCCAGATGAAGGTGAAAATCTCCTCAGAAGTGCAGTAAATGTCAGCTGGCAGTTGACTAAATACTGATCAAAAAACTTCCCCTCTGCACACTTGTTGGCTAAACAAAATATAGCAAGAAATACAACACCAAACCTGTAAAGTCAGAATAAAAGGTTTCATGGCTGAAGAAAGTAAAAGGCCACATACCAATCCCTTCTGCATCTAACAGAGATGGAAGTTATGAAATAAAGGACATAAAAAAGGAACAAGGACAAAACATTAACCACACACTCATTTTAAATAAAACCTCTGAATTTTACAACACAATTTCTGGACAGAAAGAAACCCCCATAGTATCTTTGCTTTTAGAACTGAGCAAAAACTTGACTATCAGTAGGACTTTAAAATAAACTGCCATTTTCCAATAAGAAGCACACATGACTAGGACAGACGTGGCTATACATACTCAAGTTCATCAAAACCCAGTGGGAGCGAAATCTGACACATCCTTGGATGGGTCCAGTAACCATAGAAGTTTTTCCCAGATATCAAACACTGCTGACATGCTGACCAAAAATTGTAATAATGAGGTTAAGACAATGACTTAAGGTAAACATTAGATAAGATTAACAAATTTTAATCTCAATAAATAATTAAAACCTTTAAAATAGCTAAGCCATCTTAAGCAACTGCTGGAGAAATTAATTTAAATAATGATAATCCTGGTTCCAGCATTACCCAGGTTTCACCTTTACCTGTTAATTCTGTACTGGTCTTAACAGCATAAAGAAGGTACAAAACAGAACCATCTTGAACATATAGTTACTTACAGACATAAGTCTTAGTTATGACTTAATTTGCTCCTTAAGAATTTTTTCAGATTTTTCACTGTAAAGTGATTTTCCAGCTCCTATTCTTGTACAGTCTTGCCTGAATTTTTTATTTTTACTACTTGATTGTGCATGTTATTATGGAAGCCTCTGCATCACTGATTTATGCTGCACATAGAGCAGTAGCCCCCACGCGTCCAGCCACAATCCTCCTGCCTCAACCTGCAGTGACCACAGCTGCTGAGGGACCAACCATGGGGCTGTGTTCAGTGGTACTGAGAGTCCTTCCAAGAGTCACTGCCTGACAAAGCCAAGTCACTCCCCCAAACTGTGCAAGATTTTTTTCTTAATACACCATTTAGCACTTAACTGTGCTAATATTGTGACTTCAATACTTCTTTTAAACAGACCCTATTAATACATTAAAAAATGTTGGTGGGATCCCATCAGAAACTCTTTAAGGAACTGTTTAATGGATATGTTCTGTTTAAAATCACATAGTACAGTATTTCTTGTATCTATTTTATATGGTGATAATTTACATATGAGAAACAGCCAGAATCACCATTAGGAAAGATCACAGTTCTGGAACTTCAACTCCTATAGTCAGGAATCAGAATAAGGAAAAAAATCCTTTTGATAGCTTTAATCATAACAATTAAGTCAAAACCATATTGCCCATATCGGCAAATACTTCCCTCAAACATCAGCCATTTTTCAAGATAAGACCTAAATCAGTGTACCAGTCCTAAAATTAGTGTATGCTGTTGACCATACAATTTTCAAAAAAAGCAAATCCAATGAATAAAGAGCTAATTGCAATCTTATTTTTCTCTTGAAAAATGTGCAGCAGCAAAGATACTGCTTTTATCATTTTTCATTTGTTAGTATTGATTATGTAGCCACATAGATTTTTCCATTTTCATTACGGAAGTAGCAGCTTTGTTTTCACCCCTCTCAATCTCTTTTCAGGAATGTTTTGCTTCCTTTAGACAAATGCACTTTCTTGAAGCACATGTATATTCAGTACAAGCAAAGATAAGGCTGAAAACAGAAAAATGGATTCCCCAGCAATTTACTTAAGACAGTTGCAACAATGGTTATAGGTTGCCTTTTACTACCTTGTTAGCCTTCACTGTACTGCTAAGAGATCTGCTGGACATGGCTATGTCTGGCAAAATATTTGTCACAGGCATCATAATGTTGACCCCCATAATCAAATAAACTAATCTTTGAAGTATTGACTATGATATTAGACCTTGGTGTTGAAGTTACATAAAGCAGTTATGTCCTGTAAGGAAAGTAAGCTTATTGGATATCAAGTGATTTTAAAAGGATGACTCCATCTTGGCACAGTTCTGCAGCTCATATACAGAATTTCCTTTTCCTCCCCTCCCTTGAGTCAGGAAGTCTCCTAGATGCATTTTTTCTTTCCCAGCTTGTTATGAACATAGAATGAATTTTCAGCATTATCTGCAGAAATGAAACCCTCCTTTTGAGCTATACTTTTTGAAGTAATAAAGAGCCAACAAATTGAAAACCAATTACTTTTACCTCTTTTATTAGAGCTTACAGAAATCTTCATTAAAGTAAAAATGGGAGTTAAAAATGTGAAGAGTGCCCCAGCCTAGGTATTTTTAAATATTGTAGACATTTTATATACATTCATACATTCTATACTTTTTATACTTCTACCTTCAAATTCAAAACTACCTTAAAAATAAAACTCACAGTCCAACAAGTACTTCATAATCTCCCATTACTTTGGTAAGCAGTGTTAGTGCGCTAAATCATGGACTAAAATCCCTTCCTTATAACTGTGACTAATATTCAATTTGAGTCACTTAATAGAACTAACCACTACTTATATGCTCATACACAAACAATTGTTCTAAAAAGCTGATTAAAAATCCTGCTTCTGAAGTAGCAATTATTCCAACACAACAAAAAGCAAAGCAGTACCATGCATAAAATTAATTCTACCTGATGTAAGGATATTCTGTGTATGTTGTCTGTTTTATACTACTACCAAAGAAAAGCAAGAGTAGAGCAGAAGTTCTAAATGTGGACATCTGAAGTCAGAAATACAGGCTTTCACAATTTATGACTTTGCTTCTTTTTAAAAGATGGAAAAACTTACAATTTCAACTAACATATCACTTGTTGCAGACAGCATCTATTGTTTTACCTGATAGATAATAGGATTTCCTAAAAGAAAACTCTATTTGTAAACGTTTAGTTTCAGGGTCTGGGGTTTTTAAAAAAATTCTTAAATTGTTAAGTCTCTCAGAGAAAAACAATTTGTAGCGATAACAAAGAAAAAATTGTATTTACGTATTTATTCCTTACTCTCCTTCTACTCTTTTTCATTTCTGTTTTTTTCTGCAACAATTTTGAGATCTAGAAGGATGCCTAAGTCTGTATTTGTTCCATGTAGCCAACTCACAGAATGAAGACTGCAGATCAGGTTACTGAGACAGAACTCTGCCCATTCTTTTGGTTGTACAGATGAAGCCAGATTTTGAAGAGTGAATCCTGTCCCAGAGAAACAAGCCAGAGGACAGGTAAGGCCCTATGGATAAATGTGGTTCACCAGGCTGGGAGTGTAATTCTGAAAATGCTTTGTTTCCTTAGAATGAAAATATAAAAGGACAGGACAGAAGTAGGACACTACCCTTTCCTTCCCAAAGGAACTGTGTGCAGTAAGTTGTTTGGCAGGTAAGCTGAGGAATTCCTGTGAGTATTTTAAAAGCTCTATGTCACCAAAAGCAGTTTTGCAATGCAGTTCTCTTTTGATCGAACAGCACAATATTATCTCACGAACTGAAATGTGCTTGTGAGCATTGGAAAAAAATACTCATTGGGTGGAACTTTCATTTCCCAGTAACTCTGAGATAAGTTTTTCTCCGACTTTGTAAGCACTAACATTTCAGAGAATTGCAATTTAAAAAAACTAATTAAAAGTTAAAAAGCCACAAACTGTTTAGAAGGAAAAATAATCCCTGAGCACTAATCTATGAAAGCTACGAATCCTGCTTTATTACCATAATTTCCTAAACATATACTGAAATCTATATGGGTTGAAAACCTTTAGTTGGGTCTACAATAGCTAACATTTTAAAATCAACAGAATGTTGAAGACAACATAACCAGGCTGCTGCAAGTAGATAAAACAATGTAATTTTTGCACCAAATTTCTGAGGAATACCTTTCATGTTGCCTGTGGAAAAAAACTATAATTCAGGACTATGAGTTGGTAAGTAATTATTTTATAAGGTTTACATTAAAAATCCCCTTGATTATAATGCAACCTATGTTCTCTTGTTTTACATTCATGTCTAGTTCTGGTGTTTCACTTGCAGCAAGAAAATTCCATTTCATTTTTAATATGCAATGCAAAAATTAATACAAACTGTTTAAACCAGTACACAGGCTAGTAGGTGTCAACTGCTTTTACAAGTTAATAGACCTTCACTTAAGATGTTAAGTCATTACACAAGAAGGTCATGGGGTTTTGAGTTTTTAACCCCCTTACTGAAAAGTATGTGCAGACTTACAGAAGGATAAATGTGAAAACTGATTTGACTTCCAACGATAAAATATTCTGTCCCATTGCATGTTTACATGTAATGTTAGAAAGTTCTGAAACAGTGCTTGGGATGATACAATACTCCACTAGTAATTTTTCTCAACTTAAACCAAACTTTTTAATGTTTAAATATATGCCCAACAAGACAAATTAAACATTTGCTATGACTAAATTATAATTTAAAAGTTGGAATAACCCTAATACTGTTACACAAGCATCACTACTCTTCATACCATTTCAGAAGTAAATTTAAGATATTAATAAGCCTGAGTTATATTAACTATCACCAGAGCCATATTTTACAGTTTAAAGTACTATATTAAGATGTAAATATTAAAATAACCACTAAGTATTAAAAATACAAAGGTTTTTAATAAGACTTGACTCTCAGTGAGAAAACATACAGCTAAGCTCACACTTAACACCACCCACCTCTCCCTAAAATATAAGCTTTACATTATCTACATACAGGTAACAATTTCCTAATAAGGCTGAATTATCAGCAGGTATCTTAGAAACTTCTACAACATAAGAACATACCACAGACTTTTTTTTTTAAGGAAGTACAAAACGCTTTGTATCCAAACAACACTGATTCCTAAGTAGTGAAAGACTAAAACTATTCTGAAATTAGAAGTTAAAGTAAAACTTCCCCCTTTCCCCCTTATTCTCTTAAATAAGAAACTAAGCTCACCCGAACAGAGCGAACACGCAGAGCCAGAAACTTAAACATGACTAAGAAACCATGATGTTTGGATTTTCTGACTGAGCGATCAGAAGTCTAGCAGGGAAGACCAACCCTGGCGTTTTTGCTGTGACCAGCTGTTCCGGCAATTAGAAAATTTCCTGTCAGGCAAGTCAGACACAGCTGGGGGGTGGGGAGAGAGAAGGGGGGAAAAAAGGTCAAAAAAAAAAAGAAAAGAGATTAAAAAAAAGACACTGATTTCACACACACACAGAGCTGTGATAAAGAAAGACTGGGCAGTAGTGGTACGCATGTTGCTGATACTTACAGAGATCAGCACAGGAAACTTAAGCAGATTGCCTGATAGCAACAGGCTGTTGTAGATGTTACTGATTCCTGGTTCCCAGAAAAGAACAAAAGAGACCAGCATCTCTTTCAGAAATCACACTACTATGCAACATTTCACTGATTAAGCACAACAGCAAGTATTTTAATTACTATATGTGATAATTGTATTTTTATGAATTTAACTTTACAAAATATTTTAAGATCTCACATATCACTACCTTATACACTTCAACGCAGAGAATACCTAAAGATTGCTTTAATTTGCTAGAGGACCAAAATGACCTTGTGTCTAGTCCTCTGAAATCCTGCACATAGAAAATGCTAGACAGATGTTCTAGGCCAAGGCAAACTGCAGAAATATTTGAATGGGATTGGCCAGCTCAAACATCTGACTTATGCACCAATATCGTATTGCTCTGTAGAGAGTAAACTTCTTGAATTAAAAAAGATCCCTAAGCTTTCTTTCAATGTTGAAAAAGTCTCAAACACTTCAAGTGTTTTAGGAATTAAAAGTCAATCCAATTACTTCAAAGAGTAAGAGAGAAGTTTTAAATTTGATCTCTCTAGATTTAGTATGGGAGCTATTTTCTCGAATATTGCCACTATCTTTAGCTTTTTTGATACCTGTTGAAACAATGAATGCCAAAGTACATGCTCCTTTAGTGGAACAAGACTGTTCTTCAAGTAATAAATAAACAAAGGCAAGTAAAGACCTTTAGTCAAAGGCATATACAAGTATTCAGCTATAAACATATCCAGGTGATTCCGTTTAGTGACTATGTATCAAAGGAAACATACAGCAAAATACTGTAGTCCTGCCTGCACAAGACATGAAAACAAACCCACCCTGCATACAACTTGACTGCATTCCCTTGACTGCATTCTAACAAATATCTGGATTACTGCATTTTTTTTGTTATATTTTCATTCTTCTTCAGAAGACAAAGCCAGTAATTTAAGTGACAGAATGCATTGCTGCTATTTCTATCCCACATCCTTGCTCCCTACAGTATCGGTTTCTAGCTTTTCCTTTAAATTGGAATTATACATCTCCTCAGAGTGAGCCAAGATCCTTTTGTCAAAATGGAGAGGTGAAATAAAGACCTGACTTTAGCCATATCCCAGAAGCAAAATCGTGCCCTTTTAGTGTTCTCTTGTACTCCTCTGGGTCTTTATTTGTGTCACATCTGCAGGGATGATCTTTCAAGTTCTGTGTACTAAATATACACAATGATTATTATAATAAACACAGGCCTTCAGGAACTACTACTGCACAAAGGAGGACTTTGTGACTCAACTGAGGGCTCAAGAGTCCTCAGTGCCAATGTGCTTTTTACAGTCTAGTGTGGTACAACCTTTTTGGAAGAAGCAGTCTTTCCTACAATGAGCAGTAACACAGCATGAAGAAATATTAAATATTAGTTTCAAGATGAACAAAGCTTCTTGAACACAATGAGCTTACTGCAACACAAGGATTTCAAATATTTCATAAATAGCATAAAATTACTTGAAGCTTTCCTCTCTTCAATTGTTTCAACTTGCAACTACTTCCTCCTTCAAAACTGAAATACCTCAAAAATTTAATCTTTCAGTTTAACAGCAATATAGTTATTTGCACTTGGAAAACTTAAAAGAAATTTAAATAAATAAATGGGAGACCATTGAAGCTCTCTGCCTTTACCTTGTCAAGAATAGATAAATTACACTAAAAGCAGAGTGACCAGGAATCTTCAAGTCACTAAATGCAACTCTGTGGTACCAAAAAGAGCTAAAGGCAGAAATGGAGAGGAAATGGTAAGAGCTGCTCTAACTACAATATTCCTTAAAGATTAAAAGATACTGTGGTCAAAAAATAATTTTCTTATCTTGTGGCTGTAAAGGTAAGAGTGTATTTTGCTGCAGATATGCTGTATCTGCTAAGGGTGACAGGAACAAGGCATTTCAACTGAAACATTTGTACAATTACTGACTACTGCTCTCCCAAACCTTTTATGTGACCTCACAGAGAAGTACAATGCACAGTGCTCAGGGGTCAGTGGGGTTACTTCACAACAATAGCTCTCCTATAACTGGTATGAGTCTGGCAGGTGGAAGAAATTTCTTGTGTTCTGGGAGAACACATCCTGCATGGTTCCCAAAGAGCACCAGCAGCCAACCAGAAACATTAAGATATAAGCTACACAACTCACTTTGAGAATCTCTCAGAAGAGAGCTTGCCCTTTTAAATATTCCGTCATATATGAAGGAGACAGGTTAGAGGGCAGCAGTCCCCAACAGGGAAGACTGATAAAAAGAAAAAATTGCTCCAGCAAGTTGCTTCCCTACCCTAAAATCTTTGATAAGGATTTGTATTATACTTGTTTATCAGGAGACATAACTGTCTCCAAAACAAAGGGAATGTGGTATGCCTGTCAGTCACAGTTCTGTCAATCGCAGAACTCCGCTTGCACAATGCATTTCCTTCTCCTCCAGTACAGAAACAAAGTGAGTTAATCTCCCATCATCCTCTCCTCATTCTTCAAATTGGATGATCTGAGATTACAAAAATTAAGAGAAATGCTGTCTAGACTTTCAAGAGAACAGAGCTCACAGACACTACAGAGAGTGGGAGAACTGAAAAACGCCGAGGAACTCTCAAAGCAATACAGAACATTCGGGAATCCATGAGTTTTATTGAATGCTGAAACTTTCAATCTAAGTGGAGTCCATCAGGTAAACTGACAATCTCCTATACCCTCAGTTTGGGAAGTGTAACAATGCAAATTAAGTCTTTACAGTGCTAGAAAAGTAAGGCTCTGTAGTATAGATTGCTTTCAATTATTTGCAAAAAACAAAGAAGCAGCACGCATATGGAATGAAAAGCCCTTGTTTGTCAAAGGTCAACAGTTGAGGAACAGAGAGCTAATTTTTTGAGTTTTCAGAAGCTGAATAATATACTTTTCTTCATAATAAATACATTTGTATAGCCAAAGCAGCAATATTCTATTTAACAGGGGTGTGGCAGCTTCCATCTGTTAGTTTACAGGCTTCGCGGGACTACCATCTGTTTTCTCTCCATGTAACAAGTAAGCAGCTTGACTTTAAACATTGCTTAAACTCTCAAATTATTCAAATTTTCTTACCAAGATCCAGAAAGTACCCTGCAACTACGACACCAAATGCAAATTAAGTCACTCAGAGAATCCAGTAGAACAATGGAAGTTTTGCTGTAACCTTTCCTCAACACCTGATGTCATCTTGGGGTTGAAAAAGTATTCCAGGGCTTGCCTTCTTTATATATTAGTTTGATATCTAAGAGATAACATCTCAGACTGAATGGTCTGCACTGTTTACAAGGATGCTGTAACTTCTTACTTACATGAGGACCTGCAAGTTCATTCTCAGAGAGGTAAGATGCACCATGTCACAAAATTGCTAACAAAATTCATCCAAGTTTCAGCAGAGTGCTTTGGAAGATAATGATTTTCCAATTTCATCATATTAGACAAAAAAAAACGTATTCTGCCTTTTACAAAGCACAGTCTGGTCATTGAGAAGGAAATGACTGGATTTAATTTTTACAGATGTAAATTGTTTGCCTAAAAAAAGCTTATTTGTTCAAGAATCAAGTTATTTGATTATAAAATAGAATTAAATACATGAGTACATATATCTAAGTAAATTTAGTAGAATACACCAAAAGAAATGTAAGAATTACAGAATACTTTCAAGTACAAGTTTAGTATTTGTAACCCAAGCTGTTACAAGTAGCTACACAAGTAGCTGTTTCAGCTAAAATTAAGTATCAGTCTGTAAATAATGAGAAATCCAAAACTTGGATTATGGACTATGAATACTTGTGAATCCAAACATTTCCCTAATGTTTAAGAAATTATAGCTATGTCTTAAAGCCTCTACCACAAAGCCAATAATTTTAATCAAAAAACTGACAAAAATGCACACACAGAAAATTGAAACGTGAAGGTTGTATCAGCAAAAGTAAAACAAACATATCAAAATAATCATCAGAAATGCCTTGTAATGTTAACAAACATGACTGTTCTTAAACATGGAAACTGTTACTGATCACCTGAGCAGGAATATCCAACAGAAGTTTAGAGCTGCCCTGAAATGGTGCTTCAACTTGCCAAAAGACAAACAAGTTTCTGAAACACTGAGTTCTCACTAGGACAGTATATTAGAAATTGAGGTAAAACTAAAATTCAGTTAAAGCCTCTCTGAAATGTTTTAAAATCTAAAAATCTGTCAGTTTAGTTATGCTTTTTTCCCTGAATTTTCCTGAATAATGTTCTTATCCTACATTATTTTCACAGATGAAGACACAACAAATGAGATTACCCCAGATTACTCTGGATTTAGTATTACTGCTTGAGTGATGGGGGCTGTTTTGCCCATGGCTGTAACTGGTGAATTATCTCCCTCTCCTTATCTTGACATCCCCACTCCAGTGCTTTATGGATTTAGTGCAAATTGTATGGTATATATGCATGTAAAATACAGAATCTCAGCACTGACCAATCACATTCAATACTTCAAACAAAGAGATTGTATTGTCCACATGCTTCAGATTATTTTTCCAATGTATCCTGAAGCCTTTTTTAAGATCACACTTTTCTTATCAACTCTTTTAACAAAAAACACTGACTGGGAAGACAACTGTCTTAATTTTCATCTCTCCCGACTGCAAACAGATGTGTTATTTAACTTCTACCAGGAAAACATAAATCAAAAAGACTTTTTAAACTACTGACTTCTCTTTGCAAGCATTTCTTACTCTACCTTTTGACTGCCCACTGACTAGTCATTGTTACCTTAGTTATATATTTTTAGTAAGAAGATGACAGCTACTGAGATTTAATTTTTTATCACCCCGACTAGCATATTTCAATATGATTTGTTTTGATTTAGTTTTAATTCTATGTATGTTTTAATTCTGCTTGTTTAAAAGTAGGGCCAAAGCAAGAAGTCAAGGGTAGTAATATGACTCCATCACCTGCATTGAAGAGAGGTTCATTGCAGGTTTGAGCCTGAATAGGTTCCACTTCTGCCTCTACTGGGAAAAAAAGCCCCTTTAGTCCTTGCAGGTTATCAAAAAGAAATTTTCCTGCAACTTACAAATGAAAACTTCACTTCTGTGAGAAGAAAATTTTTATACAAATTCTTGGAACCTAATATTTTCCGTATGCTTAATAATTAGGCTTAAGCTAGTAGAATGCAATGGTAATGCATCAGTTATACTAAGTGATCAGCTAAAGGAATCCAGATAACAGAACATAAAGAACACCCCAAAAATATGATATGCTCTTCACATACACACAAAATGGGAAGACCTGCTAGACTAGCTGCAGTTTCTGGTTAGCTTTAACTAGCAATAATGTATGCAGCATGATTGCAAGAGCTCAAAACAATTAATTTGCTCAGCTAATTTACTCAACCTCTGAGGACACAGAGGTACAAAAAGCAATGGCAGACAGAACAAGAGTGAGAAAAGTAGCAAATAAAAGGCTTTAAATAGCTTCCTCTTTCAGTAATGTTCACTTCAGTTTTCACATTAGGTTAAGCTTCAGCCAGCTGTTCTTACGTTTATTTCCTGCTGGTCCCAGGTCACTTATGAGATACAGATAAAAAAATGTTGGCAACAAGCTATCAAGTCAGATATAATCAGCAGACTTGTTGCAATAAAACCAGAGTACTGAAAGAGTCCCCTTTTAATAGAAGCAAGATCTTGGACTCCTTAGAAATGGGTATCTTTATAGCTCCTGATTTTCCTAAAACAACCACCAAATTTGAATCACAGCCATGTAACTCAGGCTTTGCTGTTAATTAACTTTACTTTTGACCAAAAGAACAAGGATGTAATGAAACAATTTATCTTTTGATACACAGAATACTAGAAAGAGTTCCTATGTACACAGAACTGCATTAAGTTTTAATATTTATTTTAAACTTCCTATCTCATTTGCATTATCAGCACTCCACGCAACCACTTAGGACAGCAGAAGGATGAAGATTTCAAGCTTTCACCTTCTATCTCCACAGAAGTATGGCAACTTTCTATCCTGAACTTGCATATTTTACACACCTACCAAAGTATTTTGTCTTCTTACCTGATTTGCTAGTACACCCTAGGCATTCTACTGTCCTCAGTTAAAGCGGAGAAATTTCATAAATTGTTAGCAACTATGTAAGTGCCCCAAGTCTATTTAAGAGCAAAGTTAAATAGAATGACTTAAATGAGTTTCAGTGGTAATTTAAAATTGTCTGTATCTTGCACCAAAACAGATTACAAAGCACCGACAGAATCTCACATCCCAGCTCAAGAAGTACTTTATCGCCTGACTGACAGCACTGGTTAGCTTCCAGCTATAACTGACTGAGCAGCTGAAGTAACATCTTGTTTAAAAACCTCTGTATTAATTTACACCACAATTGGCAACCTTTTACTCACCACAACCTAGAAATAAATGCAAAGTATACTCTTAAAATTTTGGTCTGAGACATTAAAAAGCTAAAACAATCTTAACCAAGCAGCCCAAGCATGACAGAAAGAATACTAGAGAAATGTTTTAACTTTTTGATGGTTATAGTGTATTAAAATCAGTTGCTCACCAAAAAAGCAGCAGTTTGGAAATTTCCAAAGGAAATACAGGGAAACCTTTATAAGCACCCCGTAGTTATCAAATATTGAAAGAGAAGTTCAATAATTCTGAGGGATAAACCTTAGCTGGCTGCCAGACACACACCTAGACACTTTCTCAATCCCCCTCCTCAGAAGGACATGTAGAAGAAAAGCTCATGCACTGCCTCAAGAACAGGGACAGCACACACCAGTTACCACCATGGGCCAAAGAGTATCAATTTTGGGAAAATTTATTTCACCTATTGCAAGGATAGTGAGAAACAAAGATGAAACTAAAACCTTTTTCTTCATCCTCTCCTTCTCAGGCTGATACCACTCTTCCACCTCCTCCCTGTCAAGCAGCACAGGTGGAATGGGAATTGCAGTCAGTTGTTAACAGTTTCTGCTACTTCCTCAGCTTCCCCCCGCCCCAGCACAGATCCCTTCCACGAAGTCCAGTTCTTCAAAGACCGCTCTAGCCTAAATCCCCCATGAGCTGCAGTCCTGCCAGAAAACCTGCTCCTCTGAGAGCTTCACTCCATGGGCTGCAGTTCCTGCCAGCAGCCTCCTCCAGAATGGGCTCTCCACAGGCTGCAGCTCCCTTCAGGGCACATCTACCTGCTCCAGTGTGGAGTTCTCTACGGCCTCCAGGGTGGAGATGATCTCCACTGTAATCCTCCAACAGGCTGCAGGGGACAGCTTGCCTCACCATGGTTCTTCTCTGCGGCTGCAGGCCAATCTCTGCTCTGGCACACGAAGCACCTGCTTTTCCCTCCTTCTTCACTCATCTTGGTGTCTTGCAGGGCTGTTTCTCTTGCACTTTTTTAACTCCTTACCCTCACAGATGCAACATAGCAATTTTTACCCTAAACATGCTATCACAGATCTCCACCCACATGGTTGATGGGCTTAGCTTTGGCTAGTGCTGAGCCCATTTTGGAGCTGGTTGAATCTGGCTCTGTTCCACATGGTGGTACAAACCCCCTAACCTCACAGAGGTCAACCCTCCCCACCCAAACCTTGTGTCGTAAACCAGATACAATAGTTAAGTTACAGACTCAAAACAAGGAAATAAGCAATGGCACGAGTCAAAATAAATTAACAAACCAAAACAAAACTGAACACTTCCCCAAAGATATGTTCTAATTTACACAAGAATTCAAGTAAGCATTGTGGTCTATATTATGCACAATATTAGAACAAATGATCTCCTAGTGTTGCCTTCTAAACACACAAACACTGTTCTTTTCTTACTGTTAACACTGCACTACTTCAGTCACCTGACAGCAGTTGCCTCATTTCTTCATTTTGTGGGACATACAGCAGAGCCTTGATTCTATGAGGAGGAACCAAGAACAGCTAAACAGTGCAGGCTAGCAGCCCCCTAGTTTTCATGTCAGCTTAAGAGCTACATCTATTATGGGTAAATTTGAAGACAAACATGCAAAAAGCAACTTAATATCTCAACTGTCTCTGTGCACAATTTCAGCAGAGAGAGAAACTGCTATGGTGTTGCAATTATATCTGTGCTGTATACATGGAAACAGCTTTGACCATCTACTCAAAGTCTGAGTAGATGACCATCTACTCTGAAGTCTGCACAATATGCAACAGCAGCATATGAACCTTGAAGTCCAATGAAATATGGAGTTTCAAAAATTGTTTTTATTGGCAAAGCCATTTATCACCAGACTTAACATTCAGCTAGTACTCTCTTACACAAAAGTAAAGGTAAACTTCATGTTTGACAAAATTCACAGGCATTGCAACAAGAAAACTGAACTCGGTATCTTCACATTATGAAATTTTGTAAACTGCAAGTTTGACATGAAGACAAGGAACCTTAAAAATTATCACAGTCAGGAAGGTTCATTCATCTTCTCTTTAGTAACAATCTATTTTTAAGAAGCCTAGGTTAAGAATTCCTTTGATGAATGCCTTTCAGTAACAAGCACAATGGAAATTACACTTTCACAGCTGTTCCTCACCCTTGACCTTCCCTGAAACACTATTAAAAGCTGAGGAATGAGTTTTGAGAACAGTAGGATACCAAACTAGACCTGAGTCAGTGAGAAAAAAACCTCTCTCAAAAATATTAAGATCCCAGAGTGCAGCCCACCTCCAGTAAACTCAAACAACAAAACACTAGTGGCAAACTGCCATTATGAATTAAATGACGTCAGTGTGCTCCAACATTGTATATTTTTATTACAGCCATCTTTTACTTACAGTTTGTTGGTTGATATCATCTTCTCCCATAGGTTCATCCACAATTTGCTGTCCATTCTGTAAAAATGACACAGAAAGTGAAAATAAATTATGAATCCAAGTACAGAAATAAGTATATTGGAGATAGGCTTTCATAGCATGTTACTGTACTCTCTTCTCCATATTCTACAAAAGCAGGTAATTGAAAGTAAACACGGAAAACTCCCTGTTGCTGGCATGCAATGCCACTCTTGCTTTGATCCTCATATATTCTCAACCTGGATAAAGTCACAGTAAGAAATACATAAAACCACCTGGCATTTGAAGCCTCACTACTACACAGCTAGACATTATTTTCCATTACTACAACTTCTGCAAAACAGTTAAACCTGATGAAGACTGAATGGCAAAAAGCCCCACAAAATTAACAGATAAACGGATTCTTTCTACAAGCATGACCTTACATAGCAAGTCAGGTCTTATTCCACCTTAAGGAAAATTTATAACTACAGTACAGACTTAATAAAAACATTGAATGCAATTCTAATTTTACTATCAATTTTACAGCATTTACCACTTTCTGAACTTTCCCAAGGGCCATTCTAACAAGCCATACAGAAAAAGGCTTTTGAATTTGAAATTTAGCCATAAAGATTAAAAAAAACCTTAAATACCTTGTTGGTCAACAAAGGCTTTCTTTTTCCTGACAGTGATACTATACTTGGAGAATTTCTAAGAGATATTTTTCCCTGAAAGACTTTGAATGACTTTGCTTACACAACAGACATGACCAATAGCAAGTTGTAAGGAAAAGTATGTATTTCCTAAGTTATGGTACAGGGCATCACCTCAGGCATTAATTCTTAGTTTGCTCCTAAAGTTTAACAGCGATTCAGTATCATTTTAGAAACAAATTAAAAACTATTAAAAATAGTTACCATTTTCCATAACCATTGGAGACAGGATTTGAGTTCATTTTTGCATTGCTTCCCTAGACAATCCAAAGTGTAATTACTCAATTTTTTCAAATCCTAATTTACTTAGAAGTTACATACATGTATAGATAGTTACCTTTTAGATGTCAGAAAGTTAATAAAAGCTGCTCAGAAATTCAGAGATTTTAGCTTCATTCCACACCTTCCTTCCCACTACTCAGTTTTTCAGCAGAATTCTTCAGAGCCTTCCTAGCATCTTCTGTAACAACTTCTAATTAATAGAATCTTCTAGCTTGCATATGGCTAAAGGAGAGTCTTTCATATGTGACAGATTAAATCCGAACCACTTATGAATTCTAATTTTAAAATATTTCAAGAACACTGAATGTTCAATCAGATGACTACCAGATGATTACCTCTCTAGCAACTTTTCTCCTGAGCATTTTTTTTTTTTCTGGAAGATGCAGCTGGAAAAAGCTAAATTATAGGAATCATGGATTTCCCAAGTATGATACAGGTAGGTTGGGGGTTTTTTGAGGAGGTGTTTCTTTAGGGTTTTTTTTTTGTTGTTCTTGTTGGTTTTTTTTTGTTTTGCTTTTTGGTTGTTTTGTTTAGGTGGTGGGGAGGGGAAGAATGTCTTCCTAGTGCAGACATCTGGCACATGGTAGCAGTGCTATTTTCTCATCTTTCCTGGTTTCAGGAAGATACTAGATTTCTGGCATGACCCTGGTCTACTCTAAAAGTCATCTTTCCATGATGGAGGACTAGTAAGAAGTCAGTGGCATGTGCTATACATTACTGCAGCCGTGAATATAATCTTTAAAAGCTGTCTCAGTTAAGGGCAGTTAATACAACCTTTTATCGGTTCAGCAAAGTGTAATTTGATAAGATGATTCTCCAAAAAGCCCACATTCCCCACACTGTAATATCTTTTACTTATAGCGTACAGGCAGTGAATTGTATTGTATTATCCTTCCTTAAGATACATAAAAAGTTGATATTATCAAATGGAAGACCAGAGAAATACCAGCTTAGCTAAGTAACAGAAATGAGTGTTTTTAATAAAGCTTGTTTACAGGGAAACATATTGAGTATACATATATCATTGCCATCGAGGCCACAAATCACATACTTCCCCTCTTCTCAAATTTATGACATAAATTAACATTTGCGTTTTAGCTACACATCTCTACACTCTGTTCATGCTACAAGATAGCTTCCTTTGATCTTGCCAATTGGAAAAAAAAAAGGAAAAAAACCTCAGTAGAACAAATAAAATAATTGACTTTTGCTGAAAAGGAGGAGCCTATAAAGTCCTAACAACAACAATGGATAAACTCTGGGGCCTAAAATAGGGCAATTTGTATATCAAAACCATGTGCTCTACACTGACTCCACTCCACATGCAGATTTTCAGAAATAGTGATTCCTGCTACAATAGCCATTCTGCTAAATAATAATGTACATTAACTGCAGGTTAAATAAGAATTTACCACACAATAAGTTTAAGTTTTCACATTTACTATTCTAAGACAACTGAAACTGGCTGGAAGTGAAACCCACTCTCAGAAACTTCAGACAAGCCTCCCTTCAAAGACAAAAAGGCAAGATCAACCTCTGTTTTTAAAAAGGCTCTAATCTTCAACCTCACTGACTTTCTCAACAGTCAACCAGAAAAACCACAGCAAACTTCTGCAAAACAAATAAACTGTTTTGCACAATCTGGTCTTCCTGTTTAATCCTGCACTGCTTACAGTTACTTTTCAGCTGAACTCAAGCAGTGCATTCAAAACACACTCACTGGAACTAGGAACAAACTCAAGGAATCAGCATGAGAGCCATGCACTCATGTCTGAGCCAGAGCACTGGATTAGCAAGATCTCTTTAAACAGGTCTACCCAAGTAATGATTATGCTAAGGGAATCACTAGATGGTAGAACCAGTTTTTCTCAGAACAGTCTGAGCCATGTAAGGTAAAGAAGAATATGTATATATGATTTATGGTTTGCTGGTATATACCATTAAATGGAAAGCAGCTGTGTATTCGGAAAGGCTACAAAGCGCACAGCCTTTCTTAGGAGTTAAAATGTAAAGCCCAAAAGTTCCTGTTGGAAATGGCACTACTGAAACCAGTGTGGAGTGAGGAGGTCAGCAGCATGCCTAAGAGGTGAGCAAATGAAATACGTTTTGTTTTGCTGGGCGTAGACTCCCTCTAGTATTTAACTAGCACCAAGGGCATGCCTCAATGACATAACAGACTGGGAGCAGATATAATAGTCTGATGAATACAGACTAAGAGAAGGCTGAATATGTATCTTTCACGCTCTCAGATTAGTTTAATTCAAAAGACAGAGACTCTAGACCTTAAATATTTTTCAGGTACTCTCCTCCCATAGCAGGATAACTAAGTAAGCAGAATTGATTCAAGATCTGGCTATTCCCACTACTTGGGTTCCAAAAGTAAAACATATTTCAGATGGCAACACAAGAGAAGAAAAATAACAGAAAAGGCCCACAGAAAATTTCTACTTACACCTGAACACATCAATGATCAATTTCTGCCAGGGAAAGGGGGGTGCACATCCCTTATAAAGACAACCTACAACATGGTGATCCAATCCACTCCGATTCAACTTCCTATTCTGTTTCCCAGTGGAAAAAGTCATGTTAATTAAGGTACAAAATCTGTTTCCCCAAAGCCTTAAAACTTGTTTCCATATCTCACTAAACTAGTAGAAATCAATACCTAAACACAGCTGGGCTCCAGCAGTTTTCCTGACGGCACATGGACAGGAACACAAAGAGATCCTACAGGTTCTCTTATTAGGTATAAAGCAGACAGACACCAGGGAATCTTTATCAGGCAGCTAGTACATGAATGTCCCCGATATGATCTGACAGAGCATCTGACACAAAAGTCAATTAATCATCAATATTTCTAGCAATCAAAAAATACAGGTTTCAACCCACTGAACTCTCAGGATGTAAGAGCTCTTAGGAATTTCCTGGCAGAAAGGTAGTCTAAAGAAATTTTTTTTAGAATTCAAAGTATTTCAGATTTGGACCAGTAATGCACACCCATAAAAACCACACTGCAGGGATGATGCAGTCACAAGGAGCGTCATATGTTAAGGTACTGGCATCAAGAAAACACAGTTATACCAAACCCTTTGTAAGAAAGAAGTACACCAAGAAATGCAGCCCACATCTCCCTACAATCAATTAACCACTTCCTTTGAAGCACTGAATATCCTGCACTTTACATACTACAGTTACATATTGATCTGCAAGTCATAATGCCACTTTTTTTTTTTTAAATTATGGCTCCAACATTTACTGCAAGAGATCCAATTCGTCTCAGAAGTCTGGCAAAACTCACCTGCACAATAAACCAAATGCTTTTCACATCCAGCTTTCTGATTAGCACTGGATCCAGATGGGTTATTTTGTATGTACAATACAGCACCTAGCATCCATAAATACAATTAGGACTTAGCAATCTGGGGCAGGATATCTTGTTTTAATAATAATGCCAGGTAACCATCATTCCCATTACTGTGTTTTTCACATGTATCAAACCATATCAATGGAAATATTAAGTGGGCAAATCATTATGTTTCCTATTGTACTCATTTTTCCTATTTTCCCCTTCATTTCATCAATAATACTATAGATAGTATACACTTGAAGTTTTTAGATTTAGTTTAGCGTCTCCATTCCTACATTGTTTGCAAATTAAAGCTCCACTGATTTGGACCTACCTTGCTAAAAACTTTTTTCTTTTCTACAGTCTAAAAGGATTTTTTTTCTGAAGGGCATTAAGTTTGTCCCCCGATCTTCTTTGATATTAGACACCTTCTTCCACCCCCAGAATATCTCTCCTTTGCATTTAGACTATTTCGGGATGTTTAAGTATTCTTTCTGGTAAATATTTTAACTTTTTTGCTCAACTGTGTTTGTCAGCTATTTAAAAGCCCCTTATGAAACTGATAGCAATTGCATCTTTTGGAATAATTCTTCTGCCATTAAAATTATTAATACTAGAATTGAGCATATAAATTAGTAGGCAGTCCTTATACTGTTAACAGAGTTCAGTCAACTTAGCAGTTCTTGGCTTTTCCATGTAATTGATGCCTTGTAGCAGAACCATAACACTCAGTAAAGACAAAAAATGTTATATTCTTAGACTTATCAATTAATCAAGACTTAATATGAGTTAAATCAAGAATTAAATGGTATATCAGTGCAGAATGATGCTTTAAGGACACAAGCAAGAGATAAGACGTCTGAATCAGACCCGTTACCAATTGTTACGTGGAAGTTTTAACATGCCAATGAGTAACATAGGTGATGAAGCTTCTCTCAGGTAACTCCTAGCTGTCAAATACCAGAACTTCCAGACTTACCCAACAACTGCAGTTATTGGATTTAAACACGAGAACTTCCAGTATTATTTATTATTTAGTCATTAAAACACTGGGTATATATAGATGTCTTTCTGGTATTTTCAAGCGACTCTCAACTGACAAAGCTCAAGAACTGTGAGGTCCTTGGATAGAGTAAAGCTCTGACAGTGCTTCTGGCTTGTTTCGAAGCATCACAGAATGCAGCATTCCTATTGAAACACTTGTAACAAATCTGCTGTTAGCAACATAAGGTGCTGTGTGGAACCACATTTGGTAAAAACCCTTCAAACTGTGCACACTCAAACTTGCTATTCTAAGCAGCAATGAGCTACCCTGAGAAAAAAATTGTAGGTCTGCAAAAAAATAGTTGAAAATAGACTGAAAGGACCTTAAGAGGTCATCCGATCTATCTGCACATCCCAAAGCATGATCAGCTATTCCTACAGTGCTGCTCACAAGACATTTATGTCTAAGCCCTTCTTAAATTTTCAGGAGTTTTCACAATCTATTCCAGTGCTTAAATAAAATACAAGGCTTTAATAGGATCTGAATTAATGACTTGTGCCCTAACTTCTGAGCTGTGAAGCCACACAGATCCAAAGCACTTACCTAAATCCTAACCTGATTAAAATTTACTAGATGTAAATAGCAGAAGCGAGCCATCATCTTCGACTTCTCTAGCTGTTCTCTTATAGCACTTACCAAAAACATTTTGCATATACTGTTAGAAACAGTACACGTAAGTATTTAAAACTCCTAATTAAAAAAAACCCCTGCAAGTAATATTTAATATAAAATTTTGTTAACTCAAGTTCCATGAATTCCACATAATTTATTCTTAATTTTATTGTCTAAGGTAACTGACTTCTTCCTTTACTGAGTATTAAAAGAAACAACAGGATGTTAAAACTTGCCTCTCCATAGACAACCTCAGATAAAAGCCATTAACTTGAAAATCATTCAGGTACAAAGCCAAACTTCCTTAAGTTAGGATACTTGGGCAACTTTAACTATGTGATTTTGTAAATCCTATCTACTTTGCCACCTTCTTCCTATCTAGTATGACTCAAGAGTATAATTTAACAATACAGAAAAGCAGACCCCTTTCCTGCACTGCAATGCTTTCCTTGGCTGGCATTTGTCCAGCACTGTGCCAAGTCACATTAGAAAAGAATAGTAAAAAGGTATGCAGCTCTCAGCAAGTTTAATTCTCTGAATTAACTCATCTTGAATTCAAACAAGTGCCACAACATTACTCAAAATGCTGTACATATACTGTTATAAAATCTTTGTCTTGGACAAGCAGTCGATGTAGCTAAAAACAGCTTCAAATCATGTGTGGTCATGCGTTTACAAAAAAAACCAACCAACCAAAAACTGAAGAAAATAAGAAAAAGACAGGGAAGAGAAAGTCTCATTTAATTTCCTACCCATACAAGTGGATGGGTAGTAAATTATTACACTTAACACATCAACTCAGCAGCCTTAGTAAAACAAAGCCTAAAATCCCACAGCACCTAATCTCTGTTCATCTGCTCCAAAGAGGAAGAAGAAATACATGTTAGAAATCACCTACCTCAATATATCCAACCACTGCTGCACACCTGAAAATAGAAGAAATTCCTTCTGCTTGCACACAATCTTAAAAGTGACTCTAGCACCTGAGAGTGTACAAATCTTATTACCAAGCCTGCATCTGCAGGAGAAGGCAGGTGCACCTCACCTTCCCTGTCTGCTGCAGACCCAGGCCCACAGAAATGCCCTGTGCCTTCCTGGGCTCCTGCCAAAGGACTGCACGCACAAAGGGAGGACGGGCCAGGCCCCTCCCCTATGAGCAGGGGCAGCCAGCAGGCACAGCAAGACTGTGCGCTGCAGCTCCCTGTGTTGCACACACAGGTTTTCAGATGTGAGCTGGTTTCTCAGAATTCATGATAAATTCAAAGGGTGAAATTTAATACTGCAGTCAACTAAAGCATTACTCTTTACACCTATTTTATAATTTATTTTTTTGATACATTCTGCTAAGAAGAGAGAATAAGATGTGGAACAACTTCACTATTTTCCAAAATTCATGATTTCTGAAGTGACTATATAACAACAGTCAGCTACAGGAAGACAAGAGGAGAAAGAATCCCCATGAAGCTAAAAGCATTGTTTCACAAGTCAGTCTAACGGTGACTAATTTTGGCAAACATGTTATGCAAGAAATAATTCAAATAATGTTTACATTCTAAAACCACCCCCTTTTGAATCTGCAGGACAAAGAGGTTTATTTTTCAGAGCTGTGTATTGTTGGATATTTAAAATCACAAAATACCATTTCTTCACATCATCTGCATATAGGTAAGCATGTTTCAATAAATTAATGCTTGAATTAAATTATTTAAATTTTCTTTTAACATTTATTTTAATTTAAACTTAGAAACTGTCAGGAAACAGACTGAGACCATAATAATGTATTTTTAAGATACATACACACAATTGAATGGCTTCACTGAATAAATAAATTAATTAATAATAAAATAATGGTAGCACATTTCCTCCAAAAATAGTTAAGTGACGCATTAAGCATACCACAGAGGTTTCTCGCATCAAAGGCAACATACGGTAACTGTTACTGATAGGAATGAACTAGCAGTAACTTTGTGGTCAAGGTACTGGAGTAGGTCCCAAAAAATCAGAGTTCATGTAGTTCTAAAACAGACTCAATGAATGATGGTAGATGGGGTCACTAAGCTGCTGAGCCTCATTTTCCCATCTGTTACATGGGATTTCTTCTCCCCTCTATTTCCAATCGGTGAGGCATTTAATCTTATTTCAGGGAATAAGGAGAGAATAAGTAGCACGGTATCACGTATGCAAGCATATAGCACAGCAACTGTGGTACTCAACCACACTGCCCAAACTTAAAAGTTCCCTAAAGGGATTCTAACTTTTTCCAGTTTTACTGATTAAATTGTTCTCCTCTTGAAAGTCACCAAGATTGCAAAAAAAACAATTATACGAATCTACTCTGGCCTGAAAAACTGTTTTAAAAAGTTTCACTTTTGGAATATGGCTATGAATTATATTTGGTGAAAAAAGAGAATCCAAACAAAAAAAGCCTCAAATCCAAAACAAAACACCTCCCCCAACCAAGTGCCACAGAAGAAAAAACCGCAACTCCAAATCAGTATCTTCAATGAGCTCTTAAAGCTGGTAGGTCTGCCAGCTGCTAAGATCAGTCAACACACAAAGCTAATATTTTTGATGTGCAGAAATAATTAAATGCCCACCTCAGTCTATGTATCATTGTGACTTTAAGTCAAGCATTTCAAATAACAAACAACTATAGTCAGTGTGACAGACCACAACCAATTCGAAGATAACAGACATGCCTTTAAATGTGTCAAGCTGCTCACATCTACTTTGTGTTACATGTCCCAGCTGGGGCAAGAAATACTGCCTACACTACAACAAACAAAACAGTAACAAGGTAAGAACTGCCGATATCCTAAGAAAACAAACAGAACCATTCAAAGAAGTTAAACTCAAGGACACCTTTACAAGGAAACCAAGAGCTGCAGAGAGCACACAGTAGTGCATGAAGGTACTGAATTCAACAAAGTAGAAGCTCCTGCCTTTTCCTGCCCCACTCAGCTGACCACAGGACATCATTACTGTATCACGGACTAGGATTGTGTTAACGGAAAAACAAAGCAGGTAAAATGGTACCAATAAGGATATGAAAAATCTGAAGACGCCCACCCCCAACACTTTTTATGCAGATTATGTGTTTCTCAAGACAGTATTTACAAATACATAAGATCTGTTATCTGTCTATCACAGCAGTTTGTGGAATATAGTGTATACTACTTATTTAGATGAGAATTCAATTTCCAATTCCTATTTTTAACTCAGTATAAGAAAACATCACCCCACAAATCAGTGAAAAATTCAGACTTCAGAACGCACCATGCTGACAGCAGTTATGCATGAGAATTGACAGCCGAGTGCTGCATATAATTTTGTCTATAATGGAGAGACAATGGATAGTCTTCAAAATCCCCACAAACCAGTCCGTTTACATGATTCCACTTTGGCTTAACTATTTACCTGTGTTGGCTATACCAGAAATGACTGTAAATATAGCCTTTGTTCCTGTGGAAGACAAGTACAACACTGATTACACAGTACAGAATGTGAAGAGACAATCACAACCACAGGCTCAAGGCTATAGGTGGCAAGACATCTGAGAAATTTCAGCTTCCAGGCCAGAAATGTGTATTGACATGGAAAATGCCACACTGACAATCAGAATGAAATTACAAAGCAAAATTTACATTATACTAGTTTCTTAAAAGTATTAGCATGACTGTTAAATGCTAGCACCCTTTCTCTCATGCAAAGTTCAAATAATCCTGGATACAGATATAAAACAAAGAAATTTGTGAAGGAAGATTCATACCACCTATTTAAACACCTGAACAAGTGACCATAAACTCTGCCAAGAGCAGTGGAAAAAAAATGAACTTTCTCCACAGTCAGTTTGGAGCATCTCAATTAAAACTCCTAACAACAGCTGTCACAAATGCTTCCCAGAAAGTCTAGCAAACAGCATCTCCTTATGATGGCCAGTTCTTTCAGCATACTGGTGTCCAAAATTTGGCTGCCATAACTGTATTCATTCGCCTCCAGTTGATATTAATATGCATAGCTAGGAGTACAGATCAAAGGATCAGGCTAGTTATTCAGGCATTGAAATGCAAACTCAAGTCATCAATACTTAATTTGCTCAAAAGCAGATGACTTGCAATAACAGGCATATTCTCACCATGAAAAACAAACCTATGCTTGTTATGAATCCTGAGTAGACCCTGAGTCAATAAGAGACAGCATTATTCCACAAGATCTAAAGGTGCTGTGATTTACAACACGAAACTGAAACTACACATATTATACAGACAAAATATTTTAAAAATAGTGTAACACCTTCACATATTGAAAAAGCTGTCAGAGATGCAATGTGGACCACTGACCTATTTGCACCTGTAGAAATAGAAGTCCTGAAAATTATTTTTGAAAACCATAAAGCCACATTTTATCTAAGAAAAATTGTCTGGTTTATTTTTTAAGAAAGACTATATTCTACGCTTCTGCATACCTAAATTACAGCAGCTGTTTATGGTTAAGTACACTTCCAAACTAAAACTATTTAAAGGCATTCTAGTCCTCCTAAATTTGCTCACCCATCACAGAATATCACCTCCTTGGTGGTACCACTGAGACCACAGGACTGCACTGGGAACAAATGAAAAATCAAGTCAGTTTTAAACTCCATGAGTTGTTAAGACAAGGAAAGTGTCTGAGGTGAGTTTTAGAGCTCAAGAATTTGTAATTCCATATGCGGATAATACAGCGTTACAAGAACTGTGTCAGCAAATCTGAGAGGTTAGCGGAAACGCTTTACTCAGTTACAGCTAAAGACATTATTAGTATCAAACTATGACTGAAATCACAATGAGTTTCAGGCAAATGTAAGAATACTTTTGCCCAAGGATACTCTTGCAGAATAAGGTCTGTAATTAGGATATAGCTATGCTACAGATAAATACAACTCATGCAAATCAAAAATCCAAGTTATGTATTTAGGTCACTTGTGTATGTATTTGAATTAAAATTATTTTTACTAAAATATCTTTTCTTAAATAGTCATTTCACTTAAGCAACCTAAGTAACTTTTTCCTTTTGAGTGTCATCTGAGAAGCTTTTGCAGGTGCAGCCTGGTCTTTTCAAGAACTGTTTATTCTAGACTAGGGCCTTGGAGTGCAAACCTGTCAGTTCATGCTGTTTCACATTTTATTATTGGTCCTAGACATTTTTTGGTGATAAACTACTGTAGACTCATGTCAATATAAAAGTTTAATTATTTTTAAGGGAGTGATAAAATACACTTGTTTCAAAAGGTTTATGACAGCAATTTAAAAACAAATGATGTCTGAAATATGCTAAAACAAGTGAAGTATAATCATGCATCTATACACACTGCAAATAAAAATGTATTTTTCTACCTATCTAGCATATATACTATTATTGAAGTTAGATCATATGCAGTGAGCATCAAAGATGAAGCAACGGTTCTTTTCTTTAAATGATTAGTCTAATTGTTTTCCCCTACCACCTTCTGCCCAACTCTCAAGCATGACACTACTACTGTAGTTACTCCCAATTTAACATCATCTAAGATCACTACTCCAGAAGTCAGTGAATAACTAGCACAAATTTAAAAGTAACTACAGTACCTGGCAAGAATTTAAAAGATATATGTGCCTGTCAGATCTGAACTGTAGGTTCTTCTGACTCCCCAAGATACAGTGACTTTCAGCAGAAAGATGACAAGACAAAGATAAAAGGGACAAATCCTGATACTGCAGAAACTCTGCATTGGTCTCTCTATGCTCCTCTCACTAAGGAGAGAGTCCTAACCTTGCGACTAATTGTTGTGAGCTGGCCGGGGTCCACATCGTTCCACATCAGCATCACTTGAAGCAGCCTGCCTGCGTATCAGCTGGAACCGACTCAGGTCGAAGCTGCACTGTCAAAAGAAGCTTTTTCTTTTCAGATGGAATCTGGTCACAAAGTAGCACACGCACTGTGGTCTACTACGGACTCACGGAGCATGCACAACTGACTGTGTAGGTGCAGTGTTTACACAGATCCAAACCAACAGTAGTAGGAAAAAAAATTAAAATAGCTGAAACCTTCTGTGGCCTCGATGTCAAGTGACTCTAATTTCCAGCCGCTCTCATTATTCCAGCCTAGGAAAGCTGACACGCGTCCTACCTAACAAGGACAAGCACAACACGCATTCCCCGCTTTTTCCCGTACCACAGCGGGAAACCCACACTGCGCGGCACCCCGGGGATGTTCCCGGCAACGCCGCTGAGCACAAAGCTTCACCCATGCTTCACCACCCTTCACGTCCCTGCGGTTTCCCAAATGCTTGCGAAACTGACGGCAACCCCATCCTGCCGAGATAAGGGGGCAGCGGCAACGGGTGGGGACCCACACGGGAAGCGCCCGCAAGGCGAGCGCACCGGGCAAGGCGAGGGCAGGCCTGGCCCTCCTACCCACCCCGAGCCGCGGAGGCGGCGGGGCCGCCCTGGGAAAGGAAACTCGCCGTGACAGTAACCAGACACCGCGCTGGAACAAAAGCGCCCGTGCCGGCGGCCACCGCGGAGGCAGGTTACTCCCTCCCGGGAACGGGGCGGAAGGGGAGGGAGCGCGCCGGGAGCAGCCCGGTCCCGGGAAACACGCCCCGAGCCCGGCGCGGGCGGGGGAGTCCCGGCCGGTGCCGGCCGTGAGTCAGTGCCCCGGAGAGGAAGCGGCGTGCAGGGGCCGGCGCTCGCCCCGTTCCCCCGCCGGGCCGCTGCAACCCGGCCCTCGCCCCCTGCCCGCCCCGAAACCTCGCGGGGGGAAACTCTGCCCATCCCCTGAGCGACGGCGGCACCGGGAGTCCCGGTCCCGTCCTCTCCTCACAACTTTCCCCGCAGCACCCCCCGCCCGCCCCGTACCTCGGTGCTGCTCTCGGCCGTGCTCTCCACAGCCATCTTCTGCCAAGGGTCTGCCAACTGCGCCAGGGGCATCTTCCCCGTCCGACTCCCGCAGCCTCCGCGCTCCGCGTTCCCGCTACCCGGCGCGGACGGCCAGGCAGGCAGCGAGCGCTGCGGAGGGCGCGCGACAGCCCGGCTAGCTCCGGCGGCGGCTCCTGCGGCGANCGCTGCCGCCCTCCCCCGGCCCGGCCCGGCTTCCGCTCACGACATGGCGGCGGCTCGGGTGCGCCCGCGCGTGCGCTCGGCGGCCCCGAACGGCGCCGTTCTCTGCACCCTGGGCCCGTGAGGGGCTGTGCCCTCGGCGCCGCCGCCAGCCACACGGACAGGGCCTGCGGGAACCGGCGCTGCTACCGCCCGCCGGGCTGCGGGGAATTGGAGACACGGAGAGCTTGTTTGCACAAACAAGCGCGGAGAGAGAAGTCGAGAGGATGGTGAGACGTGGTGTTGTGCAGAATATCATTAGGCAAAGAGGGAAAGGAATTAAGGTGTAAGATTTTGTTTTTGTAGCAACACCGTTTAGGTAGTAGTTGGACTGCGTGAGTAGGAGTTGCCTCGAAGCGGCAAAGTCATACTTCCAAGAGACATGAAGATAAAGCTGTCAAAAAAACCCCACACAGGTTCTGAAAACGGCCCTTATTTTACTTTTTATTCTCAGCTGTTAGCTGGTACGCAAACATATAAACTAAGACCCACAGCCTGTGGGGTGTTACATGGTTCTCCTAAAATGCTGAGCACTGTCATAAACACCCATCATTTTGCAACATTAGATGGTTTGGCTGATGCTGAAGAATCCTTGAATCCTTGAAACATGAGACCAGCAACTGAAGGTGGGTGAGTGCTGGTGTCAGGCTTCTTGCTGTTGAAGCCAAACTTTCCAGAACTGTTTGAGAAGGCCACTTAGTTTTTGACAGCCCCCTCTGCCCTGAGCATTTCTAGATTATGACAGGTCACATGATTTGTTCCATGCGTTATAAAAGTTAACATTCTTTAAATACTTGTTTTTTTGAAGTGGGAGGAATGGCAAGAGTGCTAGTAATTAAAAGTGTGTGTGTGCATGCACACACTGCTGTGATGAACACAGGCTGCTTCTGTTTCTGCTTGGTAGCATTTCTGATCCCGCTGCATATTCATGTAAGTATAAATACCCATCTACAAAGAGGAACAAAGGAGTGGATAGGCAGTTGCTCATAGTGGATCAGCCTTCAGATGGTCCTACAGAGACTTCCATATCTGGAGTAAAAGGTCATAGTTGAATGATCATGTCAAGCCAGGAGAAGCAGATGTGCCCTCCCCTTGTTCACTGGCCCTTGCATCGGCCTCTTTTGAAGGGGTGCATTTGCTTGTGCTATCATGTGGTGAGTTATACCAGGGAACAGATCCACATCAAAACTTACCCTACCCTTTTTACCTTCTGTTGTCCTCACAGAAACCCCACCAACCAACCCACCCTATTAAAGGCTGAAGAGGAGTTGGGACTGCTTCCTTGCAATGTGGTCAGTTTGCAGAACTCTGGTGGGTTAATGGTATGAAATTTAGAACAAGGCAGTAGAAAACAGATAATTCAGTAGTGCTTGGCAGCCTTTATGCTTAATATCATAATGTTTGCATTATGATATTAATAATAATGCAAGGAGTTTTTCATCGTCTGATAAGCACCAGGTCACTTCAGTCTCAAACTGGCTACTGGAATGTTGAACATAAAACTACTTTTTTACAGCAGTCATACGTTATGTGGTTGACACACAAATCAGGACTTCAAGAAAATCCCTGAGTTCATGTCAAAATTCATGATGTTAAAAAAAATGTTACCTCACATCCCTCTGGAAATACACATTTCTGTTCTCCCACAGGGATATTTCACTTGACTTTATCAAAGCTCATGCATTTTTACCTGTATCAACTACACATACATCTGAGACATGCCATTAAGGAGAAGAGCCTGAGAACTGAAAGGTGGCAATCACAACAAGAAAACTACACCAAACCTAAGCTCGCATTTCACATAGTTCAACAAGCCCTTCTTTATAAAAGACTTCCTTCCTCTAACTAAAAAACTCCATGATCTGTTTTCCTTTCATAGTTATCTAGTCCTTTTTTGCCATAGGTACATATTCTAAATTACTTGTTTGAATTTTAAACTCTTTTTAGAATGGGAGGGGGGGTCATAGTTTGGTTATCATTTCTGAATTTTTTTACACAGATCCTTTTTTGTCCTTCCCTATACATCTTACAAATCCGAAATGAAACAGGGGCAAAGATCTTCTGCACTAGCAGGTAAGAGGGCTGCAGACAATAGGGATCTGACCTTTTCTTAGGCACTGAAGTACAGAGACTATGCTGAAGTACACCATTTCATTGTTCAGGGGTTTCAGTATTATCACACCACACATTTAAATTTTATAAAAGAGAAAGCTGCATCAGGATTTTATAGGAGCTACTATGCAAGAACAGACTTCAGGGCAAGAAAATCATCTGGAAAGTTTCTCCACAGGGAAGACAAGCATATCAGTTAATCTCTGGGAGATGCGGGGGATTCTGGCTTTCAAATCCTGCTAAGCTCGGAGCTGGATCATCCTCCCAGCAAGAGGTAAGATGCTGAAGATATTTTGCCTCAAGACAGTGGCTCCTATTTTTCATTCCTTTTTGTCTCAGGTCAAAGTAAGGTAGTGCTTTCACCTGTGGCAGCAGACCTCTCCTTTTACTCTCTTTCCCTCTAGGCACAGCTATCTCTGCTTGACTGGAGTCACTGCTAACAGCTGTCTGTCACCAGACTCAGTTGTGGGTGTTGATTTCACCTTTGCATAAGTGGTTGCAATCGTGGTGCATCCACACTGATGTTTTATATGCATTGCAACCGAAAATTTGATCACGTTTTTAGGAAAAGGGTAGCATGTGGCACTGAAATGACAGTGCTGTATAAAATCCCATTAACTTGTCATATGAATTAGGTGGGCTTCATATGCTGCACCATTTTTTTTCCTCTTGTTTCTAATAAACCTCACTAAATTGTCACTCGATTGCAAGGGAGACTTCAGCTTAATAGTACTTACCTGTCTTTTCCCACAGGCAGCCTCTTGATATATATGTGGCAGAAATTAGGGAAGCTTGCTTATGGTTGGTGGTATCTCATGCTTTGCTTAGCTTTAAAGTAGTACCTACTTACTCTTTGCAATTAGTGCAGAATTAATTGCAGAGTTAGTAAATCACCATAGTCATGCCCCCCAAAATAGTAAGTATAAAACAAAATTAGTTTACTAATATTACTATCAGAATAATATTTGGAACTTGAACTTGCACTTTTAAAATACACATAAAATCAAGGAGAAAACCAAGCAAAACTATGGCAACAAACCCCACAATCTGACACTCATCTGGGAGGTCTAGTAGTGCATTAGGTGGGAATTATGATGCAGTATCTTCTGAATAGAATATGAAACAGTAAACACAGTGCAAAAGTGTGAAATTCTGTTTCAAGTATTATGACCATAGTACTGAGGTATATAATTTGAATTTAATGCACAGGTAAATATACAGAAGGTACTGTCCAAATTTATATTGGAAAAAACCTCCAAAGAGTTAAAAAAAATAATCAATACCATTTATTTGTGTAGCTAATAGACAAAGAGAGTCTCTTACTCTCAAGACACCTGGATTCAATTCCTAGCAGAGCACAAAGGACAATTGTGTAATTTAGTCAGTCACTTCATATAGATGAGATTCAACTAAGGAGACTTGATCTTTCTTCATGATCTTTTCAAAAGTGTGAGGAGGCCTTGATTGGAGAAGCATAAATACATCCTGCCAAAATAAACTAAGGAAGCCTTAGTGCTAGTTAGAATTGGTTGCTTTGTGCCTTTAGGTGCAGATATAAAGAACATCTCCTTAACCTCATTGGAATATTGGAAGGATGGTTTCAGTGATGTTTTGAAAGAGACCAGGGGAAGAGAGACAAAGTGCTGCAAGAAGTTTCCAGCTGGTGTGAGTTGTCATAGCGGTGACACCAGAAGGATTTGCTGTATGAATCAAGAGTTATAATCAATAATTAAAAAGGGAAGAACTGAAATGAATGTCTATTGTATATTAAGAGTTAACCTAACCTTTCAAACAACATCTGCTGAAGGGTGCTTTCACCATTACAGGCCCCTGGATGATGGAATCATACAGGAATGCAAACATTTCCTGCGTTTTCCTCTGGCAGGCTCTTCTTTGAAGTTCTAATCCTGCAAGTGTAGTAGATGTGATAATGACAATAAGAATGCTTCTAAATCCTATATATGTTAGAGATACAATGTCTGACTCACTGCTTAAAACTATAGCTTTTCTGGATGTAAGTATGTTTACATAAAATTGCACTGAAAGGGTAAAGCATAATGCATCAGGCTCTATGGAATTACTTATCCGAGTTTTATCTGTGGTCACTATGCTAGCAGGAAATAATTGTGCCTGTGGTTTCTACATCCTGAGTGGAAATCTGGAATTCAATAAAATATGGTCTCGTTACAGCATACCTGTCTCCAACATATGTTCTCATTTTAGTGTTCCTGTATATACATATAGCTCAGATTTATCTTCTGAATGACAAAATTTATCCTGTTCACCACAGAGTATAAGGAGCCTCTTGCTGAGCTTTGAAATCTTACATGGAAACCTGCTGTCAAATACTGAATGCAAGTTGTCACCCCTTTGCAGTGGAACATTGAGAAGCAGATCAGAATTTCAGATTGTGGTATTTTGAGACAAAAAGGAAATGGTAGAGTATGAACAAGCATCAGTGTTTGAGGGTCAGGATTCTCTTGGGTTAAATACAACACAAGATAGCTGTTCACAAAAAAACCCTACAAAAACCAAACCAAACCAAACCAACCAACCAAACAACAACAAAAAAAACCAAAACAAAACCAGTGGTGATAGAGGTAGAGTATGATGTTATATTATATAAGATAGCAATAAAAAACTTGTCAGTTTTACAAATCATTGCTGTAAAACACACGAGGTCTAGAGGAGGCCACAGCATTATTTATGCACCCTACCTCCCCCAGATGTAGGAATTAAGGGTCACAGACCCTTTTATTATTGTTATCAAATTAGGTCTCATTTAAAGAGCCTACTGACAAGCAAAGCCTAATTTATCTCACTTTTTTTCTCTTTAACCTTACTACCTAAATTTCCTGACTATGCCCTCACACTTAAATAGTGTCTCAGTCTCTTTGAAAGCTACTTACCAAATCTACTCTAACAGTCTTACTCTTCACTTCCTTTTATAGATTATGCAGCATTTTCTTATCAAGAATCCCATTTTAAATCTAGAAAGCTTCACTTCCCCTTTACTGACCCTTAATTATACTGAACAGGATTCTCCTGAGTTAACACCTGTCCTTTATCCTGCCTGACAACAGCTCATGCTCATTCCCAATAGTCTGGGGATATTTTCCAAAATATGTGCTGTTGAAGTGATCATACCTAAAAGTAGAGTTTGTTATCTCTGCTAGTTAGAAAGATCCATGTATTCTCTCAGGACAGTTCACTTGCTTTTCTATCAGCATCTCACCTTTGTGTCTTGCCTTTTGCCCTGTGGAGAACAAAGCATTGCCAGAGGGTGCACAGGTTTGTGATCGTGTCCAAAAATGTTCTCCAGTGATCAATAAAACTTGTTACATCATCAGATGTAAATCAATAAGGATTGTAATTGTGTGCATTGTACGAGAGGCTGTGTAGAGGTAGTATTTTCCTCAGCTCCTTGTATGAGCCCTGGGCCCCTCCATGATTCAGTGAAATGATGGATTCACACTCCTATGTGCTGTCAATACATCAAAAAGGAACTTCACTGATGACTGACTTACCTGAAGTGTTTTTTCAGCACTCAGTATTGGCTGGGAGCTATCAAACTCCAAAGCATACTGGTACCCTTCCTTGTGTCCCACGAGTAATTTTACTGGTGAAAAGGTGCCTACTCTAAGTATGGATACTTTACATCCCCAGCAATCATTTCAGCACATTGCAATGACACAGTTCCACAGTGAGTGCATATTTCTATCCCCAAAGTCAGTGCTTACTGAAGGGAAGCATGAATGTGATGGAAGACAGCTCTGGAAGCATTATCTGGAAGCAGTGAAGAGAAATTTGTTAGATGAAACAGCCCTGTTCCCCCCATAAGTACCTCACTCTGCCCCAGCTGTGTTGACTCACTTTGTCCTATTTGATGGAGCAAAGACATGCTCAAGGCCTTGCTCCAGAGTCACGACCTTTCCAAAAGGAGTAGCAGGATGAGGAGGCAGCAACATTTATCCTGTAGGGCAGAGCAGCTGAAGACTGTGTTAAGATGTGGTTCCTTATTTGGAGCTTTAGTGTTGCAAAATGGTATATATGTGACAGGTGAGTCAGAAACTGTAAAGTCTGTGCTGTCTGATACCTGCTGGAGGTTCTGGGCTTAAGCTAATGAGTGGTATGGACTTGATCTACTACTAGATGGGCAAGACACTGGAGGAGGAGAGATTGTAGAAGATTTTTGGCTTCTTGGTCATTCTTCATTAAGTGTCAAGGAAGGCAATGTAAGATATAGGATAAAATAGAGAGGGAATGCTGAGAATAGAAGATGGCTTTTTAAACAGGGAAAAGATTTAAAGACTATAAGGAGCGGTTGTGTCTTGGATGTGAATAGCCAGTTAAATCTATATATACTCGAGTCAATATTTAGTGAATCACAGGAAATCGTAAAGGCTGTTGTGTTAACAGTGATAAGCCAGAGAGATTCTCTAAATATTTGTAGAAATCTGTCAGTATTTTCTTTTTTAAAGGCACTTGATACAAGAATAATGAAACAAACAACCATTCAGTGTCTCGTTAAATCTGTTACAACTGGATAAAATTTCCAATGGCACAGCTTAATGCTTGCAATAAGAAGTAAATTTTCAGCTTATGAGTGGGCCTATAAGTTAATAGAGTTTTTGATATTATGTCACCACAGATAGTAGAAAGGACTAAACGAGTTGTCAGGATTATATTCTTCCTCTGCTGATTCACTTTGAGCAAAACTGAAACTTTGTCTGACTTCAAAGAAGCTATTTTAAAAATTGCAATTTTCGGGAAGGAATGACGTTATTTTGCCTGCTTCATCAGAATGAATGCACCTCTGCTGTGCACAAACACGCTGCTTGCCCTAGTTGAACAAAAGCCACGATGAGGGCTTTGATCAGTGTTGACAGTGTTCCTGCAGTATTTCAGTGCTTCATTCCTTTTTGCCTTCTAGAACCACTACTAATGACATTGGTTAAGAGAGTGTAAATTGCAATAAGATGGCCATCTCCAGAGAGTGCTGAATTGGTCTATTGCAAGCCTTCCTTAATTATTAATTTAATTACTACAGATTTTTTTTTGGTTTAATAGTTTCTTGGGACAAAGAGATTCTTAATTAGCTCCTTAAAGCACCACTCATCTGTACAACAAAATTTGTACGCTTTAGTCAACAGAAACACCTTTTACATTCACAACATATCATATCATGAGTGTTCTTGTCTGAAGTGTGACATTCCACATTGGGTTTATTTTTCCCTTGGAGACAAGCAGGAAATCAGTCACTAATTTCCTTCTGGCCAGCTCTGACTGCCTTTTCTCAGTCCTCTTAGTCCTCTGTACATTTCTTCTTCTCCATTTTAGCTTCTGAAGACAGACACAGTTTTCTTAACTTCATTCTTGTGGTTTTTTCAAGGTATTCTTCATCCTTCTCACACAGCTTTAAGCTGGCACTTGGCAGAAGACTGCCTGCTCTCCTTGCATTATATTAAGTAGATCTGAGGTGCCCACTCACCTCATGTACATCTATTTCCTTGCTTACCATGACTCCTCTTTCCTGCCCCATCATCATTATTTTTTAATTATCTGTGTATTTTATGTGGTGCATCCAAATCTTTGCTTCCCCTTCTCTCAATAGCTTCCCACTTGCTGCACAAGAAACCAACCTTTCTAATCCTCCTTGTCAAGTCATCAGCTTTTCACTAAATCATGTACCTTCAGGAACTGCATATTGGCAATTCAGCATTTCCTTCCTGTCTTTTGCCAATGCCAGGAGTTGCAGTCCTGTTGCTGCAACGTTCTCATCACCTCACATCTCATCACTCACCGACACAGCCAGGCTGCTCCCATCTCCCTTGACACTTCCACACTTTCACTTCTTTTTGATTCTTACTCAGGTTCAGCCTTGTAGCTTGGCAGAACTCTGTCTTGGCTTATTTCTTCATTTTCTTCTTTATCTTGTTCATGGGCCTGTATACTCATGCATCTTCTTTTCTACTGCTTCTCAGCCTCATGCATTTTTTATGTCACTCTGTGCTTCAGGCTTCTCATGTAGAAAGGCCTGCTTTTCCCCAAATCCCCTCGAGTCTCCCTGTATCCACCTTAATAGTGTCTCTCAGCCGCTGTCCCAGAAAGTCTTTTTTTTCCAAGTTAGAAAACTCTTCAAAGCACAGTTTTTGTACTGTCAAAAAGCAGAAGCTTTTCCACCTCCACTTTAAAAGAAAGCAATGCATTTGAGAGAGAGAGGTATTTTTGCAGATGTAGAGCCACATGCTATACTGCCCACAGGGCTCACAGGTTGGACATCTGAAGACTGACAGATTTCATACAAAGTCACTTTTGAACATTTTGGCAAATGGTTTAAACTCTTTGCTTTATTTAGATGCAATTCTAAAGTATTTGGAGGACTTGTTCCCACTTCATACAAGGCTAAAATTGCTGTAAATCTTAAATTTTGTTGCATCCTAAAGAAAAAAAAACATTTTATATGGTTACAAGCTTTTGAAAAATGCATGTATACTTTTAAACACAGAATGACAATAGCAAAAAATATCTAACTTGAGGGAGGGGTGCAAAGCAAATATATTAGGAGTAGACATGAGTAAAAAGTTATGTTTCCCTTTCTCATTTTTATGCTTCTCCTTTACTGGTGCTGTAGAGACTGAAAATAACTCTGCTCTCAGTGATGTCATCACCATTAGAGGCATGCTGTCAGCTTAATTTGTTTTCTGACTTCAACAAGGGAAATAGAATCTGACTGCTGACTCACTTGTTAGGTCTGAAGTGAGTAGTTACGCTTATCTCATCTATTTTGGCCATGAGCTTGGGTCTTTAAATATCCACCTTCTTTGTAGCAGGTACAGGTACTCCTATTCATGAAGGAAAATGGAAATGAAGACTGAAATAATTTTGCACTTTGTTATCATACAGAAGACGTTGTTGAAAGCAGGAATGTATAAGATTTTTGCAGAGTTGTCCTACTGAAGAGTTTTCTCCTTCCATACCAGGCCACAGTATTGGTCTAGTTGCTGGTTGTCTGGGATGGTTGAATTGCTACCTTCACCTCAGCTGATGCAGTGCCAGTGGTGTCAGCAAGCGATGGTTTGGCTGCAGATCCACTGCTCAGATGCTTTTATTTTTCCTTCCTGGCCTGCCCCAAAATACCTCTGCAAGCTAAAGTGAAAATGTCTTGTGGAAAATGAGTCTGCAAATGGACCCTCTTTTGTCAGTTTTATTATCTTTTTTTTCCATGTAGCTGCCAGGTTGGGCAGAATTGCTCCTGCTCACAAAGAATATTTTTGATTTCTACATGACATATTTTATGCACGTTATAGGGGGAAAAAAAGTTGCATAGTTTGGACTAACAAAGTAGCAGCAAATGGAGGTTTTTCCTGACAGCATACTTTTTTTGGCTCTCCTTCTGTATGTAAGTATCCAAGAGTCAGATCCTTTGCTGGCAGAAGATGAAAGGGGCTCTAGCTTTTCTGACCACTTTGCATTTTCAGGGATGCCACTGACTCGCCTAAGCAGAATGGAGTTGTGTCCATAATCAAAAGATAAGGTATATTTGAATGCAATGAATGGCTATATATATTCAGAGCAAGGAAGAACACACACATGAAATAAGAATAAGCAAAAATTTAGAGATTGTTTCATTTGTGTGGTTTTCCTCAGGATGTTTAAGTAGCATTGCCTTAGTTTCACTTTATTTTTCTGTAAGCCTAAGAAGTTATTTCATATCAGATATAATCTAATTTTCTGCCTTTAGCTTGTTTGTTTTTGGTTTCTCCCTCTAAAGTTTAGGTTGGAAGCTGCTCCTTGCTGGTTTTTCACCCTTTTGTTAGGATGCAGAAGAAAAACATGCTTGCATATTTCTAAATTCTCACAGACTCAACGAATCATTTTTCGATTTGTCACACTTTTCTGTACGAAAAAAAATCAAGGAATTCTAGAAATTGATGTCACAACAACACTAGCAATACTCACAGAATCCCAGAATTACAGAATCCCAGAATGGTTGGAGTTGGAGGGGACCACAGTGGGGTCATCTGATCCAGCCTGCCTGCTAAAGCAAGTTTACCTAAGTCTGGCAGTCTGGCTGCACAGGATTGTGCCCAGGCAAGTTTCAAATATCACCAGAGAAGGAGATATTCCAGTGCTTTGTCACCCTCCAAGCAGAAATCAAGGTAGACAACATCCACCGCTCTTCCCTCATCTACCTGGCCAGTTGTGCCATACAAGGGTGTCAGATTGGTCAAGCATGTTTTCCTCTTGGTGAATCCACTCTTTTAGAAGTCTCCCCTAGAGATCAATTTCAATTTCTTATAAACAAACTGAGAACTAATGGCAACATTTAATTTAAATATGAGGTACATGAAAATGTAATCTCTTCCAACTGAGAATATTTTGTGATTCTCTGATTCTGTAATGTACTAGCACAGTAAAACAATGAGTAGAGTTATTTTCCCATTGAAACCACAAGCATAATTCAAATAAATACCTACAGGAGTAAAAATCAATCTGGCTCTTAAACTTTTATTTTAAAATGGGACACTTCATCCAGTCTGTCCTGCTCATAAGCTGCTCATCCTATAAAACAGCTTATACTCATAGCTTTCAAAAGGCAAGGACCAATCAAAAATCATGGAAGTTTTGTTTGACAAAGAACTGGGTAAACTTTAGATAGAAACCTCAGGTTCTGGCCCAGAAAAAGCTCAAGTAAATACTTCTTTATTGTTACTACTGGCAATTATTGAGCTTGTTAAACAAGCTGAGGGAGATTTCAGCTAAAGAAACAATATCTGGAAAATAAAAAATTATAGAAATAATAAGTAAACAGCATTGAAAAAATTGGGAACTCAGACTTATTGATTGATATGTAGTTTTTAAGGTGTTCAAAACCATTATCATTAGTACTTTGTCTACCATAATATTATTCTGTTATGTATTTGGTGATGTTTACGAAAATTGAAATGACTGGATTGAATGTCATGCCTTCAGAGGGCTGTGTTCAAACTGAGAGTCTAAAGGCTGAGGGAACATAAAGGACACCAAAGCCATTTCTATGTTTGATATTGTATGCCTTAGGTGAATGTGCATACAAAATACAATAAAAGTGAAGAAACTATGGAAGGAAAATTCTTCTTGCCTTATGCATTGTGTAATTTTGCCATAGAAAACAGATTAAATCCCAAGTTTTCTAAGGGTAATGTCTCAGATCAGGCCCTGAGATAAGCTAAGTATTTGTTCCATCCATTGGTTCCCAGCACATCTACCCATTTGTCCTGCTTTTTCTCTCTCGCAGATTAACCATTTGTAGCAGCAGTATTCAAAACAGTACTTGGGCAGCAGCTGATCTGCATACTTTATGCTTGTCAGCAAAGCAAAAGAAATACAAAACCCAACACAAGTTCAGCAAAAGGTAGTTCAGCCTGACTTTTTAGCTGGAGGAGGAAGCTAATACTGGTGTTAATTACATGCCTTTAAAAATGCAAATCTTCATTACAGCTATTGTTGCCAATTCAAAGTCAGTTAGATTTACTGTCTGTCACAATTCCTATCTGCAACTGCCTCCATACAAAAGACTGCAATCAAGAACTTGCCAAAATTAAATAGATGCGTGCATTGACATGCTTATTATAGCATTTATGATGCATTGAGTGCCAGGTGGATGCATGGACTATGAGAGAATAAAAAATACAGAGCAATTCCAGTTTTATGAATTTGTATTGCTTTGTGAAACATATCTAATGGCCTATTTTTCAGAGGCATTGAGATGACATACTTTCAAAAAAAACTTCTCTAGGGTGGAGGAGAAGGGTCTATTAAGGTGGAGAAATGTTGGTTCTTCTAGCACATTTGTAGCACATTTTTATGGTAAGGCAACTGAACTCCATTGTCTGAAAATTGTAAAATAGAATGTGAGAATTATCACTGGGAATTTTGTAATACTGCACTGTTAACTTCTAACAGTCTTTAAGCCACGCCAACAGTAGAAAGATGGTACACATGTAGCTTACCTGTAGTTGTATATTGTGTCAGTGGCTGAAGATGAACCTAAAAATGTGAGGGAAAAATATCAGTCACTTGAAATCAAGCTCAGTGTTGTATCTGGAGGAGGCTTTCTGCACTCAGACAGTACTTTCTCAAGTGGAGCAACAAATTACGATTTTGCTTGTAGACTAGCCTCTCCCAAGCTTTTCGAGCCCCTGGACTACCACTGGCAAGGCTCATGTCTCAGGCTGCTACTCACACACAGACCTTCTTACCACCCTGAATTCCTTGTTGCTAGGGCAATGCAGATGTGAGAAAGAGAGACCATAGCTGGCAGAAGTCTCTTCTCTTTCACAGAATCAGTGTTGTACAAGAAAATTATCCAGACACTATAAGGAATGTCTGGGAATCCTTTAGTGTAGTCCCACACAGCTCTGCCCCTTGTTTTGAACTCTTCTTGCCCAGAATGCACGAGTTGCTTCTCCTTTCTCCTTTCAGTCGTGTGTCAGATGCCATGGCAGGAGATGCCCATCTGCCTATCTGCCTTCCAGTCCACCACATCTTAAAATGGCCTTGGATGTCTGGAGAGATTTCACAGCAGCCTCAAAGCTGACAGATGCAAGAGGGGTCCAACTGCTTCAGGTGAGAGCTGACCCTCACTGATAGGAGCAGATTGGTGGCTGCACCTAAATAGGTCAGCAATACGCTGATCAACCTTCACTCCTTAGGCTGAAATGCTAAACAACAACAACAACAACAGAAAACAACACAACCTCAAAACCAAAGAAATTGAAAAAGTGACTCCTAGTGTTTCCAAGTGCCAGAATACTTGCAGTGATAGTGATAAGAACGGGAGGGTTGTGGTCAGGGCAAAGGATGGGAGTGGGCCTGAGAGCAAAACTTGGAGTGACAGCTAAGAAAACCACAACAACCAGGAGTTGCTCAGATAAGCAGATTCAGGGAAAGTCCTGCTTCCCTGGCCTTGGAATGAACAGACGGACCTAGTCCTACCTTACTGATATGCCAATCAAATCAAACATGACTGCTGGGCTCCTGGGTTTTTCATAAATGAAAAAGAGTCAATTAATTTCTAACCATGATTTTCTTTTAGACAGCAACAACAGCTTTTACAGAGATAGTGTGGACTTGTCCCATATCTGTTCTGGCTTTGCCCATTTCAAAAAATGAGAAAAAGCTGGCAAGTGTAGTCAAAGGCTGTTTCGCCAAACACTGCTCTGGTCCTGGTTGGCCTTCCCATGCTATACTCATTAATCATCTGAGAAATTATCCTGGAAAAAAGGCCTGTGCTCAGATCATAAAGAAATGCCAATAAAGATTTTTGTCTTTAATGTTTCTGGGTGAGAAAGGCCATGGTAGGGAGTTTCAATTGTTTCTTTGATATCTAGGAGAAAGTGTTTTCCTCAGGAGCTCCCCTTACCCCTCCTGCAGCCATGGCTGGAGCCGTCCCATAGTCTGTGCTTGCTGTGGTTCACCAAACTCTAAAGCTGTCTCAGGTCTTGGTCTGTCCATACAACTCTTCCAGGAAGATGAGCTGAGTATCTTCTTGCTAGTATCCCTTCCAAGCTCTATTGCTGTCTTCCAGTTCATCCTTCTCAATTCCAACTGCTTTCTGTGAAAACACATCTTACGTATCTCTTTGGTGTTGGGTAATTCATGGCTGAGGGTTTCAGTATTTAAACAGAGTGGGTGAACCTGATTGTCAGTGTGGGAGCTTTGGTTTTTGTATGTTTGGGTTGGCCAGGGATGGTGTAAGCTCAGTGAGAACTGGGAAGATGGTGGAGAAAATTGGACTTACAGGGCCAGCATGTGACAAAATGGCCCCAATGTATTAGGTAAGGGCTGAATATTTATCTGGGAGTATGGCCCATGTATCCCAGACTCTGTGTGACCTTTGGGTGGAGACTTCAAGTTAGTACTAGAAATCTGTTGGAGATAGATGGGATGAATTGCAGTGGGACGTACCTATGTAAATTGCCTTTGACAGATACTTTAGAGTTGATGAGCCTGACCACTAAGATACAAATTGCTAGAATTGTGTGAATGAAACTATTCCTGCAGAAATATCTTGGAGAAAGTGTTGTGAGTATGCCAGGTGGGAATTACAGAGAGGATTAGTGCTATGGGCTGTATTAACTGATCAGAATTAGACTATGAGCTGCTAATGAGAAGCTGCCTTGAACCGCAGTGCTTGGATTTGTCAATTGAAGTAATTGTAAGGGAAAAAAGAGACATATTCATGCAGGTGTGACTCTGCCAAAACCTTATCTGGAGTATTGTGTGCGCTTCTGAGCATCAGTGACTGAGGGAGAGGGAATTCAGAGTGGAACAGGTGCAGAGAATTGATGGCAATAATGGAAAGTGTTTTGGACTAGAGAGAGAACTTAGAAAAGCAAAAGCTGAAAGAGGACCCAGTTACTCTCTGTGAATGTTAAACAGGTAAAACACCTGGAAGGGAAAGAGCCACTTGTGCTCAAGGACAGTGCTGGCACAGAAACTAATGAGTATAAATGGTCAGTGAATAAAACTAGATTGAAGGCTGGGATGGTTTGTAATTATCAGAGCACTAAGGTTTTGGTTACTTTGAAACTACAGTGGAAATAAGGGACGACAGAATGTACACAGTTTTAAACCAGAAGTTGGTGAATTTATAAAAAGGAAGATGCAGGTTGTTTGCTAAGTAATACCAGATAGGTAGAACTTGATGCACTGGGAAATTCCATCCAGTCCATTACTCCTGGGTCAGTCTCTAAGCTTTATACGTGGGCATATATAGCAAGTGCCCATAACAGAAAAAAATAAAGCTAAACTAAAATTGAAATATGAGTGGCTTTCTGTAGACAGGTGAGGGATTATTTAGAACACAATATGCTCCTGTAGATACTAGAATCAAGTTCCTGCTGGTAGCATGCAGGTACTTAGTCATGAGTGCCAGCATGCAAACCTGATTAGATAAAGACAACTACAGTAAGATAGGGAATAGGAAATAATGCTTTGTGAATAGAGATTACATTACAGAGGTGGCCTAGCAAACACTATTAACCTAGAACCTTGAAAGCAAAGGAATAAGATATTAGGGAAAAAATATTTTCTTTTCTACATAGTCCTTAAAACTCAAAATACTCAAGGACTGCAGAGTTTCACTGTACTGCAACAAAGGCAACAAAGAAACACACAACTTCTGAGTTCTGATAGAAAACCTTACTGGTGGCTGATGCATATGACTGGAATAAGAAATATTGGACTAGATGGGCCAAATTGTGTGTTCCTAATTATTGGCAGAATAATTGAGAATTATTGGCATTTCTATCCATCTTCAGTGTGTTCTTCATCCCCTGGAATGAGGATCTCATTTTAGAATCTCTGATGCTAATATTAGAGTTTCTGGTAATGACAGTCTGCAGTGTGAACCTCAAGGATCAAAAAGGATGGCCAAGGAAGGATATAGATGGCAACAATTAAACCAACACTCTGCACCTTTATTTTTTGGCCCTACACACTAAAACTTGCTTAAAACACATGTACCACACTCAGCAGCTCTGACAGAATTGTTATCTTTTTCTCCTGTAGAAAAAAAGTCTTAAAATCTTTCAGATGAGAAGAGTCTCAAAGGTAACCCCTTTTTCACCATGTTTTACATTTTTGGATCTAAATTTCAACACTGAAGGTTCCAGATGCTATAAAAACATTATTGAAGTGCAATGTGGTGTTAAGGTCATGTCTCTCTGGTGCAGACTGTACTGGTTTAGCCACCCAGCCTGGCAAACTGCTGCCAGTGCCAAACAAATATATCTTTTTTTCCCCATAATTATACCATTTTTATCTCTGAGTGAGATTTTTCAGACAAGCTATTGCTGTTGGGGACATAAGACTCCATTTACTGCTATGCTACAAACTTTTCCCTGCCCCACAATGCATTCAAATGTATATTTGCTTTTACAAAACAATGGTTTCATAATCACATATTGAGCAAAGTGTAGTTGGGCTTAATAAAGTGCTAAAGTACAGACATGGTCATTTTCTAAATTAACTCTAAAAAAATCTCTGTACAATACTATTTTGTTTTTTCAACTGTCAGAATTCCCTTCTAAGACTCAGATGCTGTATCAAAATTTAAAAACAAGAAGTCTTTGACTGGAGCACAGTAAGACCTGTGGCTGTCATGCCAGAAAATAATTAAAAATGAAAACAAACTGGAAAGCTGTATTTCACATGAAACAATTGCATCAGCAATTGATAAGCAGTAATTTGAGCTGATATTCCTGTTATTTCCAGAAAGGAGTTCCAAAGTCCAGATTTTAAAAGAAATGCCATTTTCATTGTATTAAGTAACACTGTAATTGATAGAAAAGCTGCCACTTATCTAAAAATAGAGGAACAGCTCGCTTCTTCAAGGCAACTATAGTGGAACAGTCTTAAGAAGTTTAATAGTGTCTGTGGCCGGCAATGCATGGCGGTGCAGACAGACAGCGCTCAGCCGTGGCAGAAAGGTGCTCGCTCCTTGGGAACAGGCACAAGCTCCAAACCAGCAGCACGATCCTGCTGGCAGGCTCTCCTCCTCGAGGTGATGGTTTGACAGAACCCCACTGATTGACTCAGCCTGCTCCTCGCAAGCAGGGAAGAGCTGGTGGCAGCTCAGGTCACACAGGGCAGCCCAGGAGGCAGCGACACAAGATGCTGGAGGTTGGCGCACAGAGGAAGGCTGGAAGGTGAGCAGAGGACCCTGGTCTTGGAGGAAGCAAACAGGGACTGGTTCAAGGTTTACCTGGCACGATCCCTTATGGAGCTGCTGTGAAGGGGAAGAGTGCCCAGGAAAGCTGGCTGGTTTCTAAATGTAACTTACTGAGACCTCAGGAGTGAATCCCACCATGTGGAAAGACTGAATTTCTGGAGGTATGCATGGTTAGATGGGGAGCTTCTCATTGAACTAGCTCACAAAAAGGAAGTAGGAAATATGTAGAAAGAAGGACAGGCAGTATGGATGGAGCAGTGTTAGAAACTTAGTGTCAAAATTAGGAAGGCCAAAGCCCAGCTGGAGCTGAAACTGCTGAGGAGCATAGAGTGGGAATATTAGTTTCAAAGTAAATTCAGGACCCAGGGATGGGTGGAGAAGAAGTGCTAGTTACAATGGAGCAAAAAAGGTTTAAGTATTCAGTGACTTTTTTGCCTCAATATTCACAAGGAAAAGGTGATTTGGAACTGGCATGATGTGGCATGGAGGAGGACAGCCCTTCCTCTGCGGGGAGAGATCAAACAAGTTAGACTTGAAAGAAGTTGGGTGTACTCAATACCAGAGGATAGGGATAGGTAGGATTTATCTGAAGGTGTTTGAGAAGCTGGCCTGTGTAATTGTGGAATCAGTATATGGAGAAAACATTTTTTAAATAATTTTTTTTAATAGCAAAGCTGCTTTGAAGAAGAAAATGGAACAGGCATGTGAGCAATTTTAGATGTAGCTGAGCTATGTTAGCTGCACTGGTTATTATAATGAAAGAAATTCCCACAACTGAGTGGGCCATGGGATTTCATTTTCATATCTCTTGTCCTACTTTAATGTTTGTAAGACATTACATATAGCAGCTTTCGTTAAGACCTGGGATTTGGTGTTTAATATTTCTGAAACAAAAATGAAAGATTTGCTGAATTTATGACTGAGGGAAGAGGGAAAAATCCTACACCAGGTGAAATGGTACTTTTAGAAGCTGGACTTGGTATGAGCTTTCACAGCTGGCCTAGGTGAGATAAGCTGGTGCCCTGGTGAAATACTCATTTGCCATCTGGGGAGGACATGATGTGAGGAAGTGAGCTCTTACGGCCACTGGCCAAATCCCAAAGTTTCTGCTGACATTTAGCTCAGCCAAATGCTTGTCTGACTTATGTGGATTCCTCTTCAGAACTTAGATATTCACAAGGACTGCAAGTCATGATCAAACTGATCCCCCCTCCTCAAAAATATAAAAATAAAAATAATAAGAAAAATAACAGAACATTGAGTTTGTGAGTTGTCACTTGTGAATCTTGATTTCCAGTCTGGCATCCAATCTCTAAGGCTCCTATCACACTCATCCTGACTCATCCTTCTGTGTGTTCTGTAATACCCAGCTTATCAACGTTGCTATCCGTGCTTCCCAAGTACTGCCTTTGCTAGAGGGGTTGCAGCCTGGCAGAATGGGGGGGAGTAACAACCCACCCCACACTCCCACCTTTCTCCCAGAGGGATGACTGATCTGGCTGTCTCTTCTCTGTATTTCCCCAGAATGCACAGAAATATAACCTTTTAGAGATCAGGAGCTCTCTCAAGTTAAAGTACATTAAACCAGAAATTTCAAAAGTGAAGGTGAGCAGACAGACAATGTGGTCAGGTAATCCCCATCTCCTTCAGAAAACAATATAAATGTATAGTCAATCTGAGAAGGAAGAGAAAAAAGGAAGCTGAGGCTGGGAGTGAAAGATACCAAAATGTCTCATTTTCCTTTTCATTTGAGTCATTAGGTTTGAATAGGAACTGAGCTGGACCCTAATTCAGCTATGCATATTTCAAAGAAAATTATTTAATTTGGGCCATAATTAGCAAAGTTGTAATTTAAACAAAGTAAAGAAGAGACAATATAAAAGAAGCAATGATGCTTGTTCCTTTTAAAAAAAAATTCTGTTTGATATTAATATTTGGGCATCTATTGACATATTAATAACTGCTTTGAGAAACAATTAAAGGAAAAATGGCTCCTTTGGAGCTAGGTGGCAATTTAAAATAAATTACTTGATACACTGGAATAAGTAGAGAAAATGGAGAGAAATGTTTTATTACCAGTTAAGAAACAGTGAAAGATTTAAGATTGAATGCATAACCTCAACATTACTGTTTTCCATCTTGCTGTGCTTAGGCAATTTACATGTTCTTTGAATGTATTGCTTTTAATGAACATAGAGATGATACAGTGATACAGTCTGTGTATATACTGAGATAAATCCACTTCACCTCAGTTATCTGCTGTACATTCTGAATGACTGTAATCTCATTATTAAAGAACTTTGGTCTCCTAATATTTAAGTCTAAAATTTTCTTAGATCTTTTCTAGCGACATTATCCATGTTAACAAATTTTCAACCTGCTTCTTCAGATTCTGCACAGGATGAACACTTGCTTTGTTAGTCTGACCACACCGTTTCATAACCATTGAGCACTGGGGTTATTAGTCCTTATGCCTTTATTTGGCAGGGTATGAGCTAAGCAGTGGTTAAACATTTAATTTGGGCAAGAGCTTAAAGTTATGTGAATTCTGCTGGACAAACATGCCCCTTCTTGGAGTTGTGCCTAGGGATGCCATGATTTATCACACATATTCAGTCACAAGAAAGGAAAGGCAAAGAGAAGGGGAGAAGTATTTCTGAGACAAACTCATCCTCCTAAGACCCTGGAAATGGCTCTGGACACTTGCAATGTGCAACCTCCAGGTATCTGGAGATGAACCAGGCAGGAACTGACTTTGCAGCTTAGTTCCTTGAGAAGCCAGAGAAAACATGGGCTTGTTAAATAAGAATCCATGGAATTTTTCTATGTCAGGTTTAATGTGCTTAAATTTGCAGACTTTAATTTAAAAAAAATCAGACTAGGCCTCTTCTGACAGAAGGTTGTCCACTGACTGACAATCTTCCTTGCTTCTGGTTTTTAATTTCTCCTGTATTTTTCAAAAAATTGATCTTCTGTGTTATTCTCTCCAGGTGTAATAATAGTCAGGGGCTCAGCATCTTCTTATGACATAATTTATTGCTTAGCTATCACTGACCTTGAGTATTCAGAGCTGAAAACTGGTTTGTCCTGGCCAAGAGCCAAAGGTTTCCAAGGCTGGCATGTGAAGTGGCTGGTCAGGCTTCACTGTTCCTGTTCACCCTGTGCTCTATGCAAGAACTAGCTCTGTGTCCTCCCATAGGTTCTGTGTCAGCTGGGAGGGCAAACACAGGAAAGGAGGCAAAAGAGACCCATGCACAAACTGTGTTAAGCCTGGCCTCTGTATGCAGATGCCTGATGTAATTTAAAAGCCAAATAAAGACATTTCACCGAGGTCTGCAGTGGCCAGAGCTTGTTGTTGGGCTGCCATACCCCACACAACTTCCAGTCCTAGGCAATAAGCTGTGAAATCAGCTGAAGCACAATGTGACTTACAGGGAATATTCACAATATAAGATGAGTAACTATATACGGTAGAACTTCATAAGCTTACAAAAGCTGATCTTGGTTATGCAGAAAGAGAATGGCTGGGATCTGAAACAGAACTACTAAAAATGCCACTTTCTCATCTGATTTATAAATTCCAGTTTTGGGCTGTACTTAGAGCTGTAATCAGTGTTTTGAAAGAAGTTAATCCCAGAGCATGAGGAATGACTAATACTATTACTCTCCTTTTATATTGCTTGCACAGAGCTTCTCTTTCTGATTAGTAAGAGGAATTCTCTACCCAAAAGTCTCATCTACTTGCAGCCTCTGCTGCTCATAGTCAAGGATTACTTTCATTTAAGAAATTACTGGGATAATTTTCATAATCTGCTCAAAATTTTCCTTTCCTATCTCCTATTCTTTCCTCTTGCTTATATTCTTCTCTGTCTTGCACTTCACAGAAGGCTATCCAAAAAAGAGAGGTTGCTATGATCTTGCCTCTTCTGCTGCAGTAGTTTTGGAAGATTTAGTGTGGAGATAGTTTCAAAATTATCCCACTTGTGAGCTTCCAGCTCCATTTCCCTTCTCTAAAGAAAGGGATAGCCTCTATTAAAGAGGATATCACCTCTATAGTCTAGAACTCAGCAATTCAAAAGCAAGTAACAAAATCTGAGCTCTTCTGCTGCTCAGGAGTTTTGCATTGGTTTAAACAAAGTTAACAGTCAAAATGATGCACAGGCAGAAAACACATCCACACGTCCAAATCCAGCTTGAGACACTGGTGATTCAGAAAAGGGGAAAGTCCTCCTTGTGCTGCTTCTTTCCAAGACATTACCTCGTCTGCTTTTAATTAGGTCCCTATTCATTGCAAGGTAATGCAGTTACCAGTGGCTCAAAGCTGTAGCAGTTTGTTGTTGCTTTTCTTCTCCTTCCCAGTTTCAGAAGAGATCATTGCATTGGGTTGGGACTTCCCTCCCAGATGCTTGTCTCAGTTTCCCAGTAAGTTGTTTCAGCCATGTCAGGTCTAATAACACTTTCTCTTCCTAAAGACACTTTCAGAGAAAATCCTCTGGGCTTTGCAGTTCCCTTCTGGGGCTGTTGCAGCCTCTCAGGGGGAGGCAGCATGTTTCAGAATGCAAGGGAGTAAAGCTCATCCCCAGAAATGTATCTCAACCCAGATACAAAGTTTCTCAATCCTGATAATTGTTCCTGGAATGGAATATTCCTATCTCTGACCTGTATTTAGTAATCGCTGTGGGCTTAATCTTAATTTGTTCTTTATCAATTTTATGTCATGAATTTGTTGGGAATTACGAAGGTTTGATGTAAAACATAATTAGCACAGGAGTATTTGTATAGATTTCAAAGAGCTTTTTATTATTTGATAGTTCTCATTCAGTAGGAGGCAGACAGTTCTGGCTCACAAATGGGTAACATTATTTTGCTTTTCTTTCATTAGTAACACTTAACTACTGTTTCTAATAATATTGCAGCAAAACAGTTTCTAAATATGACAGAGTGTTGAAAACACTGATGTGCAGGGGAAGTTGCATAATTAAAAAAAATCTTCACTTCTTGTGCCCAACACTTTAATCCATCCATTCAAAGCCTAGAGGTTTCTTGGTCTTTCAGCTGCGCTTATCTGATAAATGAGCTTTTAAAAATAGAGATGGCAGTAAATTCAAAAGGAGTTTCAAACCTCTAAGTACTGAGAGGGCGTAGATAAACTGAGCTTATATTACAAGCAGCTGCTGTGCTAACAGTCTACAAAACAGAAAATAGGTCTGAAGTTGAATCATTTATTGAAATATCATAGTATTTCGTTATGGTGTAATCTCGTTCTCCATGTGTTATTCTACCCAACAAAACCTGATTTCAGTTTAAGATCAGTGTCATTATCTTCTGGAAGGCATATGCTGTTACTGTGCCTGCTGACAGGCTGCACACATGTGCTCGGAACTGGCTGTGGCTTTGACAGCTGGTCCCAGCTAATTGCCTCCAGCAAGATAAATATGGTCTGGATTTTGATCAACTACTTTTTAGGATAAAGGACCAATGGAAGGGAGCTGTGCACTGTGGGAATCCAGGAGACTAATGGGGAAAAGATGAACACTATAAAGATACTGTATCAAGGCAAAAGTACACATATATTTTATGCTTATAAAGGTATGTTCTATATAAGCGATTTAGAACAATCTGTGATTTTACCTTTGCTGCATCCCACGAAGAGTATCTTCTTTCTTGCAGTGCCATTTTATTCAGTAATTGTCCCAAGTCATTAGACTTCCCACACAACAATTCACAGTCAGAAATGTAAGTGTGAAGGGAAATGCATTGCTTCAGTTTGTGGAAGAATATGTACCCCACTTCCACTTGGAATGAAGTTCTGATCTGATTTATTTGCAACTGCCCAAACAACCTACTCTTATTATTTAGCTTTCCACATGAACTCGTGTCTTGAAGAAAAATTTGCCTAATTGTTTATACTGCTGTTGCACAGGCATAGACTTGATGGATGCACCTCTTCCTTCTCATGCCAAACCCAAGTGTCAAGAGGAATAACATGAAGAATGCTGAAATTAGTTTTAAGCTACATCTGGGTATGTATTTTGTGGCATACACTAAACTAATATTCTGTAAAGGCAAAGCAGAAAATTCAGTTTTCACTGTGGATTTATTTCAGTCACATGCAAATTTCTGGCTGATGAGGCTGCTATGACTTTTCAAAATCTATAAGGAATAGAATTATCACAAGAAAGAACTTTGAGAAGGGGAAGCTCAGAGAAGCTAGAAAATTGAACTTCAATGTCATCTGAATTTGAGAGAATTTAGGCTCCTGGTTGGCAGCTATCTTGTGGTAGTTCCACTGTTAGCTGCTTTCTGTGAAAACCTAGAATGTTTTCTCCCCAAACCACGTGCTAAAACTTCCCCAAGGACAGAGGTGTTAATAAACAAGATGAAACATCCCTACTCTGGCACAGCACTGAAAGGGTGACACCAGGCTCACAAAAGCACGAATGCCAAGTATGCGAGTGCATTCACTGTATAATTACCCTGTGTGCCAGTTGCAGTAATTGGATAATTGGGTCCACAACTGCCTAACTACATTAGTAACTACTCATTGCTAAATTACATGTGAGCAATGTATAAAAAGCCCCAGTGTCTAAAAGCCTTTGTTACAGAAACGTTCATTTTGCTCATCCTAATTAAGAAAAGCATGCCTATGCGCCGTGATCTATCTTTTTGTTCATTCCTTTTGAGTCTGGACAGTTCTGAATCTAGACAGGAAAACAAACACAACTGAAAAGGAAAAGAGACAGTTGCTAGCACAGGCTCTTGCTTTTCTCTCCTGCCAATCCTCAGAGCTTTTCAAGAAGTGCCATAGGAAGTTAAATCAGGAGGTTTTAAACATCCAGCCTTTAAATGAGCATTCTGACATGGTCTTTAAGTGACAGGTTGTTATTACTCTTTTCTCCTCTCCTGGCCTTTTCACAACTCTCATTTCAGTTAATTCTATAGGAATAAAATAATGACTTCAAGATGTCCTCACCTGAAGCAGTTTTGGGGAGTTGAGCCTTGGCAATGACAAACCCATGAGAAGTCAAATTGCCCTACATGGCCACTGCATGGAGAGTTAACAGAGAGTTACCAGCAGGACCATATTTTTCACCTGAGAGCTCTAAATGGGAGCAAATTAACTACTAGTTTAGCGTACAGCCACTTGTTTCTCACCTACAACCAGTAACCTGGATGACAGAGGAAAGGAATTGTAACAAACAATGCTGCCTGATGTTGAATGGAGTTTCAGAGATTTTAGAAGATGACAGACTGGTTTTGTACATTAATAAAAGAGCAAAATTACTGGGTATGTAGGCAAATATGCTACATTCAGAATGATTCTTCATGATTCTGTAAAGGTAATGAATTTCTCATAAATCTATCAGAGTTCTGTGAAGGAGTGAACAGCCATACTGATATGGGAGATACAGCTGATACGGTCTCCTTGGATTCCTGAAAGTCACTTGACAAGATCATTCACCAAAGGGTCTTAAAGAAGTTAAAAGTGGGATGAGGTCGAGAGTGCTTACATGGATAGGAAAACAATTAAAAGAAGTTACTTTTCTCACCAGAGGGAACTTAACACTGTGGTCCCATAGGGACATACCTGATGAGCCCTGCTCTTCATTACATTCACAAATGAATGGAATATGAAGTGACAAAGTTCAGTGACGGTTCCAAACTCTTCTTTGTGTTAAAAACAAAAGCTAGCAAAGTTTGAAGAGGTGCTGTAACATCTTGTGATACTGAGTAACGTGGCAGGGTGGGGAAAGGGAACGTATGAAAATACAAAAAGAGTTCACAAGAGGAATTCTAACTTAATATATTTGATTGCAGACTCTGAAGAAGCTATTATCAGCTAGTACAGAGATTCTGAAGTTATAATAGCAAATCATGCAGGAACATTAGCATAGTCCTGAATGGCAGCCAGTATGAAGCAAATTATTTCAGGGAAGGGAGGGACACTGGTGCATAAAACAATATTAGGTTACAATATCTTGAAGGCTGTGGACATTTTTTGGCCTTCGTATCAGTGTGTGTGTGTATATATACATATATATGTATGTATTTATAAAAGAGTACTGTTGAATGACAAGGAAAACTGTGGGTAAAAAGGCTCAATACAAAAAAATCACACATGGAAGGACTCTAGCTATGAAAAACGTTGACACAGAGGAAATATGAAAGAGAGCTGTAAAATCATATATGATTTTACAATAAGGGAGGATCATTTTGCTCTTCTAAAATAAGAGGGAGCATCCAAGGAAATAACTGGGCAGCAGCTCAGCTGTAGAAACCGGACATGGGGATATATGAAGTACTAAAAGTTTATATTGATTCAAAAAGTGATTAAACAAATTCATGAACATAAAAACCCCAAACTGAAGTAAAACACAAACTCCTATTTAATGCTGAGGTGAAGTAAGGAGATGTCTATTAGGANGAGGATCATTTTGCTCTTCTAAAATAAGAGGGAGCATCCAAGGAAATAACTGGGCAGCAGCTCAGCTGTAGAAACCGGACATGGGGATATATGAAGTACTAAAAGTTTATATTGATTCAAAAAGTGATTAAACAAATTCATGAACATAAAAACCCCAAACTGAAGTAAAACACAAACTCCTATTTAATGCTGAGGTGAAGTAAGAGATGTCTCATTAGGAGACTTTGGCAATGCCTCTCCCAGCAGTCCGTTGTGATGACTCTAACTTTTAACAAATGTTACACAGTGACAATACTTACCTTTTCTTTGGCACATAGTTACTATGGAAATAAACAGTAACGTGGCACTGACCTCTTTGAGAAACTCCAGAACAATGAGTGTCACAGGCATTTCATGAACGAATTTAATCTTGCAACCTGCACACACAATTCTTGAGCTTACAGGAGAATAGTTTTAAGGTAAATAATGCATATCAAAACCAGTCACTCTGTATGGGAGGTTTTACCGGTTTCACTATTGTTGAAAAAAAAAGCAAGTCTCCAAAAGGGAAGGTAGAGGGGGAAAAAAAGTATGCAGGTTATTTTTAAAATAAATAATTCCCAATTTTTGCAATTCATGATTCATAAAGGGATTTTTCTTTTTTTATGTATGCAAGCAAGCAGTTTTTTGTCTTCCTTGTTTTTGGATTTTATTTCTGTTTATTTTGCTTTTATATCATAATGCCATGATATTCTTGATCCAGGTTTCAACAGTCCATTCCTACTTAGCATGTACTTGAAGTACTTTAGAGAAGTTCCCTGATTTTTTTTTTTTTTTTTTTTTTAATATCTGGAACATTATCCTTGTCCTTTTTCATTCTGAGAGGCCTCAAAGAGTCATATTCACACACTCATATTGGATGCTGGCTCAGAGAAATGACAGCTTCCCTTCAGATTGCCATCTCAATGACTCAGCAAGCATTTTAAGATGATCAAAATGAGGATGGCACAACCCAAGGTCTGGAAATTTTGCAGAGTGTGAAAGTTATTAAATAAGTTTTAAAACTGGAAACAGGTATGTGATAGTGCTGCAGAGTTACTAGTAGATGAACTTGCTGACAATAAATCCCCAACCCTGTGGTTTTTTTCCTTTTTCTTGTGGGAATTATCTTTTTTGTGGATATGCTGCTGAAAGTACTGAAGTGCTGCCTAACAGCTCTGGCTTCTGTCACACAAGTGCCCTGACCATTCTGTCTGCCAGCCAGCTTGGTGGGTGAGAAAACCACATTTTGCAATGCCTAAAAGCTGGGATCTTCAGGAGTCAAATACTTATACTGCATTCACCTCTTGAATAGACACCAAATATGTGCAGCTCCCCTTGTCAGAGTTCCTGAGGTATATACCACTTTTTGAAAGTTTTAACACCCAGGGCTGTGCCATAGTCACTCAGAAAAATGAAATGAGAATGATAAAAATAAATACCAAGGAAAGCAAGAGTTCCGTTTCAGATTGAGTTCACAAAATATATGGTCACCAGTAGAATTTAAGAACCACCCATACACAGCTGCAGATGTTAAAGACAGTTAACACTAATAGAGAGACTAGAGGGCAAGTGAAAAAATGGCATCTTAAGAGGCAACTTATGGCCTACCAAGACTGATGCTCCTTGCGCCTGTTGTACCCTGCAGATAACTCATATTGCCATTGCTGTTAATATTAAAGGCATAATGGTTATAACTCAGCCTAAGTTGTACCCATGGTCTGGTGAGGGGCAGAGCCTGGAATGGAGTTGGTGGTTGGCCGCTGGCGGTTTTGGTGCCCTGGTATTTATCTGCTGGCTGTACCTGCCCTGAAGCCAGTCTTGGACTCCAGCCATCATGGAGATGGCCTAAAATGCCAAAGGAAGTGACTTGACACAAGCTACACCTTTAGGTCAAGCATGACCAAAGGGACCCAACGCTTGCACTGGGATTAGTATGGGGTGCAGAGTGCTTGCTGCTCTTGGGATGCACTGGCACAGTCAAGCAGCACAGCCCTCTTTGTGGCTCTGACTCCAGGATGTCCTCCCCTTGGGCTGTTCCAGTAGCCCCAAACAGTTCCACTTCAGGAAGCCAAGGTTTCACAGATCATCTTTTGAAAGTAACCCAACAATAAAATATCTTACAGACTTAAACTCTTCTTTTTCTCTTGGTATCCTCATATTTTAAATGTAGAATTTAAAATTCTTTTTAGTTCTAGGTCTGTGTGTATGTGCCACGTTTCTCAATTTGCTTAAAAAGTGCATAGGAAATCACACAGCAAAGAATATAAATATGTCAGCAGATTCAGGATCATGAAGCAGTATTTGCCAGTTTTGTTTAGCTTAGAATAAGAGTCAAGTAGTGTGACTTCTTTTTGCACTTGATAATCTTGGAGAAACAGCCCTGCACAGTAATTAGGCTCATGTACTCAGGTCTCTATCTATGACTAGCATTAGAGTCTGCTGAAAATCCATTATGAGCTGAGTTTTCTTCTAACTTTTAAATATGGGAGGAGGAGTAATTAATTTCTGGTTTTAATTCATCCAGGCAGCACCAGTCTCAGCAACTGCAGAGCAGTTATCAAAACAGAAGATCAGTGTTGGCAGATGTCAGACTTGTGGCTTTCATGGGTACCATCTCATCCTCTCTGAAGCAGTCAGCATGGCACCGTAGTGTTCTGTGCCTTGGTGGGGTGGAGTGGAAGCTACTTGAACTAAAAGACTTTTAACAAAATCTGTGACATATAATACTTGTGTGTCGTGCAATCTCTATGAAAAGCCAAATTAATGGTAGAGATTGTTTGATGACACATAGTTAGTAAGAGTATGTACAACTAAAATATAATTAGTAGCACACAGGATCAGACTTGGGAAGGTTGTAATAACAAGGAAGTGCTTTGAACACTTGAGATAACTCTCAACCCAAGATAAGCCATGAATACTTCACCTGTACATGAACAGGTCTCTAGGAGCTGATCATGACACACACAAGTAATTTTACATCTCAATTAAGGAACTGGTAGAAGGAACCAGGAGCTCAAAGAAGATCAACATCAAAAGCAACCTTGAAGTATTAAAAGCAACAATTTCCAGGTAAACCCTGAGTACCTCATTTGTACTGAGGAAGGAGTTTTGAAAGAGTGTAGGAGAGGTTGGCATTTAGCTCTTGGGGTGCTGCTGGAGTAGTTGAATGCTGCACTTTGACTGACTGAGCCCTGACTTAGGATTCATAGATGAAGGACACGAAAATGGCCTTGAAGCAATCTCTAGGTGATCAGCCTAAGCCAGGCTAGAACCTGCTTAATTGCTGTGCTCTGCCTCCAGGAGCTTCATATCCAGTTTTGCAACAAAGGCATCAACCTTTGGCTCTTCTAGAATAGCCCCTTCTGTTACCACTTGGAAAGAGGCAAGTCCAGAGTAAAACCAGTGGGTTTGGTTTGTACTCTTTTTCTGGGGGCAGTAAAGCTAAATTAGCCAGCATGCACTTCTACCCAGAGATGTGTTTAGTGGAGACGTGTCAAAACAGTCGTGCTGGTCCGGGCTGGGAAGGAATTTCAATGCAGCGAAGAGCGGGTACTTGAAAGACACTTTTCAGCTTCAGGCAGGCCCTAACTCAATACCATGACATTTCTATTGGATAGTAGGAATAATTACTTTTCTCTAAGCATTCAGTATTTCTGGTTTTCAATCATAGCCTGAATGCTGAGTGCATCTTACTACAAACTCCACTGCTAATAGTTTATGTGACACTTGCCTAACTGAAAGACCTCATTGATCTGTTAGCAGATTATCATCTTTGGACAAAGCTGCTGGATCCCTCAGGAAACTCCAGCTCTGTAGCTATAGCAGAGACAGGCTCCTCTGTGTATAGGAGCTCATTGTTTCAAGGGGTCGACCACAGGATCTGGGCTCTAACTCTTGACTCTTTCTCTGTAGTTTAAACGTCTCCTTTCCCAGAAGAGCGATGGCAATGTGAGCTTCTGGCTTGTAGCTGAAACCCTCAGAAGCCACAAGACAAGATGCAGACATGCTTTGCAGAAAACTTACACTCCTGCTAGTACTGGACCTAAGATGAAACTTGAAGGTTTAGAGAAAGCACAGGCTTATTTTCCTCTCACAGGGCAGCTGAAGAGAGAGTCTTTCCCCATCCCACTTAGTGAAGTATGATTGCAGCTTCTTTTCCAGCTAGTATAAATTTCTGCAAGAACAGATTGTGTATAATTGCATGATCTTTCCCTTACTGTACAAATGTGGTTCCCAGAAATGGGTAGATGTAAATTTGTATGTAGTGGTGTTGCAAAATAAATAGCTCATTGCTTTTTAACTTCTGGTGGTTTATTTGTAAATAATTAAATTTTTTTAGAATTGTGTTGATAATTTAGTAGCAAAACTGTAACGCAGTTTGGCTTGTTACTGGCATCTCACTGCTTTTCTAAGAACAGTAGCAGTCACAATCAATACCTTAAAGATGAAAACGTGGCCTGCCCTTTGGGTTATGTTCTGTCAGTGATGTTACAGTTTCATACCTTTAAACCCCTCTGAATGCTTGATGGATATGCTTAGTGGAGATAGCTCACTGCTATGGTTCTTACCATAGATGAGATTCATTAGCCCATCCTAAAATAAAGAAATAAATTAAATAAAGCTGATTAATGCTCAGCACAGCTCAGACAGTCCAACTGCAGTGGTTTAACAAAGCAAAGCTCTTCCTGTTCCCTCCAGACTCCGTTCATGAATGTTTCAGCCTAGCTGAGAGCCTGTCCCCCTTCGTAGGCATTTCATGAGTATGAATGAATGTGTGCTGAAATCCTCAGGGATTCTTCCCATCTTGCCAGTGGCAAAATTTTAGTGAGAGAGGGCTCAGTCCCAGTATGGAGGAAGGAATTGGAGCTGTCGTGGATATTAGCTGCTCACGGGTTAACATGAGGGAGTTCTTTCCCACTGTTTAGATTACAGCACAAATTAGCTGAATGTATCAAAATGCTTTAGTTCTACCCTAGTATAGAAATTGTTTTAGCTCAAAACCTCAGTGTTAATTTCTTTTTATGCAAGTTGAGACATGCTTGGCCCGGACGGCAGAAAAACTGCTGCGATTCAGTTACACTAAAGCTGAGGAGCAATAAAATGCCAAGCGTTTCAAAAGCCAGGAGACCACACACGCACTCTTCCTGCTCAGCAGAACAAAACCAGCAGAAAAGTGCCCTTTTTGCTAGTGCCCAGTGAAGCCTCCCAGGTGCAGGGAGAGAAGGGGCAGGCCATTGAGCTGCCAGCCCAGGGCTGGCATGACCTCCTCCCTGAGTCCAGGTAAAATGCACCCCAGCTCCATGCCCTCAGCAGACTTGCCTCCCTGCCTGCCCCCTGAGGGGACGGGGCACTTCACTTCTTATTGTCCTGCTGCCCTCCTGTGCTGCCTCTTCTCTTGCTAGCCAAGTTCCAGTGCTCTTTGTGGGCAGACCTGCATTCAGTCTTGGAAAAATTGGCAAGTGACAGGAATCATTCCCATCATTCACTGCTGGCAGTCCTTCCTTGTCCCCATCACGTCCTACAGTGAAGCCAATAAACTGCAGCTAGGGTCCATCACATTCACTGCAAAGTCACAGCTGTGTCATGGAAAGCCTCCCCCCACATCAGGATTTTCTTAATGTGGTAAATTATGGCCTTGAAGAGGGCATATAAATTGTATACCATCATTTGGGCTCTAGTTACTTCTCCAGTACCTTAGGCAATGACACTAAATCACCCTAAGATGTTGTTAAGTAGGACAGGTATTTTTTTTTAGTTTCATTATAATGGTAAAGCCTAAAAAAGGAACAAGATCACTGTTGCTTATATATATGCTTCCCATAACATTTTATGCATACTTGTGCAACCTTCTGATGTCCTGGGGTGGAAATTTCTAAGCTGTTTTACCTTAATTCCCTGGCAAGGAAATTTCAGAAGACTTATAAAGTGGCTACTGCTTCTCTCAGGTCTCTTCCAAGGCTCCCTTTCACTAGGGAAGGTCTCCCAGGCCTCTTCTGCAGGTGTCACCACATTGGCAATGGTGGTGATGGCATTTGCCAGAAATGTACTCTAAAGTCATGAGGTTCCCACTGTGGCACATGGACCCCCCCTGAGGACTCTCTGCCTCTGGTAATCAAAAAGTAAACAGCACTGTGTGCATCCCATCTGGGGGTCTGAGGCACAGCATGGCCAGTGACACCACATGCCAACCCCTGCTGCTGTGACCATGTCCTGGTGGCTGCAGGACCTGTGTCCTGGTGGATACAAGGCAATGGTCCCAGCTGCTGTCTCTCTCTCCACTTCTCCGTTTGCAAAGCCTGAGAGTCACCTGGGGATAGGTTTCTGTCAGGTAGTCCTTCTTACAAGTCCTCTCTTCATGAGAACACTGATGTGCCAAACATGTGGCTTTGAAGATCAAAAATACTTTTGGGTAACCCTTTTGGTTGGTACAAATGTGGCCCAGAAGTAAATTACATGGAAAATTTCACTCAACAGCTAACTGGCCAAGTGAGGAAACGGGCAGTGGTTCTGGGTAGAAGTTTTATGTTCTTTTGTTGCTAAAAGGAAAGCTGATGAAGATTTACATCAGCCTTTTGTTTGGGGAACCATAACACAGTGGGAGTTAAAATCCTCATCCTCAAACCCATTTAATTTTGAGATGATAGAGGTAATCATGGGAAGCAATTTTCACTTTGCCATATTGAATTACTATTATCTCATATCTATGTAAATGCTTGGATCAAGCACCTTTTTGAGAAATGATCTGTCAGACGAAATGTAGGAAATGCAGTGCAAAACAACTGTCACCAATCCTTTTGTAGACGTAACAATGTATTTTAGCTGTTAAAGCATAGGAGAGCCTGTTATCATGAAAGCAGAGATGAATGCAAGGTTTTATGGTCACATGGATTAAAGTGCTTCCTGGTGTGTAGCATTTGGCAAAGCTTCCTGGTTTTTTCCTTGAATAATTATTCATGAGGATATTCCTGGCATGTCACTCTTACTTTGGGAAATGCAAGGTAAATTGTCCTCTGCTTATTCCATTGTTGGGATTAATGCTATCCATGTGAAGAAGTGCTGAAGATGGTCACTTCTACGAGTTTACCAGAAAATATGGGAATCCTGCAGAAAAGCCCACCTGCACCCATGGAACTATGCATCCTCCCTTCCTACACTGCAGAGGAGTTTGAATATTTCCTTTCCCTCCCAATCTCTCTCTGTTTACAGGGGTGAAAGATGAGCTTGCCTGTGGTGCACCCTGTGCACTACCAGAGGTGAGTTCAAACTCCTGAGTGGTCCACACACCCAGAAGGTGCATAAAGTGAGCCAGGATGCAGCCCAGGCTCTTCCTGAAGGTGCCCACAGGACACCTCTGTCAAGGCTGTGCTCTGCTCCTCTGGCAATATTGTGCCTCACTCATCCTCACAGCTACAGATTTCTTAGGATGTGTTTAGCTTACACAGGCACGTAAGTAAGTGGTCAAGGACATGTTAGAAGCATGGCCAAGGACACTGAAGGTCCCAGCTATGCCTGCCACCTCCGCTTCCTGCAGCCTTTGTCTTGGCACAAGATGTACTTATTAGTTTGCAAGAGGGTATACCTTCTCTTGTTCTTACGTAAGTCACATTCCTCCTTCTGCCAAACACAGCAATTTCATTAATATCCAAAGCACTTGGACATACCAGGCACAATTAATGCCTGCTGTATCTCCTCTTTTATCAGGGAAGACAGAGCAAGGATAAATTTGGCCAGGAGTGAAACCTCTCCTCAGTGCTGTGCTCCTCATGCATGAATGTTATTGCAGCATTTAAAGAACAATCACTTGCTGACATGGTTCTAGCAATAACAGGGCATATTTCATTAGTGCATCCACACAGGGTATTGACCAGCTCTAACAGCTGCCAAGGGTTGCACTTGTGAATGCCAAAGAAAGTTTCTTTTATTTGCCTGCCTGGGTACAGAGGTTGGACCTGAATTACCTCTCAGCATGAGGTCCCTCATTGTCTCCCAAAATATCTCCAAGTCACTTAATTCCATCAGGTCACTCACTGTACCTGACCTTTAGCTAGAACATCCCAACCTGCTTTTCCCAGTGGGAAACAAGGACTGTGTCCAAGCTGGCAGTGGGAAGGCAGTGCATGCACACAAGTGCAGGGTGCCTGTAATCAGGAAAAATTATAATGTGAGGGTTGGGAGAACAACAGGAAGGATTATTTAAGCCTATTTCTAATGTTCATTTGTCACTGGCTGGCTGAGCCATCCTCTGAGGGTTCTCTAGGCTGAGTCCAATGGCTGCACCCAAAATGAGACTGTTTGTGTCTGAGTGCCTGAGCCTGGCCTAAGTGCCTGAGTACCTGTTGTGGGAGAGGCTCTTCTTTGGGTTTCCTCTTTTCTTGGTGCTTTGGTTCAACTCTTGCGGGCATGCAATTGTTGAAACAAAGGCATGGAACATTGGCAGAGCAGTTTTTGAACCCCTGTGCATTTCTCCAGGGGTCTGTGGTGCCTGCTGCAGGCACAGCAGCACTAGCACACCAGTTTCTTCCTCAGTTTCCTTGCTAAAGCCAGGGATCTTCAGGGCTCTTCAGAGGAGGTTTCTCTGTGCCTGCAATCAGGCACAAGTGCATTCCCATTCGATGAGTCATTTTAACCTCCAGTGACTAACCCATCCAACCTGCAGGAGGGAAGGGAATTATAATAGCAATAACAGTTTGTGTTGCCACTGGAGGGTTTCAAAGTGCTTCCTAAGCAATTTTCCTTATCAGGGTTCCTCTGAGAAATGACAAACATGCAGCTGATATTTCATGGCCATTTCTGTCTATTATCTTTTTAAACTGCTTGATGCTTTTGATGCTGAACCCACGGTGCTTCTGAAACCCTCCCACAGAATCCCAGAATGGATCAGGTTGGAAGGGACCACAATGGGGTCATCTGATCCAACCTCCCCGCTCAAGCAGGGTCATCCCAGAGCACATGGCACAACATTATGTCCAGACAGCTCTGGAATATCTCCAGTGAGGGAGACTCTACACTCTCTCTGAGCAATCTGTCCCAGTGCTCAGTCACTGCACTGGAAAGTTCTTTCCCATGTTCAGTGGAATTTCCTGTGCATCAGTTTCTGCCTCTTGTCCTATTGCTTGGCAACACTGAGAAGAGCCTGGATCCATCCTCTTGGCACCTTCCCTTCCGATACTTACAGACCTTGATGAAGTCCCCTCTCACTTGTCTTTTCTCCCAATTCCTCATTTTCCCTGGCCATAACCAATTACCATTTCCAGTCTGGAAAATAATACAGTGAATTGCACTGTAGTGAAAGCAAAACTGAATGCATAAAATACCCACCTGTTTTTTTAACACAACCTGCCAGTTTTAAAAAACATGAATGGTTGCAACGATTGCAAATTAATCATCTTTCAGGGAAGGCAGAGGAGCCAATTCCACCTATTTAAACCCTTGGGACTCCTCAGGTACACCTCCAATAGAAGATGAGACACAGTTCAAGGAAGCAGATGTTGCTATAGTTTTACATCTTATTAATATTAATTTGGATATTTTTTCAGTCAGTTTTTCTCCTGGCTCTTCAGCTGCTTTCCCCAGTGCCTTGTGTACCGTAAGAATGTATATAGGAGAGTCTAATTGAAAAGTTATACTAATCATAAATAGATTCTTGGTTGAATTGGGAGACATATAGGACCAAACCAAAGCTGGACGCTTGGGTTGTGTTTTTATTCTGTAAATGCATAAAAATGGCAAAGGGACTGTTCTTCCTGTCCAAAACCTACTTTGCCTGCTGTAGATTGAGTCAGTAACCACTGAGGATTGCACTGAGATCTGTCTGGAGGAGACTGGTCTACTCAGCCCTTTTCCCCCTGTATTTTAACAGCTAATTTTCTTGCTTCCATCTTCTATTGATTTTTATGGAAGTTGCCCAAACTGCAGAATACACATGAAACAACTTACATTTTGCTTTCATCAGCAACTTAGGGTGAGTGAGGAATCCAAAATTAGTGAAGCTTGATTGGGATCAACACACGGTTACTGTTCCCTAACTCTTCCCCTGCCCACTAATCTCTAATAAATCAAATTCACAACAGTAAAGAGAACAAATCAACTGTCCACAGTGAAGTGTTGTTTAAATAATGACTCAGCCGGATTACAGGATATTTTATTTATATAACCATTGAGAAATAAATTTTACAGAAAGCACAGAAATAGTCTGATGGCTGAATTCTGTCTCAGACACTGTAAATGGTTCCTTTCTTGGGAAGAAATTAAATAAAATGTGTACAGGTGTCCACATTATACAATCACACTCTTTTGTATGTAAGATATATAAATATATTCACTTTCTTTATTACAGTTGTAAAAAAAATCCCTACTGTTGATGATGCAATCTATGCGCATAGTGTTTGTATGAATATTTAAAATGTGAGCTGTAGATTTTGCTAAATGTAGGACATATTATCCCAATGGCAGGGAACAGTTTCTTCTCTTGAGGGACCATCTACCCATAAATATCTGTAAAATGGCTCTTGTCATTTTTATGGCTTTCATGTTATAAAAAGCTGAAAAAGCACACAGATAAGGAGCTATGGATGGCTAATTGATCTCACATTTTTTCCCCAGTAGTACTTATCACATGATGTCAGACTTTCAGAAAATGTGAGATGTTTTATACTACCTCGGTATTATACAGTTCAGCTGGATGACTTAGAAATTACTGATCCTGTTGGTCATCACTTTTACTTGCATGTTAATAAAACTCTGATCCAAACCTTTTTTCAGGATTACCAAAAGATGTCTGATGTAAGAAGTTTTTAAGAATTTATTTAGTATGCTTTTTGGACAACAATTTATAAGAATGACAGAATTGACTATTAGAAACTAGACTTACATTAAATCTAAGTATTATTTTCCATGTCATATTAGCATGTTAAGCATATTTCTATGTACATTTAGCATATCTATTTTCTCTATCTGGAGTGTTCCTCTCCATGGTCTCCACAAGTTTATTTTTAGTGCTTATTTTTCCCCTGTTTGACTGCCAGCCTGTCAATATGTCTGTTTTTCATCATATTAGTGGTGTTAACCTGTGCAACTAGGTACCTAAAATTTAATGCCATTTTTAATGACAATTTGATGATACTTGTGGAGTTGCTGCTGCCAACCTGGAGTGCAACATGCAGAGTATATTTGTCTGTTTTACTACTTCCTGGTTTTGCACTCAGACATTTTATCCCTTCTGCTAACATACACCAGACATTTCTATTACAGTTGCATTTTAGTGCTGGGATTTAGTTTCAGATGTTACTTTAGTTTTTGAGGGCAGAGCTCAGTGGGACACTGAAAGCTACACAGTTGCTACAGCAATTTCTCTGTACAGCTATAGGTAGGATTAAGATGAATCTAATTCAGTTGTGCCTTCTAGTTCAGCTTGCTGCTTTGTAGGGGAGGAGTTAGGAGCTACAGAAATTCATAACTGAAGTCCACACCTGATTACCTTCAGCTAGATTGCCCAGCTCATTACTGACACAGTTCTGCCCGGTACCCCGGCTCAGGGGGCTGAGCTGGCTGCTTTCTGCCAGTCTCATGCCCCCCACTACTGGCACTGACCTGTCTCATGTCAGAGCAGAGCACCTGTCACTCCAGGAATACAGAAAACAAACCTGTGGAAGATGAATTTAAGTGACTGTCCTCAGCAGCACAAATGTACACCTGACAAATACTGAGATATGCAGGGACATCAGAAAAACAGTTTAAACCTAATCCTATGATTTACCTTCTATGCCCCCATTGGATGAAAACCAAATTTGTCAGCTGTTAGCTGTCAGCTGATCAATCACCTGGGTATATTGGCAATAGAACCACTCCAACAGGGGATTTGTAGCAAATTGATAGCATTGAAATGTTTTTATGATCGTATATCTGTATCTATAAAGCTGTGTTTTTACATCACTGGATTATCAAAAATGAAATGCAATAGAAAAAGAGTGTCTAATACATCTTAGTTGACTTCTTCACTAATTTCTTTTTAAAATATCCCAGCTACTTGGAAAGTACATAAAAGCATCACATAGAGTTCAAATTTAAAGATGACTGCAAGAAGATCTCTCTTCTCCTTAAAGCTATGCTGATTCTATTGTGTGACTGCAAAGTAATCAAACTGAGTTTATGTAACTGTTCTCTTTTATGGGGAAATCTCACCCATGCTGGAAACAATAGCAAAGTATTCATTAACTTTAATGGAAACAGGATTTCCCTCTTACATTTTTTATTTGGTTTTGTTTTTTTTTTATGGACAAACTATTGAAATTATATGAATTGAGTTGGTCATATATACTTCTCAATGGTCTATAAAAATAGAGAGCTACATACCTGTGCACATAGAGTAAAAGTAATCACTGTCACAAAGAAAATACTGTTGCATTACATTAGAAGCTGTAAATTCAATAAGAGGGTTCTCAATACACAAATAAATTCTTTAGAATAGACAGTCCCCAGTGCTGTAGAATACACAAAAATGAAGTCTATAAGAATTTAGTGCATTGTTGCAGACCTCCCTTCAATGCTCGGCTTTTTTCTTTGGGTACTGATTTACTTCCAGTGTCCTAGAATACATTCACTTTTTTTCTGGAAGGAAAAAATTCGTTTTGCTGACTTCACTTAAAGCCTTGTCATTGGATATTTCCACTCCTAAAAAAAAGCACTACTACTTACAGACCACAAAAATATATTCACTCAGCAATTTTCCATGATAATTCAGTTTTAAACTTAACAATAGTATAATTTCACCTGAACAGAAGTAGATTGCCTGAATCACTATGCATGTATGTATTACTCATAGCAAGTAATGAAAACATTTGAGGTATAGGTTTTGTGATGGAAAGCTGATCTTGATGATGTATGAAAGGAATATAGGGCAAAATCTCTTAAATAATGGAAAATGGCACAAGACTATGAGGCTGACATGATATGCAAATGGAAATCCATGTGATATACGTGGTAAAAAGATTGAATTGTCTTATTCTAGGCCCATGATTCTTAAAGGATTCTAGGAGGATTCTCCTCTGAAGATGCAATTTTTCCAGCTCATTGCCAAGTGCCACCTTTTTTTCAGATGTGTTTGCATGACTCCATCATCTCAGAGCAGAGCTCAGGGTGTGATGCTTTGGTTCCTGACTGTGTCATGCTGCATAATTGGGTGAAAATAGTTCACACATTTTTCATGACACAGTCCAGCATCTCTAGCTGCACAGCATTCCCCACTTTTGTACTTAGAGTTTAGTGGCTTCATAAACAAATCCATATGACCAATAGTTATAATAAATTAATGCAATTCTTTTCCATAGCATGTATCTTCAGCATGGCCCAAGTACAGACCACTCCTCTGGCTACTCTCCTCTGTGCAAATGGGTTATGCACCCTCTTTGTTACCTGGCTTGTGGTTATTCAGGTATTTTCTCTGCAGTTTTAGTTACCAGTTCCACCATGACTAGCAAAAGGGGATCTTTCACCAAAGAAAAGTACATCAGTGGCAAATAATTAACAAAACTCATATATGCAAAATAGATTTGAAATAATTTCATCTCTACTTTTAAGGTGTATTATTTACTGCTGCACTGACAATTATCTCAATAATAGAAGAGGTATTTAATGTATTTTGTTTTCTCTTTTTATAAGGTCTAAGTGAGATTGTTCATTCTAAAGTTTACTCTGCAATACATTCTAAAGTGGCTCTGCTGCAGCTCGTTACTGTCATCACTTTTCCTGCAAATTGTGTCTTCTGAGTCTTTGCCTTAGAAAACCCTTTTTTCTCCACTAACTCCTCAGGCTATATGAGTATACTTCTTGATTTGAGTTACAGTAGTGTTCACATGCTGAATTTTTCTTCTGTATTTGGACTCTATAGAACAGTCATCAAAATACCAAGAAATGAAACTGATTTTTTAAAAAATAGCTATGTTAAGTGTTTCTTCTCTTAAAAGAATGATTGCAATGCCTAGCATGGTCACAGTTTAAAATGTTGATGTCTAGAAATTCTCTTTTGAAACTCTCCCCCTGTATATAAAAAAACATCCCATTGTTTTTGGGCTTTTGAGAAATACAATTGCTGCTGTAGCCTGTTGTGAAATTAATTTTAGAAATTTGTTTCCTGTTCAAAGGCTGGGTGCTTAAGACAGCAGGGGATGTAATTAAAAACCCTTTAAAAATTCATGGATATAATAAAGCTAACCAAGCCGTTTCAGAAGTATGGTTTGTGTAATTGAGAAATAATGAAATGAAGCTTGTGGAGGTCCATGCTGGCATCTGCTCTGAAGAGCAATGGACCATTTGCAAAGCTTAGAAAGACACAGAAATCGGAGGATCCTTGGAAGACAAAAATTATTAAGTCTATCTGATGATTGAGCCAACGTGCATTTTGACTTGAAGGGGAGAGTAAAGAGAATGTTTCACTGGGCATGAAGGAAAATAAAACTCACCCACACCCTTTCTTCTGAAAACAATAGCTCAACAGCTACAAGTGCTTGGCAAGTTAAGCCATGCAGGCAGTAGGAGGTACAGAGATTATGTAATTCTTTAACTATCTCCCATTTTCATTAAAATGGGTCAGCACAGCTTGTACATAGAGTCTCCTACAGGCCATAGTTTCAATTTCATCTGTAATTGTCTTGCCCTCCTAAGCTTGGTACTGTGCTCTCACTGTTTTTTACAGACTTGGCTTCCCTTAAGAAAAAGATTGGAAGAGGCTTAGTGGCTGTTAGGGTGGCTGAAAATACTGCTAAAGAGAGTCAGATAAGAAACAGAAACTTCTCGTGAAGAACCAGGTGCTCCTGGACACATCCAAAGGAACTGCAGGCTGAGCAGATTGGTTTTTGGGAATGAGTGAATCGTTAGTGTGTGCTGGGGAGTGCTGATGGGTTGGTACAACTGCCTGCTTGGCTTTCATGAGCCAGGAGAGCAGAGATTATGGGGCTGACATTTTGCTGTGTTTCTATTTTCTCAGGGTACGTAATTTTCTGTTCTTTTCAAAGTCATCTTTAAATAGAAGTAGAGGCTACCTTAAAGCCATATTGCCCCCTGCATTTATATTCTAGTATTGCTCTGAGCACAGAGATGAAATAAAAGAGGATCACGCTCATATTTTTTGTCTTCTTATCTCCCTTGCTTTTTATATTTCCCAAATAAAAGGGGTTCACCTGTGAACCCCTTTTACAGAGTAATTTCCCAAGGCTTATGAACCAACTTTTTAGTCAGCTGACTGTTTTACAAACCTCTTACGTAGCATTTATTTACTATGTATAAGGATTCCCTTCATGAAGTTATTTTCCTGTATTCTTTAAAGTCCCTTGAAAGTGTATCGATATGGCAGTTACTCTATTATCTGCCTCCTCCTGATTTTTTAAGAGAACTGGCTGTGTACAATAGTTATCCTCCTGAGATTTCAACTAACTTCTCAATTGCTTACTGACCTTGACCTTTGATATAGACATAATTTTTAAAGGAAATATACTCTTCAAGAGTTTCATTCCTTCTAATTATGCCAGCTCTTTCAGAAATGAAGAGCTGGTAAATTCGCTGAAGCAGACCTGTGTGCTGCCACATTTATGTAGTGCTTTCTTGGAGCAGAACAATACATTACAGCTTTAGCCACAAAGTGCAATCTAAAAATAATACTGCTTTGCTCCAGACATGTGTATGGATTGATTATTTTTCTCCTTTAGAGATGATTTAAGCTATTAAAATGTAGGATGAGTTCAAGAAAGGGAAATGTGATTAGACCAGGTGCATTATATCTTTATCAGCTTCTGGCTTTCTTGTAAGAATTGTTAGTTTTAGCTTTGAAATGAATCACATATCATTTGCATACTTAAGTAAGACTTTACTTTTGGCAAACAGTTAATGTTGAAGTTTTAATGCGGAGGAGTGGAAATGAAAAATGTGACTGTCAGGTAACTTTGCTGAATTTTATTCAAGATGGAGCTGTGTTTAATGCTTAGTGTTTAATGTTTAATTGTTCATTGTCTTTGATGCTGAAAATAAAACAGAGTTCACTCAGTCTGCATGACCTAATAAAATGCCTTTAGAATGTGAAGTTTAGTTCCATATTTTGTGCATGGCACGAACCCACAAAGAAACAAAAAGAAGTGGACAGGGTTCTTCCAGAGCTGCTGGACTTCACTGAAGACCAGCATGTTCCTGGTAATGCATCAGGCTTTGGTGATGTTCAGCAGAGGAGAGCGGGCACTGCAGGGTTCTGCTCTCCAGGGCTCAGTCTCCCTTGCCAGTCAGTTTGTGAGGTGCCTCAGCCATGCTCCCCTCTGCCCAACCTCTGCCTTCCTGCACACACTTCTCCTGCAGTGTGTTTTTTCCACAAAGGATAGACCTTTACACGCTGTTAAACTCCTCTTCTGCCCACCCTTGGCAAAGCTTCTTAAATAACTGCTATTTCTTTGCCCTTGCCTCTTCCCAAGTACCCCAGGATGCCAGTGTCTCAGCTGGACTTCTGTCAGGTCCTGGAAGCAAATGAGATTGTAATTGCCTGCATGATTTGTGGAGCAAGAGCTACAGAAATCTGGCAACAACATTAACTGCATTTTTTTTTCTTAAATTCAAAGCAGAAGAATACTGCTACTTGCACAGTGAATAGTCTGTTGTGGTGAATAGTTCTGTCATGTTGAAGAGTTCAAGAAGTATTTGGATGGTGCTCTCAGGAGCATGGTGTGACTCTTGGGGATGGTCCTGTGCATGGCTAAGTGTTGGACTTGATGATCCTTGTGGGGCGCTTCCAACTCAGCATATTCTGGGATTCTGGGAATCTGTGAATCATGAATATATGCAGTAGTTTAAAAATACAGTACAGTCTAGAATATAAGGGGTTTTAATGCTGCCCCACAGTTTGAATCTTCAGTGTCTCTTAAGTTCCCTCAAAGACAGTCCTAACTCAGTTGATAAAGGTGCCAAAGGTGAATGATAGTTTTTGGCAGCTCGCTAGAGAGCATCTAAAATATTTGATATGGGAGGGTTTTTGAAAGTGACCAAAACCCCAAATAATTTGCAACTTCATTAGCACCAGTAACCAGAATATAACAAAAAGTTTGCATATAAATTGTCACAATTTGGTGTTTCAAAGATGAGTTGGGCACTACGAAGTGGCTATAAGGCTGCTTCAGGCTTCTTGCAGTATGACTTTAAAATATTCTGTGGGTTTGAAGATTTCTTGATAACCACCAGAACTGTAAACATGATTTTACTATATTTAGGGATTGTGAAATAAATCTGAAATAATTCTTCATGAGGGATAAGAGGGTGGTAACAAATCAGGGAATGCAAATGGACTTTTTTTACCAACAGTGATTCATGTTTGGGATAGACCCAGAGGCTATGTTTAAACTGGAGACCTGGAACCACTGACATACTTATGGGTCAACAAAGTACTGCAGCCAGCTCCAGAGGAGATACAAATTGCTGACAGCACTCCCACTCTTTTCCTGCTTCCGCAGAAGATGGGGCAGATGAAGCACAGTTTGTACCACCCAGTGGTTAGATGCAGAGTGTGAATAAAACAGTATCATTCCCATGGATGTCTATAACTCCTGTAATTTCATATACCTGCCGAGTTATACTCAGGGATTTAATAAAAATATGTGTCTGATTTGTTGTCCTGGCTGGAAATCAATGGAAGACAATTGGCAGCAGAAATGTCCATTAGTATTGGTATGTCAATCATACAAGGAAACTTTCACTGCTTGTGCTGCAAACCTAGTTTTCCATTTTGAAGAATGACAGAGTTGTTAGAGAAAGATGCTTCTGTATCAGTTGTAGTATTATTCAGAAAATAGAATTCAAAGAGAGAAAAAGAATCACCAGTTGTCACATTTGTCACTTGAATGGGAGGTTATCCTGAAGGAGACTGGCAACAGGAGTTATTAACTCAGCTGCTCTGTTAGGGATGTTTTCTGAGAAAGGTTATAAACTAAAAATTTGACTAAACCTTTTCTTTACAGATGAATGAGACATTATCATGAAGTGCTGATAAGGCTGGAAACTACAATGGATGCCTACACCAAAACCATATTAGACATCAGTATTTTCTTCTATAAGGAAGAGGAAGGAACTGATTTTTTAATTTTCTCCCTGTTGTCTGGGATGGGGATTCTGAACTTATGTATGTTTAAGGAAAGACTTTAGTAGATTAAGAGTTATTCTATACAACTGGCAAACGGCACTTGGTCACACCCCACACATGGACATGCTTTGGGGAATTTCCTTTGCGCTATTAAATGCTAATTTCTGCACGTATGACAAATTTAAGGGGCCAGTTAGCAAACTAAGGGGTTTCTGTGAGTTTTATATTCCTGATCCTAGTTCTAATTGCAGATGGAATTTCCTGTGCATTTCTCCATGTCCTGAAGTTAAATGCTTGCTTTCACTTTCTCTTCTTGCTCATGATGTCACATTTTTTTATGAAATAATGGCTACATGAAGGACACCCACATTTCCAAGGAGACCAGACAGCATTTCACATCAAGTAAAATTTGCATATATTTGTTTCACTATCTAATCCTGATAAGAATACTTGTGCTTCATGAAGTGTTTTTCAGCAGGGTGAAAATGCAGAGTGAGTGCCCACTCTCCCACCAGCATGGTGCCCCAGAAAGAAAGGGCTGTATGAGGGGAACTGAGTCCACCACCACCTTTCATCTCACTTTGCTTTTCTGCTTGCCATTAAGTGCAGAGTTCAAGAGCTGGTGATGGTGCGTTTGTTTCTCCTGCTGAGTGAACACAAGATGGCCTAAAAAAGGGGAATCTTTCAGCATAATGACATTATCAGGCAAGGTGATTTACTACTGGGGAAAGAGCCTATTGCAGCTTTTCTGATCATGTTTCAAGGGTTTGCCTCTTTTCTCTCCAACCCTTCCAATAATAATGATGTAATATATAAAGTTAAGTGGTAACGATGTATGCAGCTGTGGTTATCATTAAATATTTATGCTTCTGGAGTGTAAACACACACTGCCCTAATTAACCATAGGTAGTCTACAATTATCCCATGGTAATTACCCTAATTGGAATTGGCTCATTATGGGAAACAGAATTTGTTTTCTGCTTGGTACTGAAAAATAGGGTTGGCAATTAACTAAAAACAGCAGCCGCCTCATACAACTTAAAAAAATTAAATTGCCCTCTTAGAGCCTGCCACAGTTTACACAATTGGAGCAGTTTTACAAACAAAACCAATAATCAGATCCGGCTTCCAAAGAATCCACACTTTTATAACCTTGTCTCTCTGTCAGCATTGACTGATAGCTGTGATGCACAGAGGTCCATAAAAAAGCCCCAAGGGCTTTCCATAGCACCCAGAGACACACAGATCATTTGCTTTGTGGAGCTGTTAGAGGAGTTAAGGGAGCAGTGAGCAAGCACACGCTTTCTTTTGCTCTGGGAATAATTCAGCTGTGGACAGGGAGAGACTCTGCCTTGTTTAAGCATGACGAGCAGTATTTCTGACCAGTCCTCTCCTGCCTTGGACACTGTGTAAGACAAGGAGATCCCAGGCTGTTTGCAGGAGAGCAGCCCTATCCTTGTGGAGCTGTCACAGGCACCTGCATCTCTCCAATAGCCCAGGGAACTTGGCGCTCACTCCAAATGCTCATTCCTAGGTCCCTGCCAGCAAGAGAGAAACACTCACGTGCAGGACATGGCAGGTGTATCCAAATGCTGTTGGGCACCATCCTGAACCAAAGAAGACACAGTACCTCTGGACTAGACTGATTCCCACTGGCCAAGGCCGTGGCCAGACATGTGGCTCTGCTGCTGCTGCTTAGCTGAGTAAAGGTGGTGTTGCCCCCAAAATCCCCTCTCTACCCCTCCTTCCTCACCAGACAACCCTGATGCCTTACACACCAATGTTGGGGTGCTGGGATAGCAGGAAGCAGGAACAGCCTTACCTGGAACTGCTCGTGGCAGAAGAGGATCTGTAATTGCAGCATGAGGATTGAGGACAGAATTCTGCCACTGTGAGGAATCTCCTGTTTCTAATTTTATTTTCCTATCTGTTCATAAATGTAATGAAAAATTGAAAAAGAAGTGTAGGGTGTTACAAAGTCCTGTCATACAAATGTATCTTCTAAGTCATAAATTAATAATTTGTTTTCTCCATCTGCTTTGCCTGATACAAACAGGAACAGTCTGCTTTTGCTGAGAGTAGAAATGCCTCTGCTGAAATGATCTTGTGGAAATAGGAAGATGCAAGAAGAAAATGTTCAACTAGCCTGTAAAGCCTGCACACTGCTACAAACAGAAGGAAAGTTCACAAAAGGAAATAAGAGTTGGAGGATAGTGATTGATCCATATCATATGCTGTCCTCATGTGGTATGTGTATCTGTTTTCCACAATTAATGAAAACTCACTTTTTTTTTTTTTTTTTACCTCTACCTCTAAAACTTGACCTTTCTTTTTGTTATGTCTGTGACTTTCAGTGTTGTTGGGACTTAGTTCCAATCTTTCCACTGTTGTTTTTATTTTTTGCAACAAGTACATTAGCTTCCATCTCCAAAGAGGAAACCAGTTTTTCCAGTTATAAATGAAGTTAACTGTGAAAAGTGAGAAAAGGAAGATGCTGAAGATGTGCCTGGGCAGTATTTCTGCAGCACTTCCAAAAGGTAATACAAGCTAATGCTTTGGAGACAGTGAACAATGTGGGCTTCAGTCAGAGTAAAGAAGGTAAGTCCTGTACTTCTAGTTAAATTATTTTTTTCTTCATTGTGGGAAATAATCTAAATTGCTTTTCTCTGTTTTCCAAATACCTTGAAGTTGGAGGCTAGCAAAACTTTGTGGGTAGATGTTAGCTATTTGCCTGTGGTTATGCCTGGGGCAAGGAGGGATTGCACAGGGAGGTTGTTTGCGAAGCTTCCCGCATTTGCATGGTAACTTTCAGAAGACCTTAGGGACAGAAGGTGGGGAAATATGTTGGTCTCATTGGGAGAATCAGCTCTGAGCCGTACCATGATCTTTGCTTCTTCTCCAGCCTCTAACCAGGGTATGTTGGGACTTCACTTTGTGGGGCTGAGGCAAGTAGAGGCATAATAGAGACAGGTGAGATTATAGAAAACAGCATTTTTGCTTGTTAGCTCAAATCAGGCTCTCAAGAGAGAGATAACTAAGGCAATACCCAACTGGAGAAAGAGACAGAAAGGGCAAATCTCTTTGCAAGGACAATCTATGGAGTACATTGAAAAATGATGGCTGTCTTTCACAGAAATATTATAAAAATTGTATTAAAAAGTATGCACATGCATGTCAATTTTACCTTTTAATTTTTTCTCCCTTAGCTCATCTGCATGTTCCCACCTCTTGTATTTTCCCTTGTATAAAGCATCTTCTTTTCAACAGTCTTCTCTGTGAAACTCTTCTTTCACTCCCAAGCATTTCTAGCAGAACTCAGCACAGTGTGACTTGCATGTGACATCCTGCTCAGCCCTGCCAAAGGATGGAGACCCTGGCCAGGTTGCTTCATTACCAAGGAAGGCTGCAAAGTTATCACTCAAATCACCCCCCTGCCCCCTCCTGTGTTGCCCAAGATGATCATGTTTTTATGAAAGAGCCTGTTCACTTAGTCTCTATTTTCAGGTTTGTGCTAGCAGCCCCTAAGAATTAACACTGAAGATGGAGGTGAAAGCACATCTGTCAAAGTGAAGGTCTGCACAGACAAAAGAGAGCTTTGGCTTTAAATGGAGAATACTGGCCAGTACTACCATAGGGACTGCAGACATGGATTTTTTTGAGCAGTGCAGAGTGTCACAAGAGCCCTAAATATGATCCTGTTTCTATTTGCTTGTTTTTGAAATTAAGCAAGCATCAGTTGCATTTTACTAACTTCTACTCCCTTCAGTGTTGAATATAATGAAGAGGGAAACGAAGCACAATATTTGGAAAGACTGCTTGAAAACCTCTGCAAACTAGAATGAGTTTTAGTTGAAGTGTCTAAGTGAATGTAGCCTCCTTCAGGATTACAAAGGGCATTGCCATCCAGAAATTTTGGCACCAGTTGTCTGCAAGCTAATTCTGATTCTAGAAGGGACCTAGCCCTCACAGCATGACTCTGCCTTGGTTCACTATCTTTCCTCAGCAGCAGCAGGTTTTATTTGCATTAAATGTCTCCTTGCTCCCTTGGCAATACCCTTCTCCATTATTCAGTCTAGGGGCATTTTTACATGATACTGCATTGTGCTATACAAATATAACCTTTAAATTTAATGTCATTTTAAAAAATAAATTTAACTGCTTAATAACTGCCAAAACGACATTTCGCTTTTGCTTTTTGTTTTGAAATAGAAATAGAAATACTTGTTTCAATTCCATACTCCAGGAAGAAATACACTATTTTTAACGGGCTCAAACACACCATTAAGCTATTTTACATGTTACCACTCTATCCCCATTTTTCTTTAAGTTATTAATTTGTTCCAGTACTCTTTCCTTTGGCAAGAAACTCACTTGCATAAACTGTTGGATTAGCTTTTCACTGATTTTGAACTCAGTGATTTTTTGCTTCATCAGAAAGGAAGAGCTGAGTAAAAGAGGTTTTAGTTTAGAAATATATCTTCTCCATCAGGAATTTGGGTGTCCATTAACTCCAACACGAATGGAGACTCTTAGCACTTGGCAGGATTGGCTTGCCACCTTGTCCATGTTCCAAGGATCTGTGCTGCTGCACTGTCATTCCCACTTGTCCTCTGTTTTGCACCCTGTGCTTTTCTGACTCTTTTCTTTAAGTGAAGGAATTGGCTTTCTTGGAAGGAGTTGCAAAACCTACCCCTCCCTCTGCCACAAAAATCCTATAAGATGCAATACAGGTAATTTCTCAGAAGTGTGCTTTTTTTTTTAGTGGGCATGTAAAGTGCTGCTAATCATTAGTGGGTGTTTAAGGTAAATGAAAGCCAAGCTGATGAGTGAGTGATGCCTGGCAGGTAAATCCATTGATTCTCTCAGTTGCTGTTGTTAGTTGATGTTGCTTGCAGCGACTCCTTCCTTGCTTTGCTTGCACGGAGTACTTGGGAAACAAGGAAAACATTTATTACAATTATAATACCACAACAGTGTAAGGCATTTTTTCCATGTTGGGATTCATTCTAAAGCAGTACATTACAATGGAAAATGCAGTCCTTTGCAACAGGCACTGCAGCAAAGCAAACCTTGAAGTGTTCTTGAAAGCTCTCAGTGGTTCCTCTTGTGGGATGTGTCGAATGTAACGATTGCGATAAGTGACTCATGTTGCTCAGTCTCACAGATATCAAACTGAAATGCACAGCTGGCTCTTTGGGGTTCTGTAACACTTCTGTCACCTTGGTGGAGCCAGGTTCCAGGTGGAAAATTTAAATTCTGTGAGAGAGCCCACATGAAAACTTTGTGTGCCTGAAGCCAGGCTGAGCTGTGTGTCCAGATTCCCAGGGGACAGTCATTTTATGCTTTAATTTTCAGGAGATTTCAGTCTTAAGGTGAACTTGATTCCAGGCTTCAGACAACATTTACAAGGATACAACCCATGAGGCAGGAGGCAAAATTTGGATTTGATTGGCCAATAGCTCATGGCTGATGGGTGTTGAACACAGTGTGCTGGAGGCAACCCTGGCTCAAAAAGTCCCTACACTAACAGTCAGTAGGAAAAAGAAGGGAAACACAGCTCAAGGCCCATTACAGCATTGTCCTGAGCTTCCATTGCTAACACCATTCAGGACAGTCTCCTGGAGTAGGTGGTTCTTTGCTCTAACCCAGTGAGACTGTTCCTGTGTGCTTCCTTGGGTAAATGATTTAACTTCTGTGTACCTTCACTTCCAGATCTAGAAAATGGGATAATGCCTCACCTTAATTCTGTGCATATGACACCTAAATTAGGGTAGGCATCTAAAAATATTCAGGCATCTGAAGATGCAAACTATCACACAATAAGGTTTTCAAAATACCACAGGTATCAAACTTCTCCTGGAGTGAATCACAGTGAATCACTTCAAACACTTGCTGCTTATATGGGGCTCAGCTCCCAAAGGCTGTGTGAAAGGAGTTTGCACAAAGCTTTGACCCTTCTTCCAAACACAAATATGATTTGTTTTGTTTTGTTTTTCTTAAAAAATGAGACTATTTTTAACATTACTGTGTCCAAATTTTTCACTGAAAAGAAGATTTACATGCACAAGCTCAAATAACACCCGTTTTTCACCTGCCTACTGTTGCTCCAAGCAGCTAGCTGACTTTTCAAGGAGTTTAAAGATTAAAATATACATTAATTTGCAACTCCCTTTCTTTTGTCAAGTCTTGGCCACAAATGCAGCTTTATAAAGGCATCTGGTTGATATGATTCAGAACATATTTTACAAAACCACTTGGCTCTGTGGAGAGATTTGATTTCTTTGTCAGTGAGAGTGATTGACAACCAAAACCCACATAATCCAAAAGGAGACTCAGAGACAGGACCTGACAGTCCACCACGACAGACCTGTGGAGTCAGCAAAGCCCTGTGCAGGAGTCCTGCTCGGGGCTCGGCGACGGGGGCAGGCGTTTGATCGGGGAGGAAGGCGTGCGATGAGCGTGCCAGACAACGCGCCCAGGATGTGGAAAGGCTGTGGATCCCCTGCTGCCAGAGCATCTGTCCCTGAGCGGGGCCTGTCCCCAGAGCCAGCCCCGGCTGCGGTGCAGCTCCCCTGCCCAGGGTCGCCAGGCACCAGGCACAGCTGCTTGGAGGCCCTGCTGGTGGGTGTGAGGGGGAGGACAGGAAAGAATCTTGTCGTCATGTGTGGGACTCAGTGGGTCTGGCACCACCTCAAGCAGATGTTTTTGGCCACTGCTCCAGTAGGCTGAGCTGGGAAACAGCACCAAGTTTCATCTCACCAAGTCTCCCCAAGCTGTGCTTGAGAGTGTGGCCAAGTGCTGTGGAAGTGGATTCACAAAGCTGAATCTTTGCTGCAGCCTTCATCTGGGACAGCTGCTCAGAAACCTGTATGAATCATGTTACCAGTGCTAACTGCTGAATCGTGCACCTACCAAATCTGTCAGCAAAAAAATTTATAGGTAAAAAATAAGCCAGTACACCTCTTTAAAGTGTTGGCAGCATTTTATCAGGTTAAGTACTTGGATCTTGTAACCGTATGAGCTTTCCAAAATATTAATTTAATTGCATGGCCACCTTATCTAATTTGCCCCTAGCTAGATCTTAAAATGATTTAAACTTCAAAGACGATAGTAAACCCAGATGCACAAAGACACTTGGAAAAACTATTTCTTTGAAATGTAACTGATTACAAACTAGTGTTGATTCCCTGTGCTTTCCTTGCAGCATTAGCTCTTCTGTGGGCATGGAGTGCTCTTGTAATTTGTCAACCGCTACCAGCATTTAGGATCAGTTAAGCTTTCTCACATTAATTAAAAACTGTAATTAAATAACCAAAAAGCCCTCACTATGACTCAATCTCAGAGTGTGCATCTGGGCCTTGTTTGAGATGGGGGGAAAAAAAAAGTGAAGTTATGTCAGAAATTTCCGGGATGTTTTCCTTTGATTACCTCCTAAAGGCACTCTGCTGAAATGGTAACGGCTGGGAAATAAAAGAGAGAGAAAGATATCTTTTATAGAGGTGGAAAGGACTGTGGCAAATCCTTCTACTTACACTGAGTTTTGATCTCAGAGTGTAGTACAGGACTAAGTGATCAGGAACAGAAGCTGCAAAATAAATATTATTTTAAAATATCTTTTAATATTTAGCCCTGTAACATGTCAGTGAACTTTACTTGAAATTTACTCTTACTCTCCCATATTAACAGAAAAGGGGAAGAGGAGTGCTAAAGAAGCAGATTTACCCTTGCAAGTGGCTACTACTGTATTTATATATTTATGTATTTTAAAGGATTAGGGTATGGTTTCTGAGTATATTTGGGAAAGAAAGAAAGAAGAGCTCTGTGCATAAGGTTTATCATATTGCACAAGATCTGCCACCACTAATAAAATTTTACCCCTTTTGTGTTGTTTTAGTGAGCATATGAAACGGGGAGGTTAGGATACCTAAATTTCTGTCTCTTGATGGAGAGGACATACATGTTGTAGTTAAAGCTTTCTGGCAATTAAACTGTCCTGATTGTAAAGACAATACTTATTTCCTCATAACTCCCCATCTAGATTCCATGAGAACTGTTAAAAAACATTTGTTGAACAGCTGTCTCTAGAAGGAAGAGTGCACTAGTGAAATGTATTTCTTAAATGGATACAGATTTTGGTGGATTGCTCTTTGGAGTTCTTAAAAAACAAGAATTCTTTGTTTGTTTACTTTTTGTTTATTCCTATGTTCAAGTGAAAAACACATCTTAGGAGACTGTGATGTCACTTGTGAAATCATAGTCATAACACCACATTTGGGTCATCCAACCCATTTGGGTTGGAAATGAGTTGACAGACCATCTAATCCAGTTCCTCATCTTGCACTGGGCCAGATTGCTTTGAGCCCCATTCACCCTGGCCTTGATCACTTCCAGCAATGGGACACCCATCTCTGCTTCTCTGGGCAACCTGTGCCAGTGTGCTACCACTCTCATAGTAAAGAATCTCCTCCTAATATCCCATCTGAACCTGCCCTCTCTGAGTTAAAATCATTGCCCCTTCTCCCGTCACTACAGGCCTTGGGAAAACGTCCCTTTCCAGCTCTCTTATAAGTCCACTTTTATCTATTGAAAGGCCACAATGAGGTCATCCTGGAGCCTTCCCTTCTCCAGGCTGAACAGCCCCAACTCTCTCGGCCTGTCCTCACGGGAGAGGTGCTCCAGCCCTCTGGTCATCTTCATGACCCTCCTGTGGACTTCTGTTCAGACTAAAGGAAAGAATTATATGTCCTGTGCTTTATCTGGTCACCTCTTCCCATGCAGGTAAATCTCAAGAATTAGAGAAGGGGAAGACCCAAGAAACACTCCTCTTGAATGGTAGTAGACAGAGGGAGTTGTGTAAGCACAATCTGGACTTCTGTGAGTCTGCTGAATGTGATCTGCTAAAATTTATATTGCCGCTTTTCCATTAATTCTGAAGACAGTGAATTGCGAGGTTGAATTTGTTCTAAGTTTTTCAGCTGTAGCCATTTGTCCACCATTTCCAGGAGGCAGAAATGGCTGCACTTGGACAGAAAGGCAAAATCATGATCCAAAAGCAAAGAAGGGAATTTTGATGGTATTATGAAGCACTTCTTCAGAATGTGCTTTGTAAAAGAATTATTTTAAGAATTGGGATTTCTGTTTCCAATTATAAAAACCTTAAGAAGTTATTAGAAAATGTAAAGCTGTGTACATCAGCTCCAGAGGCACTGTGGCTAATTTATGTGTGTGTATGGGAAAAGGTGAGGTGTCTTATCCTTGCAATCTGTATTTTTATGATGGGCCAGTCCTTGCTGCAGGTTCTGGCCCCAGATCCAGCATGTTACTCAATAACCTGAAGATTCCTGGTGGCAGGAGCAAGAGTTAAAGCAAAAACACGCCAGAGGACCTGGATCCTAGTGACACTATGGTGGCTTGAGAGCTTTCTGCTGAGCACGTCTCTGCTTCTGGAAAGGGAGGAGCAGGTGGGTCATGATGTGTCCTCACTGCATGTTTGAGGGTCAAGTTGAGAAACCTGGATCACACTGCAGTGAACAGCTACATCCAAATTGTGCAGCACAGTGTTACACAGAGATACCAGCTCGTGCCAAAACATAGTCTCCATGTGAAAAGACATCTACTCTCCACAAGGTTGATTAGCTCAAGCACAACACAGGAGCAACCTACACCACCAGAGCTATCTCTGTTTATGTTAATTTGAGCTAAATCTATCTCTTATGCCTTATTACAGCATATAGACATATCCTTTCATTTTTTGTTTATATATATGATAGCATTCATTAAAACCACCCATGTCTGTCTCCTGGTAAAATTTAGCAGTTTCACATTTTAGATGAAAATCAGAATTCAGGATGAAAGGCACGCAGGGTAGGGACTTTCTAATAAGGAGCCCATGCAGTCTGTGGACTGCTATGGACTCTTCTAAGTTTTTCTAGGCATATTTTCAGGTTTTTAATTGCTCGGCTTTCAAAATCCATGTACTAAATTGAAGCAGCTGACTGATGTTTCATTTGTTCAATGTGTAACTGTGCTGACCAGCTTTGCAGCTAGAGCGAATGTTTGCTAAAACCTCCTCATCTGTGTGTACTGGAAAATGCCTCTTCTGAGAATTGTTCAAAGCTCATAGTCAGTCCATGGCCCAATCCTCTTTCTAAACTGGAATATGAAACAGAAAACAAGAGAATGGTAATTTTACAAGTCTGTGCAGTATCTTTACAAACAATAGTTCTATGTTTCTCTCAGTGAACAATTAATAGCACTGGGTTTCAGAAACATTTTCTATGGTGGTATAAACTAACATTTCAGTAGACATGAAAAAGAAAACTTGTCTCTTTCTCAATGGAAAAGTTATGTAAGAAATGAAATAGTGTTTCTCTCTATAAAAAAGTTTCCTTGCAAGTAGAACCTCTTACATTTGATCCTCTCAAATATTTGTATCAAAAAAAGGGTGTCAAATTTCTACCAGAGATGTACTTGAAGTTTATTTGGATAACTTGTTCAGTTTGCCTGTTGATGGCTGTGCTATGACTGTCACTGATCTGGCTGACTAAGCAGCCTCATTTTTGGATAGGGAGCTCTCTGGAAAGCCTGAGGTAGGGAGAGGACAGTTTGAGTGAGATTCAAAGATTAGATATCTGTATTTCAGACTAGTGCACCTTATGAAGACCCTTGAGAAGCAGTGGATACTCTGTGCGATTCACATTAATCAGAGTAAATGAGATTGTGGTCTAGAAACACTTCAGGTTGTGTAGATAGAGACATCTGCATTTGATAAGTACCAATCTTGGCAATCATGGCAAGCAAAATCACAGTAAGACTTTGTTTGGTCCCATTTTTGCTACCAACATGAAGCAGAAGGAGGGTCTATACAGGAAAACGTGTATTTTGTTGTTAGTGGTTAGATCCGTATTTGGAGAGTGTGTGCTTGGAAGGTGTCAGATATTAATTAAGTACACAGATTACAAAAGAAAACAATGCATGATGTTTATGTTTCCAGGGTCTGAATTTCAATGAAGGTTTGAGAGAGGCTACAGATGCTTCCTGCTTTGCCCCAGGCTACCACCTCAGTTTAGCAGTTGATGGAATTTGCAGAAGTGCAAAAGTCCAGTGTAGCTGTTTAGCTTTTGTTTTCTGGCTGTTTTTTATTCTAGAACTGTGAAATGTCAAATATTTGTATCAGCCCTCTCACCTTAGTCCTGAGTGCAGTCAAGTACCTGTGTGAGTCAAGCCCGAGGGGAGGTTGCCCTTGCAAATGCACGGCTGAGGCAGGTGCAGGGAAAGGTTTTATCTGTAAAAGCTTCCATGGTGGGTGTGGAAAGACTGGGGGAGCTGCTTTGGCACTCAGGGCACAGTGATGGTTGCCTGCTTGCCAGTGCATGCTCCTTCTTGCCCCAGATCCAGAGCATTTGGCTCCTGGGCTGAGAATGAGCATGTAGAATTCTTCTGTTGGTTACTCTGTCCCAAAACTCCTAATGGAGTAATTTTGAGAGGAGTTTAATTTTTGCTTTTTTTTTTCTTAAAAATAAGAACAAAGTTTTCTCCAGTTTCCCAGAAAAACAGGAGATGATTTCATCTTATCATAATTGCTGAATTTATTTTTAAGGTGGGAGAGTATCAAAAGCTGTAATCTTGCACGCCTCCTTCAATATATAACATCCTGATTGTAGTGGCCCAGAAAAATTAACAAGTATTCAAATAACCCTAACTAAAAAGGATGCGGGTCCACCATTATCCAGACTGCGTGACTCATTAAAGTGAAGGGTGAAGAGCACAGCAGTGACATTAATCACTCAGTTCAGCTACAGGAAGAAAAGCATTTGTGTGATACTTTATTTACAACATACCATATGCAGAATTAGCTGCAAAGACAAAGACTCTAGGGATGATGATGGCAAAGGAACATCCCACTTCTAAATAATTTTGCGAGGCTATTTAGTTCAATTTCACTGTGCATTTTGCTTGACAATAAAACACAAAAGACACTCAGATTTTTTCTTTTTTGATGAAAAAAGAAAGCTTAATTTCCTGTTTAATGGCTTCTTCTCTCTTGGACTTTAGAATATGACAAAAACTCACATAAATCTGAAAATACAATTTCATGGCTAGATTTTGTTAGACCAGGAGAGGAAAAAAACCCCCAAACTTATGACAAGGCAGAAGGCCTTTTTTAGAGTAAATTTTTGAATGAGTTTTCTTGAAGATGCTCTCAGAAAAGTCATATGGTATTAGCTGAGTCCTCATACCACAGGCAGATGTGCTATTAGAAAAAGGAAAACAAATGGGTGAAGTAAAACTCTGGATGCTTAGACTCTCTGAAGAATACTCGGGATCAGAAAACAGAAAAGAAAAAGCAGTCTGAATGGACAAATGGACCAAAAGGGGTATCAGTGGCATTGTTTCTGATGACAGGTGGTACTGGTGGTTTTGGTGTTCTAAATTACCATTTAAGAAAATGTACGTGGCTCAGAATAAGATTACTGGTGATAGTCCTTGTACCTCTACAGGGATCTCAGAGAGCATGGTTAGAGCCCTGGGCTGTGTTGGGCAAAGGTTCATGTTGCACAGCAGCGTTCATAAGTGGGGCAGCAGACAGAGAAAATTTCAGATGTGGTTGATACTACAAAATCCAAACACAGAAGAAAAGAGACTTGGTGCACGAAGAAGTGACAAATTCAAAGTTGACAGTACAAAAAACAACATATGGAGCTTCATATGCTACGGCAAACACCATAAACTGTAGAATGGGCTGGCATTTGAAAAAATTTTAATATGGTTTGATTATTGTTGTTGTTTTTGACTGGGGAGCTGTTGCAGAGCTTCTACTGGGAGCCAGCTGGGACTGATTACTGTGTGGATCAGGACACACTCAGCAGTGCAGAGCAGCCAGACCCAAACCCCTTGTGCAGCAGACCTCTGCCAGGCTCCCTGGCTTGGAGGGGCTGCTGGATTTCCTGTGGTAGAGAGCACAGAAGGATTCCCAGTCTGAAATTGCTGTGTCTTCACTGGAGGGTGTTCAGATTTGTCCACACTCTACCATTCTCACCTTCCATAAATCACTCCAAAGACCTGTTTTAAGATCAGACAGAGGATTCTTGTCAATGTGGTCCATGGGGTTTCTTTTGGTGCTGTCAACAGACTTTTCAATTATTGTTAATTCAGGTGGGGAGGGCCTGTGATATCAACAGAAAATTTTTGATTACAATTTCGATGGCAATCATGGCCTTTTAGCTTCTAATGTGCTGCTTTGATTTAAAATTAACTCTCAAACACTTCTGAATTTGCTGAAGTAAAAAAATGCTCTTGGTTTTTACATAGTCTTCAAAATTTGCAATAGTACAACACATGGTAAACATATAATTCATCCAGTGATATCAATAGGACTGTTCTTATACTTAGAGGTACACACATCTGAAATTAATTCTATATTGTCATAACTATGGAATAAGACATAGGTGTGAGCTGAGGCTGACTTCACTAGTAAGCTGAAAATATTTTACTTTGAGTGGTCAGGTTCAAAAATTAATAAAAAATCCACTCATCCTCTTTCCTGGGTCAGTTAACCAGTCTGAACGCAGGCTTTGTGTTAAGACTTGATGGCATTTTCCTCCTTATGATGGATATATTTGAAAAAAATCAATGCTAATGCCTTCCCTTGTAAAGTATTAATTGTCAGGATGAGCTAAACATATTCAGCCGGTTGTGATTATTTTTTGCTTTCTGACCCACAGGAGATAATCACCATCTGTCTTCATGATCACTTCCTACCTTTGCTGCCTGCAACTTTTTCTGTCGTATCTCAGTATTAACTCAGCAATCAATTTAAACTCAGAACTTGTTCTATATTTGTTTACCTTTGGAAAATGCTTCTATTGTTTCAGACCTGTACAAGTATTTGTGCCTGAAAGCTTGTTTTCTCAGTAAATTGGCCTAATAGATTGCCTGTCTTTGCAAATCATGTCTTTTCAGCAAGAGAGCCTCTTTAACCAATTCATCTGAACTGATCTGAGTTTTGTAATGTCTTCCAAACTTACATATTTTTAATACAAAAAAATCTAGAGTGAATTCTATATAATCATGATAGGGTAGTTTTTTTTCCCTGTCATACTGGCTTATTGAAGCTCAGAAGTATGTGTGCACAAAGCTTATCTTACTTTAGGACTTGTAAATTATTTTGGTCAATTTGATTTACATTTTAAGAAATTATTTTCAAGTTCATCTTGAGAAGACAACTGTTTTGTTAACAGAATTATTGACTGAAACCCAAGACACTGAATGAAGTATGATATGATAAAACTGACATCTTGTAAACATTTCTCTGTCCCTGAACACAACCTTAATTAAATCAGAGCTGCAACACTAAAATACTCTATATACACTAGGTTCATGCTATCTGTGAATTATAAAAAACAGAAAATCATGGATAAAATTAATAGGGAAATCTGTTTTTCTTTAGTCCCATTTTCTTACAGTAAGTTTCTCTGTCACATTTTCCCTGTTGCATTTTAAATTGCAATATTCCAGCTCTTTCAAGCTCTGTTAAATAAATCAGATATCAAGAAGTCAAGTATCTGTATCTCCTTCATATACACAGTCTGTGAGAGCACTCCTATAGACCTCCTACCTTGCCATGGGGAATCATTTATATTTTACCTTATTTATCCACAGTACAAACAAGTCTTAGGTAATGAAAGCAAGGGCAGTGGGAAATAATGTCAACAAAAAGTACCCAAAAGATTTACTTAAACTGCCATCTGAGCTTCTGTAAGATGCAGATGTAACTGCTGTGGATAATAGAAATACCTGGCATTTCAGCTGTCAACATATCTTGGCAATTTTACCGAGCTGCCCTTTGGGTGCTGCGTTTGCTGCAGTTCTTTGACTGGTTTTGCCTTACTACCTTTCACAGGCAAAGTTAATGGCTCTGATCATTCCTTTCTACTCACTTCACATATTCATTCTGACTCAACTTTTTCTCTGAGTCACAATCTGTTTCTATTTCCATAACCATGAGTGCATGTGAAACATCCTGGGCTAATTCGGAACGGCACAGGCATCGCACTGCGTTATTCATACCTGTGTGAGTAACAGCCACTCATTCCTTGGTACGTGTGTACTGACTCGAGAGCACCTTCATTTCCTGCCTTCTCCTGTTTATTCAATCACTTGGTAAACCTTCTTCTACAGTGCAGGGGATAAATCCTCTCGTTCTTGTGTCAGAATGGAACTGCCTCAACATAACAGGATTACGTCTTCAGCCAACTTTAAAAGAATTATCAAGAAAAAGAGAAAAAAAAAATTAGGAGTTCTGATGGACTTGCTATGCTCTTGTTAAATCAAGATCAGTAGCTGACCTGTAGATATTGCAACTGCTTCAAATATTGGGGCTTTCTGGTGGAAAGCCTACTGTACATGCAAAATCTACTGGACCTGTCTTATTATGTGCTACGTAAGATGCAAAATTGCAGGGAAATTTTGGGCAAACTGTGTGAAACTCCTGACATATCTCCAAACTCCACAAAACAAACAGAAACTATTAGCAGAAGGAATATCCTTTTCTATACTAACATCTGTGAGCAAAGGGAGCCAGGAAAGAGAACGGATCTACAAAATAATCATGGCATTATCTATTACTTTAAACATGACATTAAGGTAACAAATTGGCTGGGCTTTGTTGTTTTGTTATGGTTTGGGTTCTTTTAATTTTGTTTTTGTTTTTGGTTTGCTTTTTTTTTTTTTTTTTGCACTGGAACATTATTACATACAAATGTGAAAAACCTGGAGATTTCAATTTATCAGAACACTCTACTAATCCTACTTTTATACACAGATTATCAATTGACAAATTTGTCCTTTTAGATACCTTCTAAGAGGTCATGGACTCGCTGATTACTCTAGAAGAGCAGAGTTAAGTCTTCCAGGAGCTCTTACTGGCTGTCCAGAAATGTGGTAACAGCTCTAGTTCAATTGCTTGATGGTTAAAGAATATTGGTAATACGTGCTGTGTAATCTACAATGTCGATACACATGAATTAACTTCATTACATGCAGTAACTCAGGTTCTTACCAGTGAAGGCATCCAGGTGTAACAAAGGAATCCTGACATGCATAGAAGATCTGATGTTCAGCCTGCCTTGAAACTGGCATAGTCTGTCTCTCAGAAACTTCTGATGGACAGGAAAGCAAATCTTAAGATGCAGTTTTAAATACCCATTTCGCCAGAATTAGATGAAAATCTGGAGCTGGGTGGCATAAGCGCAGTGGTTTTATTATTTCAATGTTTTTGCTCTGCACTATGTTGTCAGGGACAAATACATCATATGTTCTGAAGAGGCTTCCCTGTAGTCACTGCAACATCATACTGGGCACAGACTCCAAAAGCCTTGCTCACAGGAGGATTGAGTCCATTTGGAAACGCTGGAGATGACACATCTGGTAAATAGGTATGATGCTCTGGTTTTACAGCTCCAAGTGGGTGGATCACTGGGTGTCACTCGGGTATAGTGGTGGAGGCAGGGAAGGAATGCCAAAAAGAACTTGATCGGGCCAGGGGGAAACCTCATTTCTTCACTGTAGCATTGAAAAAGTGATATCATAGAGCAAATATTATAGTAAAACATGATTTTGGCTTGCTTATTTCCACCCTCCCTTGTTTTACTGCAAAACACTTATTTTCTGTAAGTTTTGGATGTTTGATTTATTTGTTTGGGTTTTTTTGTTTGGTTTAATGTTTTTGTTCTTTAGCCACTATGGTGCTATTTACAGTAATTAACATCCACTGCAGTCAAGTATTTTGTCTTGCTCAAAATTACTACTAAACAACAATTGATCAGACTTTTTGTCATCTTCACTTTTCCCTAATGGCACACCCCTTCCAATTTGCCATTTGCTGAACTTAGTCTCTTTACAATAGCAGGACAATCTTTACACAGAGAAATTTTTGTCTTAAGACTGCTGTTATTTTAAGCTGGCCATGCACTAATAACTGGCAGCAGCTTGGTTTTTCAGGAAATGTTTTAAAAAACAGGCATCAGTGAACATAGATGCAATTAGTATTTCGGTATAGTGAGCACCTACCACCCTTCTCAGTAATTTTCTGGATTATCTGAAAAACCTGGAGATCAAAGTTTAAAACAGGCTGTTTTTTCATGCAGGATATTACATTTTGTAGGAGAACAAGATATGAGTTGCTTATGCTGGTAACTAAAGACATATGAAGCACTTGGATACTCCAATTATCTTCTGACTCATTGAAATTTGTATACTCTCTGTGGACCTCCTAAACACTCCAGTTAAAAGAGTAGAGGTTATAGATATCTGGGTAATTGAACTGAACTCAAATACTTCATCTGGTTTCAGCAACATTTCCTGTATTTCTTACTCTGGAGTTCTAATTTCTTGTTGTGAAATCATCTTGCTGGGAAAAAAAATCAAAACCAAACCAACAACAACAAAACCCCACAACACCCAAAACCAACTGTGAGAACCAGATTAAACAAATTCTCCAAACTGTGTTTTTTGCTATGTATTAAAGTTAATACTTGAGTGCACAGTGCACTCAAAATTATCTGGAGGGAGATGCAGTGCATCGCATGACACTCTTTCCTTGGGAAATCCCAGGGACCTCTGGTGTTGGCAGGTGCTGGCATCTGCTCTTCCAAACAGGGTCTTGGTGACACTGGTCTTCGGCCACCGTCCATGTCACTGGCCTATGGCCTCTCCCTGTGCACCCTCCTGAGCCCCAGGGCTGCTCCTGGGGGTTGCCAGTGCTCAGCCTGTGGGGAACTTCCATCTCTGCTGCCTGGCATGAAGCTTTCCATCCCACCAGGGCTGCTTGCTTACACATCCCTTTCAGGAGGCAGGTGCAACAGGCTGGCAGTCTTTCTGAGGGGGCTTTATATAACATTTAGTGTGGGGTTTATACTCCTGCATCTTCTTTGGGACTCTGGGGTACAGGGATCTTCATACAGTGAGTGTGAATTAATGCTCTGTGCTGCATGTGGCGTGAAACTGGTCTCCAGGCAGAAGCTCTGCTGGAGCTCTGGTAGTGGGAAGTGAGCTGTCTCCCAGCATTAACCAGGGTATTGGTAATTTCTCACTGTTTCAATATTTTCTATAACGTTTGATAGCATTAAATGGAGTGCAGAAGACACTTAAGTGGTGCCAGGGATTTTGCACAGGAGTCTCATAGCCAGTTCCCAGAGGGAATCAATCTCTGCTCTTTGCTCAGCAATGATGACTGAGTTACAGTGACTTCATGGCTTGTAAATTTAAACCCCAGTGTCCTCTTACTGCAGCTCCAATATCTTTATTCTTCCTGGCTTGAAGATGAAACTTCATATGAAGAAGTTCACTGACAAATTCACTGCTTTAAAAGGGCATAAGTAATGCTGTTTGCTATAAACTTGTTGTTAAACTGTGACATCAGTATTTGGGAGGATAGTGATTTTAGAAGGACTCAGTGAGAAGTAATCTCAGTCAATGGACAACAGCTCAGAAAATGAGCAGAAATTTCTTGTTTTTATTTAAGACAGAACTTAACTCGAATCTCTGTCAGTTTATAAAGATACAGAAAGGCTGCCAGTGGAAGAAGTTGTACATTGAAACAAAAAAATTCTGTGGAACGCTTCTCAAAAATGTTAGTTGTAGTACTGAAATTCCTTAGCATGCTGGGGGGTACTAGGGAAGATTCCTGGACATTGCTCAAGTCTTTGCAGTTAGATATTATCAGTCATTGAAGAAAAACATAGCTGCTTGGAAAGAGCAGAATGACATTTTGATTGAACATCAGAATTATAATAGAAGCTTGCATGGCTTCCAGCCCCCTTTGCTAAGCATTCACTGAGGTCATGCATTTAAATATATGTTGCTTTAAAAACTACTAACAGAGCATAAGGTACCTTACAGCTTTTCTGCTCAAATGAACCATTTGAAAACTATGTTTCATCTCCTGGAAGGAGTCATCTCACACTATCGTTGCCTAAATTTGGCAATAGGTTTTGAAAGATGCTCTCTGACTATCCTGTTATGTGGGTTCCTAAAGCTCAGAACATGTGTGTCACTAGACATCTCTGTCTCAAGGACACAGTGGCTTGCTTCTCATAATTTTGCTTTTATTTGTTGCATTCTTACCACTCCCCGAAAAACCATTAATCAAGTGAAGAGAGAGTAAATTAGCCTTGGAGTTAATTTATGGGTAAGCATGTTCTTGAAAGCTCTTAAATTTCTCAATGTAGTAGACTGACAAGAGAATACACAGAAGCAAGAAATCAGAGATCTGCCATAGTGCATCTCTGGTTAAAGCTGTAATCTCCTCATTTGAGAGAGCATGGGAGAGATGCATGATTTACAAATAGTACCCTTATAAACCTGACCAGCCCTTTGGGGTATGGATTCCTGATTGTATAGCTCATATATTCCAGTGAATTTGTATTCCAGGTACAATGCTTCTTTTTAAAATTCTTCTGAATTCTTTTTCCCATTTCACTTCACCTCTGCCCATCTCACCTAAGCCAGCAGCAGTCACATCATATATGCATGTATTCCTGAACTGTTTCCTCTACTACACTCTTTCTTTCATGGCACACATTCAGTCTCAGGAGATTTGCTTTCATTGCTTCTGTATTTTGAACAGCTTGAAAGAAGCGATGGCTGAAAGAAGGGCCAACAAGTTAGCTTTAAAATGATAAATAGACTGGTTGCTGGCATGCCTGAGCATTTTTGGGGCATATTTTATATTTTCCTTCTCACTAGTGCTTCTTAATTTTATACAGAAGCTTGAAAGGACCTCTAGTATTAATGAAGATCATATAGAGAATATATTTGGCAAAAACACAGTGTGATCATGCTTCATCTGTTATCTGAAGTAAAAACTGAGGTCAGAATTTTAATAAAGAGTATATGAATATTTTTGCATCTACAGAATAGCACATGTTATTTTTCAGTGCAACTGCATCAAAATTACTGCTTCTGCCTACGCTATGTCAGACTGCATGGTCTTCTCTCTCTATTAGGCTGTAAGGTCCATGGAAAGCAACTGCCAGCCAATACAGAAAACTAAGAATTGCTTCCTAATCTTGATGATGATGTAGGCTTGGTACAAAATAATTGGCTTTTTGTATGCTGAAGTAGGAATAAAGAAAAAATCAATACCAAAGAATATTGAATAATTCAGCAGTAGGGTAATATTTGTCAGCTAATGTCTGGTGTCAAACATGGGAACTTTCATGGTAAAATGTGATTTTCAAAGGAGGAGGAGAAGTATCAACCAGACAGTCATAAGAAGGAGGACTACTGAACTGGAAAAGAAAACAGTTTGGATGGAATGGGTGTGAGTTGAGGCACAGGCTTTCTTCAATCTGTAGTCTGCAATGTAGGTAGAAATCACATCCTGATGGAAGGCTCAGTTTCTTATTAAGCAAAAGCTTTTTAAAAAAATGAAATCACATTAACCTTGGAAACATATTTGGGAGTTGTAAATGAAAATTTTCCTCTGACCAATGTAGAAAAGCCATTGCTCAAAGTGTCTGACTTAAGTATTAGTATTTTTCAATTAACCTAGCTCAGAACTGTAAATGTATCTTGCACATGACAATGTAGACTATCGACTAGTTTCACTTCTCTAGTAAAGAAGCAAAAAAAGGTGAGATATTTCTCCTAGGATACACTGGAGCTATTTTGTCCAATCAAATATTTCTCAAGGTTTTTGAAAAATGGACAGAGGAGGATCATTGCTTTGCCTCAATTACATGCCACAGAGAACTGAGTTCCTGAAGTGAAGGGAAGTCTCCAGGGTAAATGTCTTGAAATCAGCTGTCAGACTCTAAAGGTTTAGTTTACTAGAGCCTGCCCATACAATGAGAAAGAATTCTGTGTTACTCTGATCATCTGATCTGTTACCAGCGGAGCTCAGGATAAATTCAGCAGTCTTGATGAGACTTGTACTAATGACAAGTATTCTTTTAGTTGATAAGTAATCCCTCAGGAGTTATTTCTGTTATTCTTTAATGTGTTGTTCCCCAAACGAAGCTTTCCTATGAATGTTTGTGTATTTTATAATCATGATGGTGTCTATATTCTACCTTGACTACTGTCTTGGGACCACAAAAGTGTTATGCCAATGAGATAGATATTTTTAAAATATAAATCAGATTTTAAAACACACTAAAAATCCAGAAGAATGCCAACAGAATTTTCAGCTTGTTGAGATTTGAAAGTCTCCTGGAACTGTACCCTCTCACAGACAGGCAGCTGCATTGTGTAGCCATTGTTTGGAAAAGTTTCTCCAAGCTCTGTGCCAAGTATGACACTGTGATTTAATTTAAAGCCAGAAATGCAAATCTCAGTATGTAGACACTCAGATAAGAGCAAAGGCAGAGTCCTCAGCAATCTGAGTCACTAATGCTATTTCCAAGAGTACAGAACACAATTTGAGAAAGTGAACCTGAAGAACTTGGATGAAGGGCACAGGTAACCTCTCCATGGAGGTAGTGAGGATCTAGTCAATTCTCTCATGCAGCACTGGCTTCTCTCTCCCAGCTGCCGCCTCGGCCTTTGCTTATTAACTTTCCTTTGAGGCTGTTGTGCAGGTGTTTGGAAAGCAGTAGCACTTTCTTTCAGAAAAAAATTTCCTTTGTGCCTCCTTTCCTCTCTTTGTGCCACTATGGACCTTGTCTTTCCTCAGGTGCTTTGTGTTTGAAATAAGCAGAAGGGTTGACAAAAACAGAGATACTGTATTTGCTGCTGGGAAATTGCTTGGTTTCCCTATCAATCTCGGTCTGGGAATCACCTGGACGGACAAATGATTGTGTCCATGCAGGGCTTGGTTTGAGGCAAAAGGAAACCTGGGAAGGCAGAAGGTAAAAGAATATGAGCTAAGGAAATTGGTGCCCTGCTTGTGATTGTGGTAAAAGAGGGCAGAATTTACCTCATCTCTCACTTAAAGGAAAAGATTCTGCAGCATCAGAGGGCCAGAAGAAACAAACAGGAAAAACACAGTAAACAAAAGCAGAATATGTGTTCTCAGCCATGTCTTACTTCTACTGCTATGCATATAACGGCAGTAAACATGTTGATATGTATTGCAAATAGAACCTCACTACTGTGAAAGGAGACAGTGGGGAAAAAAATAGTCAGAGAAGTCTAATACTGAAAATCAGAGCTAAAATCACTCCTACAGAGTAATTGTAAAGGTGTAAGAGTAGATAAATTTTCCATAGTTCTTCAGTAAATGGAGGGAAAGCATGTGTCAAAAATGATTAAACCAGCCAATATTTGACAGCCACAGTGTCTGAGTTAATCTTTTTTTTATGTATCTAAATTTCAAAGCAGCAGCATCCTTTCCTTGCCTACACAACACACTGCTTCCAGACAGGTGATTTATGTAACTCTGTAAGAGACACCAAGTCGAGGTCTGAGGCATGCAGAGGAAATACAAGAAGAAACTGGCCAAGAGAAGAGAGGAGAGGAAGTGTCAGGGTAGCCAAGAACATTGTTCTTGCTACAATCCTCAGCCCCTCATTCCTTTCTGACCCCTATAAGAACTGACAGGGCTGCAAGACAGGAAAGTTTGATGGACTCCATTTCTAACTGCTTAATAAAAGTTTCTCTTCTTTCTATGCTAAGATCACTGTAACAGTGCAACTCTTCTAGAATATGAGGTATCCTTAAGCCTGCTTCTTATTTTCTTTCCTCTTATTCCTGCCCTTTTGCATCCTTCAAGATGTACCTTCATGATGTATGACTCCAGAGTCTTCCCTCTGTTTCTATCTCCTACTCCTTTGTCTCTGTTGGAAGATTTCAGTGCAGGAATGGAAGAATGGAAGTATACTGTTGCAAATGCAACTTCATATCTTCATTTTTCTCCACTGCTGTAATGATGGTTATTACTGGGAGCTGCCCAGCTGTGGTACTTTTGTTGCCTTCTCCATTCAAGGAGGCAATAACTCATGCAGCTCAGTGTCAGCTCCATGGTAGCTGACTAAAAGGCTGCCTAGATACTGACAAAAAAGGAGCAAAACCCTTTCCAAGTGATTTGCTCTCTTGGCTATGCTCCTGCATCACTGTTTTCTACAGGATGCACAGTACTTTAATGCCTGCGATAGGAAATCAGGGAATCCTAATGAGTGACAATTTCCTTCAGTCTCCAGTTCCTGACATTTTTATTGGTTCTCAACAAGCAAAACTGGAACTTATCACTTACACTGAGAGTGACAAGAAAATACATTTTCTGCATCTTGAATCTTTCACTGAGCTCCATCCCATCCGTCAGTGTCTCTTTGATGTGCAGATACAAGCGTTTGAAATTCCCTTGATCTCAAACAGTGATAACACTCACTGCCTTAGCTATAGCAATAGAAGTCCCTCTTTGCTGATACAAGGCAACACACATTTAGCTGATTACATGTTGGGACCTCTACAATATTTATAGCATCCATGCTTTCCAAGATCTCATTCTACATGTCTCAGAATCCACACTCAGTGTTTATGACTGTGATAAAACATATGCTTGTTCAAACAAGTTTATCCTATTGGTCTATTCAAGGTCTGCAGAGACACACTAGTTTGTGCAACTGCTATATTACAGAATTATTTACCAGTATTTATATGAAAACACTTATATTGTCAACACTTACTTTATGTACTTTGTCTAGATTTGCAGGATAATGAATCTTTGTGCCCACTAAAATAACCTATTTGTCTATTTCCTGTGCCCCTGTCAATATAATCATCAACTTTTAATTCCCTTAATATGACACATTTTATGGAATTCCAGTCACATGAAATGGAGTGTATATTCAGCAATTTTATAATCTACCCTTAGAGATAAATAAAAGCTTTGTCTTCCAAAGCAATCAGTCATGTACCACTGGGCTTTGTCCCATCATCTGGCACCATCATCACTTTCTACCTTTGACATGAAATAGTTTTGCATTTGCAAGTTCATAAAGGACAGGATGAAATCAAATTCCCATATTTATTCTACAGCAACTTGCCCAAATGAGGACAAGCACTCATCACTCATGTAACCAGTTCCTTTCAAATCAGTCTGACACCCAGGAAAATAAGAAGCTTTGGGAGGATGTTATAAGCTGTGGTCAGCAGTAATAGCAGCTTGCTTATTTATAGTACTTTTCATCCAGAACAACTCTGAATGCAAACATGAAGGCAAAATTAAGAAAGTACAAAGTAGGAGCAAAGCATTGATTGAGTAGTGGAGACGCCAGCCTCTGTCTAAGGAATGAGGGGCAGCACTAATTATAAACGTATTTGCTTTTATTGTCGTGTTTTAGAACTTTAATGGTCATCTAATGTATTTTTTATGAGATGAATATACTTCTTTCAAAACCTCAGGAACATGTGCAACTGCTTTTAATTTCAATGGGAGTTGTAAAAGCTCATTAGCCTCTAGATTTTTCCTTCAAATGAATTTAATTAAATATATAAAGAAGATAACGAGAAAGCCTGAAGTGGCTGAGACACAGTTAGCACCAAACCATCTTTCCTGCTCTTTTTATTCTAGGAATAGTCATGAGTTGGTCAATTATCACTTTGAATTAAACTAATTGCACAACTTCCTGGGTTTAAGTGGGCTGCAGATTGTGTGTCCCACTTTTGCATCTCCTGCAATGATCCTTTGCCTACACAGTGGTGGAACAGAAGCAGCGCTGCCGCAGAAATTTCCACGTTAGCTCAGAACAGACAAATGGCAACAGAATGTTTGTGGCAGCTTCATGATTTCTTTGAACTACCTTCACCCCAGAACATGAAAATAACCCAAATTTTCAGCTGACAGACAAAGTACTAATCCATTCCGTGTCTCACATTTTACAGACATAATTTTCTGGCACCCAGCCACAAAAATTCTCATTTGAAGGAATGCTTTGTGGAATGACAACATCCAGAAGCAGGGCTTGCAGGACTTGAGGTGACCAGCCTCTCTGGAGCCCCCTAACCTTGTCCCATGTAAGCATGGTGGGAAAATTGTTATTTTATAGTCATGGAGAACTTAGTAAGCTTTCTGTAATGGAAATGGAAACACAGTGTCCCTGCCCTAAATAACTCACTTCAGTTGCTATGCCATGAAGGAGGATGGGTAACAAACCAGAATAGAACAAGGAGTTTTTGGGAAGAAGCTTTGACAAAGTTATGCATAAACTGAGGAAGTATAAAGCCATATTCAGAAGAACATCAGTCACTTAGCAAAGGCCTTGCACAGCAGGGGACAGACAGAAGAAAAAGATTTTCAGGAAAACTGTAAAAGCAGAATATTTTTTCCCTCGTAATTTTCTTGGGGGCTTGAAATAAAAGTGGATCAATATGGAAAAAGCATGACAGAACAGAGCAGCACACTGCCTTACACAAGATGTTCTGAACATGGAGGAAACAGGCTGGTGGGGGAGCTGCAGCTGCAGGTATGCGCCAGGGTCTTGCTGGTGCTGCAGCAGGCCTGCCTGGGGAGGGCATTTACAGCTCCCAGCATTTCCAGGAATATCAGGAACAGTGAAATGGTATAGCAGGACAAAGAGGTCCTGGGGATTATTAAAATGAGGTGCTGGAAGTGGTGACAAGACATAAGATGTGAGCATTGGGGAGGGCCGAGAAAATAAATATTTCACAGTAGCATGTCACTGATAATGTGGCATCTTCCAACCTATTTGGGCATCTGGACCAAGCTATCCAAACCTGCTCCTGTTTTTCTTCATTTACTTTTTCTGCTCTTGTGGAATTTGCCTTCATTCTCTTCTTTACCATCACCTTTAAAGTACTTCTGCAAGAATATTTTCCTCCTGGGCATGCTGTGAGAGAAAGAATTTTTCCTGATTTTCCATTTAATTTGCTGTCTACAAGCCTCACCAGAAAAATTCTCTCTTAGCTTTTTACCTCTTAGTTTTTTCTTCTTCTGTTGTTAATTTTATTGACACTATTTTGCTCTCAAGCCCACTGAAAACCATTTCCAGGAGACAATACAGAAAAATCAGCACTTTGTTTCATCAGGGATTTATTCAATGGATTCTGGTTTCCCTTTGCTGGGAAGTTCAGAAGACTGCTCCTTAATATGTAACACTCAGGAAACACACACATACAAAAAAATTGGAGTAAGTAAAATAAAAATACACATTATACTCAGAATAGGTAGAAAGCTTCCTACTTGTTTGCCCCATGCATAGGGGAAAAACGCAGGACTTAATTCCTGAGAGATCACTGTGAGCTGTGCAAGTAAGAACACTCTTTTGTGCATTGTAAGGTAGCTTTTCAGGATGGAAATACCAGACAGAAATAATTTCCTAAGAGTGCTTTGGTTGGTGGTGGATAAACATGAGACACTCAGAGCTGAACTAGCAATGAACTCTTCTCTAGGATGGCAGGGCTGGCAAGATGTCAAAGCCCATTATCCCCTCTGGAAAAGCAGAGGGAGATACCAAAGCAGACAGACGCTCCTGTAATGCCTTGTCTAAACTACATTATTGATCTCTGTCAAGATCCTCTGCCTCCGTCTGTGTCTGGCCTGCATGAGGCAAAGCTGCAATGAGCAATCCAAAGCACTCAAATTACAAGAAGAGCTGTATTGATAAAAAAGCCATTTTTTGCTTTTTTACCTTAGCTGTAACTGTGATAGAAATCTCATGGGTTTGGCTCTGCAGCCCAGTGGGCAGATCACGAGTAGATCATTGAAAGTGATAAATTCCTACACGTGCAGGCAAATTTTCAAAAGAAGTGCCTGAACTGAGATGCCTTTGCTTTTGCTCAGCCTGAGGTTCCTATATCTAGACCCAGATGTTTTGCTTCTCTGAGCACTTGAGTCTTCCACTGATCTCTCTCAGAGTCAGGAACCAGCAATTGTTCTGAAAATCTAGCCTGGGGTGAAATTTCGACCTGCTGTAGTAAAAAGGAACTTTTCCAAGATTTCATTTGATGTAACTAATTCTGAACACTCAAGAATTAAGTGCTTAAAATGAGATGAATGCATTTCCTGTTAGGCAAAATGGAGAAAACTTTTAGCCACTTCTGTAAACTGTTTTATAATATCTGAAAAGCAGCATCTGTGTGACTGGGGCAGGGGAAAAAAGCAGTATCAGTGAAATCTTCAAAAACTCAAAAGAAGGATTCCTAAAACTTATCTTATATGCTTTTACTTTAATTTAGATTTCAGTTTCCTCCCTTGAAAGAAGGAAAAATTTAAAATTTTTTTGGTATTTACATAAATTAAAGTTGTTAATACTGACTGTGAAGCCTGACCCCTGTGGCAAATGGCGCATGTGGGCTGCCAAAAGGGCAGACTGTTGAAACAGCCTCTAATGAGGGAGAGTATTTATCATATATATTTTATTCTAGATATGGCATATAAAATATACATAATGCCAAAATTCAAGTTTGTAAATGCACGTCTGTTAACTTCCTAAGAAAAAAAATAATTATGGGGGAAGAAGAAGCTCTATGAATAGCTATGGGAAGAAGAAGCCCTATGGAAAACTCTTCTATGCAGCAGAGAAGAATCAATTTCAGACAAGCATAAGAGTGCTCCATTAGCATTTGTGCAGGTCCTAAGCAGTTACACAAGACTGCAGCTCAATGAGATTTTCTGAATGAGTAGATAAATAATAAGGCTCTTGAGACACATCATTTGCATTCAATAATAGCTAGAAAATGCCTTAATAAAAATGAGCAGTAGGAATACAGGGATGGTAGCCTGCTCACAAGATAGGATTCTGGATGTGGGGTTTCCACAGCTGTCTCCTAATTTAAGAGTCCAATTTAAGAAAAAATTAATAATACCCCAGAATATCTGTTTTTTCTCCACTGACTATAAAATGGACTAGAGGTGAGCACTCACCTGGGACATCCACATTGAACCACTGGACACAGAAGAACTTTACCTTCATACAGTAACAGTTTATTACAGCAATCACGTGATTTTTCTTTATATACCTCATTATATTAGCTTAGCCTCCATCTCACTGTCATAGTTTCTTAAAGTTTTAGTTATCAGGCATTTGGTAGGGCTTTACACTGAATTCCAATGCTTTCTATCTCATTGCTCTGATGGTTTCTGGGTGTATATAAGCAATTTTGCAAAGTCTCTCCCATTACTCATGTTGAAAAATGTACAGGATGTCTGTGTTAAATGTTAGATTAAAAATTAGATAATTAGATTAATGAAGCTCTGTTCTTTTCATCATGGAATAGTCTTAAATAATCCTTTGCTGTCTCCTTTCTTGGTTCAACCTTTCTCTTGGGAGAATAGCTGCTCTCCTTTGCATTCCTGGGCTGGCATTACTCACCAGGCTCTGGGCAAGAATTCCAAGACAAACACCACGTCCAGTGGTTTCTGTCTTGAGAGGACATGGGTCTTCCACATTCAGCTGTAGTGAAGAAGATTAAAATAAAATAAAAATGAATAAAAGACTGTATCATTACCATCTTCAATACTTCCATTTCTCCTGAGGTAAGCAGTAGTATTGTCTGTCTACTATATCTTATTGCTTCATTGCTGTTATCTCAGACAGTATTTAATCCAAGCTAGGGTCAGAAGATTGCCTGGTAGTCTAACTGGAGATAAAAGAAATAATTCTAATTTTAAAGACTTTTTATAGGCTGAGTTTTGTGAATATTTTCTTGACAGAGGAACAAGTATTTTTATAAGCTACGTTTTCAGAGTAGTTCAGTTGCTTAAGGGTATTAGCTAGTGCAGATTAATTTGCAGTAACATTTTAAAGCTTTAGAACAAGATTCACCCTGGATATTTGTGCCCTGGTGAATACTGCATAAAGGAAAAGGAATAAGATTTTTTTAGAATATTTTCTCTTTTTTTTGAACACCCTGAGTTCAGCACTTTTCCTTTGTATTATTGTCTGTAAAACAGATCTCAGAGGTGATTTTACCAAGTGTCTCAGGATTACATTAGCTACCTCAGTGGACTCTTGTGGAAACATTGCTTTTTTAGAAATGTAGCTTTTACCATTAACTTCTGGAGGGGACAAGCTGAAAGTGAATGATGCCCTGCCAGACATGACTCTTGACTGCTGTGACAGGTGATTTGGAATGGAAAGCATGGTGAGTAAGATGAGGCAGAGAAGCTGAAGTACACATATCCGTCATAGGCTTGTTCTTTCTGTGGAAGATGCAATGCTACAGAAATGATACAATGATGCAAATTATGTTTCCAAGGAAAAAGCAGAAAATCAAAGCATTCTGATAGTTACTGTGGTGACATTATGGTATTGTGGAGCCAGGATAATGCAGGAATGGGGGACAGGGCATGTGAAATATTGCTTGTGCACAGCTGTGCCCTCTCTGCTCTAGCAAGCCTGCATCCAGCTGGACCAGCTCCTGGCTACATGTGGGCCCCTTGCCATGTGGCATACAGGGCAAAGGGAGTTGCATTTTCCCTGCGTTGGAAATCTCAAAGATGCTGCCCTGTAGACTTCTGGTAAACCCAGTCCTCCCCTATTCCAGCTTTGAGGTCTTTAAAGAATGTGATTCTTGGATTTTTAGTCCATCAGAAAAATTATGTGGCTGCAGCCCAGTGAGATCTGCGTGGGAAAAGCAGGATTCTTCTCACCTAATTTATGATGCCTCTGCCTCTGACGTAGATAATCTGCATCTGTTCCACTCACTGTAGACTCCCTTGGAGTCAACGAGGAGGAATAAACACTTTTAGGACATGAATCATCTGATGCATTTTAGACATTTACATTAGAACTGGATCACTTCCACTGTAGCACTGCCTATTTCCTCTCTATTTGATTATAGAGAGAACTTGGCTCAGAAATAGATGTCACCATCTAAAGTTAGGTGGGATGAATCCCACACAGACAGCCTGTTGTAGATGTGCTAACTGAATGGGAGACTCAGGAGCATCTTTTTTTTCATGGTGTTCTGAGAAGGAAGCCTAGAAAGGACTGAGGAAGGGGGCGATGACCATGTTCTAGAAAAATCTGTGTGTGGTGCAGAGAATGGAAAGTATGAGAGCTGGAAAGAGCTGGAAAAGGGGATAAACACTGCATTGAGATGATTGCAGCTGATAACAAATTATTCAGAATAGTCTAATCTAAAGCTGACTGCAAAGAGCTGTAGCAGAATCTCAAAATACTGTCTAACTAGAAAATAAAATGACAAATGAAAATCAATGGTCATAAGTGCAAAGTAATGCAAATGGAATAAAAATAACTCAAACGATTCATACATATTAACAGGCTCTCAATTAGCTATTACTACCCAGGAAGTAAATTTTGGAGTGACTGTGAATAGATTTCTGGAAGCATCTGATCCATGCTCATGGGAGGCCAAAAGAACAAATGAAACACTACAAATTATTGAGAAAGGGATGGAGTAAACCCAGAAAATGTCCTTATGTCACTGCATAAATTCACAGTGCTTCCACAGCTTGAAGGAGTGTACAGTTCTTCCCCAGCAGCCTCAAGGCAGGTATAAGAAAGCTGGAGATGAGATAGCGAAGGGCTGCAAGGTGATCAGAGATGCACAACAACAAAGACAGACTTCAGCTTTCCAGTCTGAAAAAGAGATGGATGAGAAGGTAACATGATAAAAGCCCATAGTACTATAAATGGTTTAGGGAAGGTGAACTGAGAATTCTTACATGCAATTTTTTTGTCCTTGGGGTTGAGGAGATATCCAATGATATTATCAACAGTGAATTTTAAAAAAAACAAACACAGAAAAGAAGAAAGTATTTTTTACAATATTCAAAATTAAGTCATAGCACTTTTTCCAAGAAAAGGCCAGAAGTATTCAAAAGTAGATATTAGGTAAAATAAAAGGTATCAACTTTCTGAGAATTTAACATCGTGGTCCAGTAAAAGTTCCCAAATATATGCTCCAAAACAGCTAATTGCTGGAAAGCTGCATTTATTTTATCACTGTACTTCATTACATCATGGGATACCTCTGTTTCCTGAAATACTGGCTAGTAAGTGCTGAGGAGTCCATGCTCTGGGATAAACTGGCATTTAACCTGATGCAGTGTGGCAGTTTTTGTGTTTCTGAGTGCAACGAGAGACTGAGGAATAGCCAAAAATAAACATGTTGGAGGAGGTCAGCACCATGGAGGATGTTTGTACCATGGGCTACGAAGTCTGAGCTGGGTAGGGAACAGTTGCCGATTTCCTAGGATATAAGCCTAGCATAATAGATGGCATAGAACTCCACTGAAAGGCCACCAAGATGTAGCAATGTAGATTTCTATCATGGGAAAAGCCATTTGACTTGAGGAAACAGGCGTAATTTATTGTTCTTTTCAGCTCAACGTTATTGTGCAGGCAGAGATCTCAGCCTTAGCTGTGTTCTGGGTTAGTGGCTCTACTTAAGTATGATATCAAAACCACTGGACTTGGTTGAAAGGGGCTGCACTTTGGGCACAAAGAGCTCAGAGCAACATGGACTTCTGGGGCTGTATTGCAAAGCAACTGGAGGATTACTCCCCAAGGACTGCAGGATGGACTTTCCCCTCTCTCTCCTCCGACAGTCACTATGCACAGTCCTGGACATTTAAAGGCTGAAGTAAGTACAACAGACTCAGACATATTCCTTTCCTAAAGGTGCAGTCTGCTAAAAACTAAGGTAAGAAACTCTAGAACTCTGATGGCAGAAATGCAGTTTTCTTACAGGTTAACTGGGCAGTGGATCATGATATCTTCAGGGGAGTTAGATCATAAGTGTAACTTTTCTCCCTGACTATGACTGGAGACAGTGGAAAGGCTTCAGATCTGACTGTGTCTTGAATTGCTTATTACATTATAATGTTGTTTACATCATAATGATATAATTAGGATGGCTTAATAATGTGATTTTAAAAACTCTCTATTTTTATTGTTTACATTTTTGTCTACAGACATGTATTTTTCTTTGCCTGGTATTAGCATGCAGAGTTGGAACTAAGTCTTAACTTATTGCATTCAGGAAAAAAATTTGTTTTGCTAAAATGAAATCGACATACGGTCTCAAGCAGCTGCATTTGAGTGGGACTAGAGATACTCATGACTTCATCAAGGTGTCAAAAAGTGTTGTTACTGTCTGCATTCTTCTTAAGAGAATAAAGTAATTTATAAAGTGAATTGATGGCAGTATTCAGCAGGGTTTGGGATTGCACCCAAATGGTCATTTTGTGTTGAAAAGTAAGATTAAAAAATTTTAAAAAAAGAAAAAATGCATCCTGATATCTAATCAAAATCCATTTATCTCTCCAGAATCACATCTGCAGCTTCCAGTGATTATCATCCTTTCCATGCTTCCCCCCCTCCATTAACATTCAGCAGAGGAAGGATGGGTGTCCTTTCTGCATTACCTAGTATCTACAGCCCTGTTCACTTGATTCCTATTCCAAACCTTTCAAAACCTCTCTTCCTACTAATGCTGCCAACCACATGGGCTTTTAGATTCCTGGTAAAGTTTTCAGGACTTGGCATAAACCAATTTGAATTTATAATTTCTTTCAAACTAGGGCAGATTTGGCTTGGCAGCCTGTGGGATGTGATAAACATGGAATTCCAGCAGCAGTAAGTGTCATTTCAAGAAGAAGACAAATAATGTAAAGCTAACCTTTTATTTCACAGCTTTGTTTATCATAACCAAATTATAATAATTGTAAGTATAGATTATAATGGAGTTCTGCTCGCACTGAATGATAATCAAGGCAGTAACATGGTAGTTTTGTTTTGTGGTAAGGTTACATCTTTTTTTTTTGCAACCCTAACCTAAGAAAAGCAGCAGGTGCTCATGGAGTCTTACTTCTGCACTGCAGCTAGAGCCATCACACATCACTGGAGCAGGAGTCGAGTCCAATCCATCATCTAGGCAGGAGTGGTGGGATGAAGGATATGGAATATAAAGTGACAAACATCATTTGGGTGGAAAATCTTTGTGGGAACCAGTGTGTTGTCACTTCTTGCCTTCCAGTGTACCATGAGCAAATCTGTGTCTGTTATGCAACCATTTTATCAGCAGAACCTCAGCATAAAGTATATATCAAGAAAATGTTGAAAAGATAAGAACTTTTCCTTGGAAATATCAGGGGAGTTTGTTAGAAGCAACAGAGTTTTACAGCTGCCTTGCCAGACTTGATCTTGAGAAAGTGAATTTCTATATTTAAGCCCAAAACACTGTGATGCCTGCTCTTGATTCAACAACCTTTATATATAAAATATTCTGCTGTTTTCAGGATTTTCTTTTCATGGCTGAAGTAACACTTGAGGAAGCTCAGAAACCCCCACTGAATTCAGGAGGTGTTGCAAGGGCATTTCAGATGCTTAGGTTAATGCACCTAAAATCAGTTTCGTTGTTTCTAAAATTGTTACATATAAGTACAGCATTATAAATGCCCATAATTGTAAATTATTTTCATCTTTAAGGTTTTAACAGTACTAGTAACACACATATAATCTGATTCCTAAAAAATGCTTTCATGATCTCTAGTTTGCTTTTAATGAAAACCTTGAGATTGCAGTCTATGCTCTTCTTCCTTGTTTTCCAGTAGCTTCACTTTTCAAGAATGATTTTGAATTAAACCTCTTACTTAGGTGCTTTTTCTTCTATTTTCCTTACCTATTTCCTCTCCCAGTCTATTTGATTTGGATGCTTTTCAGCTCTGATTTCAGTGTAGTCAATTTTCTCGAGAGAGCTTCAACACTGCATTCTACAGAGGATACGTATAGCATTTTCCAAGGTGCTTAACTTCATATATGCATCAGAGATGACGTGGTAACAACTTTGAAGTCATTACTAAAACCCTCGTCTCCTTCCACTTGCCTCCCAAGAAGTAAAGTAATTTCATTGCATTCCATGGTTTCTCTTCCCTGACTGACAGGCACTGAGAAAATGGTTAATGCTTTTAAAACAGGAAAGCTGAAACTGGCTGGACTTGAAGAGGTTGCATGCAACCTGGATAAATTCCTTTACCACCTGCCAGGTCCAATCACTACCCTCTTTTCTTTTAATATGGTTCAAAGTAAAAAACCACCACCAACAACAAAAACAGCACTCAAGGGTTTAATTTATCGAGAAAGGCATTTATATTATCCAGACATAGTATGTAATGATTGACCCTCTGGACAGAAATCAGCAACTCCAGATGAAGGCGGATTTTTTCCAATGAGATATCTTTAAACAATATGTACTTCAAATTCGCATTTTCCTTTGAATGGTACCTTCTGTCATTGATGACAATTCCTATGTGTCCTGAGACACTCCTACTAGGGCTCTCTGCAGCTCCTGGGACATCCTACTTGCAGTTATCTAGGGAGGAGTGTTTGCTCTAAACACAAAGCAGAAATGCAGAAACTGAACAGGAACAAACCTCTGGGCACTTGCAGTCACCCTGTATTAAGACTGGCAGCACTGACAGTACTGCTGCATCACAGCCAGTTGCTCTGCCACTACCTGCAGCTATCAGCTTCTAGGAAATGCCAAGTGTCATCATCTTCTACTTGGACCTTAAATACATAATGCCCTCCAGCACAACTCATAGCTAAACTGAACATAACTGCAGGGCCCCAGCCATGCTCTGTTCAACTCTAGTGGCTGATCCACTTTGCCAACTGGTTCAGATTTCACAGCATAGTCGAAAAAAATATGGACCATAGTTCAGCTCATTTTTGAGGCTGCTGTGTCTTCTTCAAGCCTAGACCAGGGCCTTTCTATTTGCAGACTATCAGAAAATAAGTAAAGTTAGAATTTGAGGGCCACCTTCTGCTGCATGTTTTATTAACACCAGCAATCCAGCATTCACCTGGAACACAGACAAGTTAATTCAGTCCAGCCAACTGCTTCACCTCCCCTTCTCATCATCTGAACTGTTGAGAGTGAAATTTAGAGGTTGGTTACGTAGAACACAACACACTGTGTGGGTACATCAGTATCTGCTGCTGCTACCTGCTGATTTAATTGCTTATCTTGGGAAAACTGGCAATCCTGTGAGACTTGTGTTTTTAGCATGGAAGGACTTGGATTTGCTCTGTTCAGGAAATAGAGTTAACACCCTGGGAATTGTTACACAAGTACAGTTACACTTCAAAACAGATGTTCAAATCCATTAGAGAAAAGTGCCAAGGCAATTTTGAAATTCCTATTTATGTATAGATATTTTCTATCTCTGTATTGCCCACATTGCAGTACACAGTCCTAATTGGCCTGAGCTCTTCAAGAGACAGCTTTCTGAAAGCTTAAATGCTTTCTGAAAATGGTAATGCTTCCTGAAAAAGGAAGGACTCTATAGACAAAACTTGATGTACATTTCAGGAACTCAGAATGAAAGCAAGCAGGTTCTACCTGCTACCCACTCACTGTTGCCATGGCTAATTGCTGCAGCATTACCTCTTCTCTCTCTTCTACTGCCCATGTAGGTGAGTAAGGAATTATGTAAGGGACCAGGTACAAAATAGCCAAGTTCATTTTGGCAGGTTATTTTTCAGACAGGACAGTTGTCTGTTAGAGTTTGGGGCAAAATCACTTGCATTGCACCACAAAGATGGAGAAGAGGGTGTGAGGAAGGAGGCCTGGGATTGCTTAAACTGCTATAAGTGACACAGTTGAATGAGAAACTACAGCTGGAAATCAGTTCCATGTTTTTTCTCTCCTTCCCAGCAAATGAACATTGTGATTGTTTCTCTGCTCCAATCTCCCATAGAAGCTAAATGGAGGGCAGAGGACTATAAAAAGGAAGTGACTCATCTCTGCTTCCTGTGAAGATCAGTGTTTTTCTGGATGATCTTTTGCTTAGTGTAAGCTTTGTGTGCTGCAACTGCAGGACTGTCTAAGAACTGCCCTAGGAATTGCATGCTGGTGTCAACAGTTATCAATGGGGAACAGTAGTTGATGCCAGGGTCATGTTCTGCCATCTGTTTGTTCATCTTTCCCCTGTGGAAGCCTGTGAAAATTGGTCCTTCTTATTTCTGCTAGGAAACAGTGCCATAACTGTAGAGCGGACCACAGGAAAGAGGGAGTTTGGATCTGGGGGGTATTTTTTGGTTAGTTTTAATTTCCCCCCCCCCTCCCAGAAACCCCCATGCAAACACTGAAGGCATGCAACTGTTCACAACTCTTTTGCAGGGAAGTTGCTTCAGCTACCTTTGGAAGCAGCAGATCAAATTAGGGTATCATCTTCTTCAGACTGAAGAAACTTCAGTTTTCTTAAATATTGAGCACTCAAATTCAGGCAACATAAGAATAAATGTGAAAGGCTTAAAAATACAGAAGATTTTCTAAGGGAGATTTTTAAATGGTAACTGAGAGTGGTTATCTTGTTGTAATGTTTATCTATTACCAGTATAACTTCACTTGATTCCACTGTTTTTCCTCTTGATTTTGTCATATCTGATTTACATCTTTATGAAAGAGAGTGAGATCAAAGGAATGATGAAACCACTAAGAGTCACTTTGTCATTTATTCTTCTCACTGTCACTAAAGCAGGACAGTTTCATAATCAACACAGATCTCTTTATGGGCACTAATCCAGGAAAGCACTAAAGTGCCAGCCAAATTCTACTGCTGTTCAGGAGGACATGTCTTGGGCTGATGTATATTACTGAGCAGAGATCCCTTCCCTTTACTGTATTTAATTTTCTGTGCAGATGTTTATTATGTGGGTATTCTGGAGACATACCTAAGGAAAGAATCATTCTATTGAGCAGGACATATATAATATAACTAATACACTTCTGTTGCAATATAGCTTTTATCTTTGCATTTTGTTGATGTTTGTTTAGGGAATTATTTTAGTCATTGGTCACATCAAAGTTCCTGCTGAATTTATTTCAACAATTTCACAGAATCTGATTAGAGGAGTTTTTATTTTCAGAATCAAATGAAAAATGTATTAAAAGGCAAAAATAAGAAAAAAAGTCACAGAACTGCATTTAATTAAACATAATGCAAAAAATAAGAAAGAAGGACGTAAGTGAAGCAATTAATGTATAGGCTACAGTTGAGAAAAATAGCAGCCACACATAAAGGAGAAATAGTTTGATGGAATTTTACTAAGGTTATCTGAGCTTTTTGTCAGTTTATGTGATACTTCATTCACTCACAATCCACCTCCCTTACATTTCTTAAATGGTTATGATTACATAAGATTGCAAAAAGAAAACTGCACTTTTCTTATTCACATTTTCAGCACGGTATAGGCAAACCAGCCACAAGATGGCAATACACTATGCTGTGAAAAGATAATTACTACATTTTGTCTGATTTTAACCCTTCCACAAATGGCTGAAACGTTCTGCCTTTTTAGCTTTGGAAAATTTAATGCAGACTTTGGGAAACTTAATGAGGAATAGTCGCAAAGTAATAACTTTAAGAACTCCCCCCCCCAACTAATTCCTTTGCTAATATAAACAATTTATTTCTCATTTCTTTTCGCTTTTCTGTTGTTACTCTCCACTTACTATTGCTTGCAGGGAGCTATTGTTTGAAGGAGTGAAAAAGCTATGGGACACAATATCCATTAGCATCCCTGCAGAAAGGGACAGGTCTGTGCTTATGGAGGCCACAGACATTAAAGCTGATTGCTTTTGACAGTCAAAGCATGGCTCCATCAGTAGTGAGAAAGAAACAGATGCCCTTCTCCCCTGGAACAATAAAAACAGAGGCAGCTTAATGTTATTAAAAGGATAGAAATGTGAGGGTGCATTATTCAAAGACACGCTCTTAGGGACTTCAAATGGAAAATTTTGCAGTAAACTTTAGACCTTAATAGGAAAAGGTGGCAAAAAGACACTTGAAGGTTTTGTCTGACCATAAAATAGCACTGAGTCACCAGTATGAGGTATTTGCAAGGAAGGTTAATATAATTATAGGAGTTAGCAGGTGAAGCCTCAGATGTTCTGGAAGGATGTGACATTGCTGTTTGTTTGCATTTCATTTGCACCACAGCGATCCAGTATGTCAGGGCACAGCTGGCAGGGCAAGGAGACGTTCCCCTCCTTTTCCCTGGAAAGGTAAGTCATCTTTCTGATGTGGTTGCAAGACAGGATGACGGGAAGTGTCTGGCTGATGTACTGCATTTATAGAGTCAGGATTAAATTAATCACTAGATCTGAAGGCAGGAGGAAGTTTTTCCAGGTCAGAAGGTCAGGGATTGTTGAATGTGGTTTATGTTTTCCTGGGTAACAGAAGGGTGTCACGTACATCCTAAGGCAACCTGGGCGTTTCATCATTTTCTTGTGATGTGTTGCAGGTGGCTTTTGATCTTATGCTACCGCCTTCAGCTTGTGTCATGGTGTACAGAACAGGTAGATCTGTGGGCTGTCTTGGGAGAATACTTGTTAAACCATGCACTACAACAGAAGGGTTCTAAGGGCTTAAAACATCTAAACAACTCTTTGTTATATGACCCTGTAGCACAATATTTGATCAGTCTTTGTCTCTAAATGCTTGGGTTAGAAAACACTAAGGAATTTAAAGGACTCATTGATGTAGCTTTAGATTTAGCCTTAAATAAGCAAAATATGGAACATAGAAACGTAAAATAATTTTGGTTGAAAAAGAAAATCATGGAGTTCAACCATTAACCCAGCAATGCCAGGTCCACCACAAAACTGTGTCCCTAAGTGCCGCAACTACCCATCTTTTCAAATACCTCCAGCAGGAGCACTCAACTAATGCCCTGGGAAGCCTGTTCCAATGTTTGACAACTCTTTCAGTGAAGAAATTTTTCCTAATATCTAATCTAAACCTCCCCTGGTGCAATTTTAGGACATTTCCTGTTGTCCTATCTCTTGTTGCTTATAAATGTAACTGAGAGACTGACCCTCACCTTACTACAACCACCTCAGTTAGAGAGCAAGAAGATCTTGCCCCCACCCCTCCCAGACTCCTTTTCCACAGGTTAGACAATCCCAGCTCCTTCAGCCACTCCTCATAAGACTTGTGCTCCAGACTTTTCCCCAGCTTCATTGCCCTTGGAAATGTTCCAGCACTTCAATGTCAAAACACATTGTAGTGAGGGGTCCCAAAACTGACCTTGCCAGTGCTAAGTACATGGAGACAATCACTGCCCTGGCCCTGATGGTCACACTAATGCTGATCCAGGCCAGGATGTCATTGGCCTTTGTGGTCAGCTGGGCACACCCTGGCTCATGTTCTGCTGCTGTCAACCAGCACTACCAGGTCCTTTTCCCACCAGGCTGCTTTCCAGCCACTTTCCCTCAAGCCTGTAGTGATGCCTGGGGTTGTTATGACCCAAGTTCAGGACCTGGGACTCGGCTTTGTTGCACCTCATACAATTGGCCTCAGCTCATCAATCCAGGCTATCCAGATCCTTCTGCAGAGCCTTTTTACCCTCCAGCAGATCAACACTCCCAGCCAGCTTGGGGTCGTCTGCAAACTGACTGAGGGTGCCTCCAGTCCCCTCATGCAGGTACTCAATAAAGGTATTGGACAGGCCCCAGTACTGAGCCTTGGGGAACATCACTTGTGACCGGCCACCAGCTAGATTTAGCTCCATTCGCCACCATTCTCTGGGCCTGGCCATCCAGACAGGTTTTTACCCAGCAAAGAGCACACCCACCTAGGCCATGAACAGCCAGTTCCTCCCGGGAAATGTGGTGGGAAATGGTGTCAAAGGCTTTACTGAAGTCTATGTAGACAACATCCACAGCCTTTCTCTCATCCCCTAAGGGGGTCACCTTCTCACAGAAGATGACACATTTTTTCCATTTCTGTCATTTTGAGTAGTTTATTCCCTACCCTGCTGGCTTTGAATTGCCATCCTGCTACTACGTTCTCAGACTGCCTGCTGCTCATAAGGATCAAAATAACCAGTCTGTTGAATTGTTGACCATTTCTGATAACCACGAGAAAGATCACATTTTATGCTTTTCCATATTCTAAAGAAAATCTGACAATACAAACTGAAATCCTTCCTGCCTCTTGTAGATAGCTGGGCTACAGTTTGTGACTGTAGTTTGAATTGCTAATACAATTTTGACTACAATTCCCTATTTCATGTATAGCTTTAAAATTTAACAAGGAATTATATGCATCAACCTAGGAATTTTTTATTAGTTTGCTCTGTATGTTTCTTTATTACATCCACTAAAGGGTTGATGCATACCCTAATTAGACACTTTGATTCTTTTATTGTAAATTGCATTTCAGCTACTGTCTGCTCCTTGCTGATGAACACTTGCAATGAAGACAAACGTTTTTCTTGGAGGAACTGCATTATTACAACATGAAATAGATTGAGAGTAGTTTAATGAGTAGTCTAGTGTCTTCTTCTGAATACTGTTTATTCTGGGTACATCAGAACAAAGACATCATGATGCTGATGAAACTGTTTTATGAGACTATAATCCACACATGGAATATACTCAAGTTGTAGGGTAATATATTCATTGTTCACATTGAAACTAAGAAGGACAGAGGCCACTGGCATTAGTAGGGTTTGTGTCCCTCAAGTACTAGATGGTTCCAGCTGAGTTTTTTACTTTGGCTCCAGGTTTGGTTTTTTTTGTTACCATAATCACTAATCTATAGCAATCTGTGTTGTAGTTAGTTATCAAAGTTGCATTAACTTTTTATTCTACTTCATTTCATTGATGCCAGATTTGGAAGGAAAAAAAGAGTAGATTCCACCTTGTTTCCTTTCTTTCATGTACATGAATGTCCAGAAATGCCTTCACAACATCCATTATACAAGAAATGTGTCGTGGTTAAAAGGGGACAGAGAGAACACCCATAGAAAAAATATCTGTCTACCAATTTATAACAGCTCTTTACTATAGTCTAAGATGTGGAAGAGGTTATTAGATTGCTATGGCTGCTTCAGAATTTTCAGTGTCTCTTTTTCTCACTCAATTTTTTTTTTTTTTCTTCCAGAAAAAGCCTGTTTGTGGGAAAGGTTTAGTCTCATTTTTATGTGAACTTTGACATCTTTCTTAGTCTTCGGGAAAAAAAAAAAACAAATCCAGTTTCTTTTTGACAACTAATTTTTCCTTTATAAAATTAAGCCACTTCTAAAAACATGACCTTCAAAATGATCAAAACAGAACCTCTTTGTGTAGATGGTTTTTTTTTGCATTTGCTGAATTTATGAATGCATTTCAGATTTTGACTTACTGTGATTTAGGAAGGGAAACTGAAAAATCTTATTAATTTTCATAGAAGGGGAACTGGTTTTTGTGCAGCTTTACTGATTATGTGTCTCCCTGATCATTTTCTTTTTTTAGCTCCACAGTCTACCTCCTACATGTGGAAAATATTTTTCTTATACTCCTGTGCTCCCGGTCATAAGCCCTATATCTTTCTGATTTAAAAAAGGGACTCCAAGAGGTATCAGTTTGGTTTCCTCCTTATTCATGGCCTTGTTGTTGATACCTTCAATTTCTTCCTTGCTGGGTGTGGTATATGTCTCTATGGCTTTCTGACCATTTCATTCTGTGTAAAATGATGGCTACATGCTGCTACTGGCACCTGCAGATGGGGAATTCTGACTGGATACTGATTTTGCACAATTTATCTGAAATGCATAAGAATGTTATAAAGAGAAGTCTTAGATGCATGTTACTGCTGGAACACATGTAGAACTCCAAGGGTTAAAAATCTGGCTGCAGCTGTGTAGGAAGGAACAGAAAAAACAGGAACAAAAATCAGGACCATTCTCAGTGAATTTAGCTAAGAACTACAAACAGCTGCTTTTCTGGGTGTTATACTGTATCAAGGAACTTATGTGTTTTGTGGAGTTATTTTCTGTTTGCTTGTTTGTTTCCCCCCCATATATCCAAACAAAGTAATTTAGGAGTGACTCAAGGAAAACAGAATCACTTCTTTCCAGTCAGTTAAAAACACAGGTACCAAATTTTTCAGCTCTAAGTGTGCCACTGCTGTGCATTTAAATGGGTAAGTACACATTAAGATCACTATAAGCCTTTCAGACGAACTTTTCCCATCTCTTTGTTCTCTCACTCTTTTCAGCCATATAGATTTTGTTGATATCCTTCCTTTCATTTTCTTTACTCTGACTCATTGATTACACATTACTAATGGGTTTTTCTGTGCTTTAGTTTCTTCCTTTGTGAAATGAGGAACATCTATTTTTGCTGTTGTGTCAAGGTAATTGATTATTAGGAATACCTCAGCTAGTCATTGATATGTTCCCATTAGGAGGTGGCTCCTTAAACCAAACCACTGAGGTACTACTTCTCCATGCTCTGAGGCACTGTAATTTGAGGTGTTCAAATACTTCTTCTATTCTAGGCTATCTTGAAAGAAAGTGAAAATACTATCTTATATTAGAGCATTAAAGTATTCCTGGGGAGAAGGTGGCTGGCTTGTTTGTAAATGGGATAAAGTATAGAAAATTTAGAATATCTTGGGATAGTGATTTCTATGAGGAAGTAAAATGTAACAGCATCAGTTGTGTTTTTTTCTTAATAGGTGTGTGTGTGTGTATGCTTGTTCTGAATACTCCTTCCAGTAACTTATGAGAATTATGAAAGCAATGGAGAAATAGGCACTGGATTTGGGTGCCTTAGTAAAAGCATTGCCAGCAGGTTGAGTGAGGTGATCCTGCCCTTCTATTCAGCTCTGGTGAGGCCACATCTGGAGTGCTGTGTCCAGTTTTGGACTCCTCAGGACAAGAGAGACAGGAGATCCTGGAGTGGAATCATTGGCTGATTAAGGGACTGGTGCATCTCTCTCATGAGCAAAGGTTGAAGGAGCTGGGCCTGTTCAGCCTCGAGAAGAGATGACTGAGAGGGAACCTCATAAGTGAACGTACGAGTATTGGGTTTGCATGGCCAGGTTTGGTAGCAGCGGGGGCTACAGGTGGCTTCTTTGAGAAAATGCTGAAAGCTTCCTTCATGTCTGGCAGAACGAATCCCTGGTGGCTCCAAGACAGATGTGCTGCTGGAGAAGGCTGGGCCAATTCAAAATTATGGTAACACTTCTGTGACAACATTCTTACAAAGAAGAATTTTAAAAAGTTACTGCGCAGGCGTAACTGCAGAGCAGGGGAAGGACTTTTCTCCCTGAGCAGTGGTAGAAAAAACGTGATGAACTGACCTTAACACTCATTCCCTGACTCTCTGAGTTGCTGCAGAAGAGGAGGCAGAGCTGGGAAGGAGGGAAAGGTGGAGGGAAGTTGTTTTTTAAGGTCTTGTTTTACTTCTCATTGTCCTGCTCTGATTTTGTTAGCAACAAATTCAGTTAATATCTCTAATCCAACCCTGTTTTGTCCATAATGGTATTTGATGAGTGATCTCTCCCATGGCAACTCATGAACCCTTTGTTACATTTTCTCTCCCCTGTTCCGCTGTGGAGGGGAGTGAGAGAATGGCTTTGGTGGGTGTCTGGTATCCAGCCAGTGTCAGCCCACTACAATAAGTACTGACAGGGAGGGTGTTAAGAGGATGAGGCCAGGATCTTTTCGGCGGTGCCAAGCAATAGGACAAGAGGCAACAGGCAGAAACTGATGCACAGGAATATGAGGAAGAATTTCTTTCCCATGCAGGTGATCAAGCACTGGAACAGATTCCCCAGAGAAGGTGTGGAGTCTCCCTCACTGAAGGTATTCAAGAGCTGTCTGGACACAACCCTGTGCCATGTGCTCTGGGATGAGCCTGCTTGAGCAGGGAGGTTGGACCAGATGACCCCATTATGGTCCCTTCCAATCTGACCCAGTATGTGATTCTGTAATTTGTGCATGAGATATAGAATAATGGTTGAGATGGAAGGCACAAACGGAAGTCATCTAGTTCAAGGTCTCTGTTCAAATAGGGTCACTTACAGCTGGTTGCCCAAACCATTCAAGTATGAGCAGGCTACATAGGTGGCGTGCACTCAGATGCTTGCTCCACATATGGAATATGAGTCTCCTCTTGAGGGCAGCCTTGGCAAAGCTCGAAAAGTCAATGGTGTTCATGCCTAACCTTGAAGTTTGAGCAAACAAACTCAGCAGACACACTATGAACTAAGCCTCATCCTCTCAGATGTAGAGGGAGCTAATCTGGCATGGTCATTTATCACGACTATTCATAGTCTATGGCTGTGATATCACCTCCTTCCTGTACAGAGAGAAATAAACTCTCAGTTGACTCCTGCTTCATGGGAACATTTGGACTTGCTCATTTGGCCAAAGCTATGTGGAGAATCTCTCAAGGCGAGTGCTCTCCCCCTCCTGTCTCCCTCCTGCAACTGCCTAAAGCCTCTGAAGCACAGTGAGTGCTTCATCTCCTTTGTTAACGGCCTTCAGACTGCTCGTTAGACAGCACTATTCACAGCTGAGCCTAGCTGTTCACCAGGAAGCGAATTTATCCAAATTTTGGTTCAAAATAGAATGAATTAAAGGCATTTAATCTCAGTTTCAGTCTTTGCTTGTTTTTCTCCAAGCTGCATAATTGAGCTGCCATTTCTAAATCATTGTTCCCAGCTTCTTGTCACTTAACATCTCTAGCATTCCAAGCAGATTAATCTTGAATCCTTTATTGTGTAACCACATTTCAACTAGAAATAGCAGCAAATCCTAGACATTCTGAATCTCATCTTTGCATCGTATGTAGCCAGTGTGATCGCTGCAAAGTAAAAACAAAGCAAGGATGAGTGTGTAGCGCTCCCTTGCATTGAGTGGATAAAGAGGGGAAGGAGTCTCCTCTGCACGTGCAAAGAAGTGGGATAGTACACTGTTAACAATCTGCTCTGTGTGGCAGTGGCTGAGTTTCCTCCTGGAATCTGAAGGGGACTCCTCTGTGGCTTCTTCCAGATCTCTAACTTTATCAAAGTCAACAGCTTATTTCATGTAATTAAATATATATAACTTTATATGTTATTAAAATGAATCTCATTGGCATGGGAGGCTGTAATTAGTGCGGAAATAGCAGAAGTTGGATTAGTTATGGTAAAATTGTGAAACAGCAAGGAGGAATGTGGGAGAAACAGGTACTGTGATCCCCACCAACAGGTTAGGAGTTTAGTGAATCCATAGGTTACAAAACATGTTATGTCAGTACCAAACGGTGGACTTTATTTTTCTTCATAACTTCAGTTCCACTTTTTCTTTAACTGTTCTTCCACTGTCTCCTATCTCTTGTTGCAAATAGGGCTGTTGAAAAAAGCCCAAGACCCAACAACCCAGTATGACATGGACAGTTTAAGAGTAGACCTGTGTTACTTGGGAACTGTGTTGAAGTCATGAAAGCGCAGAGACTCCAGAGACTTAGAATCACCCCATAGGATCGCTCCATCTAAGGTATGAAAAGCACATGGCAAAATGGGATCAAAGGCTGAATGATTTGCCTTTTTTGAGTAGGGGAAACGATCTGTTGATATGTGTAAGATAATATTTATCAACCACTTGCAAAAACAGCAATGTCAGCTAAAATGTACACATACTCCCACTTCAGCTGTGAATCCTTTAAGCCAACACTGGAAAATTCAAAATCCCTTTGGTTTAGAAAGCACTTTGCCAAGATTGTGCTCCTATCTTTTGTGCAGTGCTGCCTGTGAAGAAATCAGTTAAGGAGAGAAAAGGCACACCAAGCTGGTGTCACTGCAAATATATGAGAAAATTATGTGGGAACTGAATAGAGGACGTGGAAATTCAGTTCACTATTGTGGTGCAATGGGAACATTCTCTAGGAGGAAGAGGTTCTCTCTAAAATGAGATTTGGGCTTAGGATGGTAGAAAAGAACTATGGGGATTTAGAAGAGTTTCAGTTCCAGGTTGATGAGGGTTTGGATTTCATCTGTGGAAGGAAACAGTACCTAGAAAAAGACTGTGGGGTTTTCTCTTCCCTGTCCGCCCTTGCAATCTTCCCTGTAGGACTGACAATCCCTGCCTCCTATTGTCACAACCCCCTTGCACACACGGTCACTTGTGCCCTCCCCATCCCGGTTGTCCCTGCAAACGCTCGCTTTTACGCCGTCATTCTCCACATTCTTCCCTGCTCATCCTCCGGCACGTTCTCACCACAAACAGGGGAGAGAAAAAAGACGCATGAAAGGTGTGTGGCAGCAACACTGTGACAAAACGTGCGCTGGAGATACGGGCTGAGCCTTTCAGCAGCACTGCCGAGGAAAGGCGCCCTGCTGCCCGCCGGCTCTGCTGCCGGCGCCAGCCCTTCTGCAGCGCCCACGGCGCTCAAGGGCGGCCGCGGGGCTGGGAATGACGGCGAGGCTCGGCGGCTTTTTCCGCACAAGGCAGCGCAGACCGCCCACAACCTCCGCCCAGGCCTCCCCGACACCGCCCAGGCCTCCCGCGAACCCCGGCCGCCCTCAGCGCCTCGGGCCGGCCCCGCCGGCAGGTGGCGCTGCCCGTGCGCGCCGGCAGGTGGCGCTGCCGGCCCGGCCCGCGGGCCCGGCCGCCGTTTGTCCGTTTTGTTTCCTCACGTAATGCAAAGGTGAGGGACAGAAAAAGCCTCCAGACGGATTTGAGAAAATTAAAGTTCAAAGCACCAGGGTGGCAACGAGGACAGCGCCAGGAAATTCCTCCCTTTTCTTCCCAACGCCCCCTCCTCCCCCGCCTCTGTCACAGATTTGTAGAGTCATAGAATGTTAAGGATTAAGGATGGAAGGGGCCTCAAGAGACCATGTAGTCCCAACGCCCTGCCCTGGGCAGGGACACCTCCCACTAGACCAGGTTGCTCACGGCCTTATCCAACCTGGCCTTGAACACTGCCACGGCTGGGGCACCCACAGCTTCTCTGGGCAACCTCTTCCAGTATCTCACCACTCTCATAACAAAGAATTTCTTCCTAATATGTAACCTAAATTTCCCCTTTTTCAATTTGTTCTCATTAATCCTCGTCATTTCGAGGCATCACTATCACTACAGCTCCTGACAAGAACTTTATGTCATTTGTGGATGTTCCTGTGTGTTAGGACTGGTTTCAACTGGGGATATGCTTTGACAATGCCAAGGAAGCAGAAAACAAGTCCTGTGACATTGGCCTGGGGGCTCAATAAAACTGTAGTGGATTCAGTATGGGAATGAGCTTGTGGAAGGGTCCCTGTCAGCACTGCCCACCTCCACAGGCCTTGGATTAATCTGGAGATGCTTTAGGGTGTGTTTTGCTGCAAATGGTGCTCGGACTACCTGGTGTTGACTTTTCCAGCTGGCACCAGCTGTGTGCCAGACCGAACTCGGTGTGTATTTACACTGATATTTCGAGACTTCATGTGGAAGCTGGTCCAAGGAAGCAGAGTTCTGCCACTGATAGTGCTGCAGTCAGGTTCTGCTGACCCTGACTGGAGAAACAAGCAAGGAGTTCACGTTACCACCCCAAGGCTTTGCAGCAAGGTAACCCGCTGATATGTGTTTGTCTGTTGGTTTCTCTGTTCTCTCAGTGGTGGAGTTCAGCCGTGCTGTCTTTGTCAAAGACTCATAGTGTTAGTGGCATTTCTCCTGGTTTTCCATAACTTTTCAGCAGACCTGAAATTGGCTAACTGAGTTAGATAAGAGAAAAAATGAGATTTATCTTTTCCTGGTTCTGCATTAAAATCTTTAAAATGTCAGCCAGCTTGGTAAGGAGAGTGAGACTTTTCACTTTAAGAAATAAACTTCAGAGTAGAGGTTTGTTTCTATGACACAGCTAAAAGGGAATTAACGGTAGGAAATTAATCTTTAAGAGCAGCCCAAAGTATCAGGGGGGGAATTTAAATAAGGGTAACATTTTTATTTGCTCAGATTTCCAGAGTTTCATCTGTTTTGCATAAAACTGGCTAGAAAATAACTGCTCTAAAATGAGTCTTGTGTTTCATGTCTATGCACTATTCCGTGTGCTTGGATAATATGTTTAAAAGGACACAACATGAGATTAAAAAGGCCAGACTTACCAATATAGACTTCAGCAAAGTCAGATTAGTGATTTATGTTTTCAGCTGTCTATAAAAACATGCATAACGGCCTTACTTTTTTTGAGTTTTAGCTTATTCCTCTCATGACAGTTCAAAAAATACAGTATTAGCAAAAGAAAAAAAAAGGAAAAAGCTGGCTGTTATGGCTACATTATAAAATTATTAATAAGATTCCTTAAAAATAAACTTTGTAAGATTATTTTAGACTTCTCAGCTGACAGTGATTATAGTAAGTTACAGTATTGACCATGGAGTTTAGAGGATGCCCACTTTTCTCTAGGCCTAAAGGCTGCCTGAGGAAAGATGCAAGAATTTAGCTCCAATGCAGTATCAGTCAATATCTTCTCTGACAGAATCAGAAACACATTATTTTTTACCATGGTAGAGGTTGTAGTCTTAGAATTCAAAAAATTTATGCAGCTGCAGGATGCTCCTTTCATCCCATTCACATGAGCCTGCCTTACAATGCTATGCCCTAGACTCGAATGGGGATTTTCAGCTTGGTTTTCAGGAGCAGCTGCAACAATAAGGCATCTTTTTAGCTGCAGTGCAGCACAGGTGTATATTAATACTAAAGTCGCGTGGTGGCAACAAGATCATTAACAAATTGACTCATGTAGTTTCAAGACTTTCTTCCACCTCATTTTTACCCATTGAGAAATGTTCACCTCCTGTTTGAAAAGTCTTTCCCTGTCACTAGAGGACACCATTGAACAGAAAATGCTGTACTTGAGCACTCAGATGAGAGATTGCCTGTTCCCAAGTGCCAGAAACTCGGAGAGAAATTCACTTTTCAGCAACTGATTTTAACTCAGCTTCTCAGGTTTTGTTTTTTTTTTTTTCTACTTGTACTGTCACTTTACTATTCTTACTCTTCTCCACCGGGAAAAACCCACTGGAATCATGTCAGCCAAGTATCAGACCTATTTCACTGTTTCCTGACTGTTTCATGGACTTAAAGTATGGTTTGTTAGCCTGAAGTAACAGTGGTTGTGCCAAAAGACATGGAGTAAACAGAGTACTGGACAAAGGGAATTTCCTCCATGAATATGAGGATGGCTCTCTCATTTTATTTGTGAATGTTACTAATGTCTCTCTTCAATCCCATTTCTTATCCTTCATTTTAAGATCCAGAAAAAATTAGCAAGAGGCTTTCAAAGTTTCGTCTTGAAAAAACTTTGTGTCTTTCCTATGGAAAAAACCAACAACATTTAACATATGACAAATAACAGACACAAGAAATGTCTGTCTAAACAGAATGAGAGCTGCTGAGTAGAAGTCTGAAGAAACTGAGAGATTTGACATATTTACAACAGACTACTCCATCCCACTGGTATTAGCTTGCAGTATGAAACACCTTTATTTTGGAAACCATTCTGTGGTTTGATGTAACTGTCTGCTTATAGAATCTGGGAAAAGTTCCACATGCTACACCCTGTAGACCTTTTCTAAGAAATGTAATAATGTTTCCTCATATAGGGAGGAAGAGATGTGATGACCTAAGGCATGTATTGTTGAAAACAAGGATGTGGTTTTTCCAGTACTGTCCATCTGGTGTCTTTCATAACACAGTGTTAATATAACTAAGTCTGTAGTAGACCAGGAGCAAAAGCAACTGCTTCAGGGACTGCAATAATGAAACCCTTTAACCAGTTTTGTTCTGAACACAGTAAGATTATAATAGATGGCTGATAGCCAGCACTCAGCAATATCAAAGAAAGGAAACAGATGATGAAAATAAATAGATAAAGAAAAAGGTTTATTCTGAGTTCAAGACATTGAGACTGAAGAAGACATAGGTCAAAGGACTACAGAGAACTGCACAAACCTATGCTTTGAAAATCACCTTGCAAACCACTTGTAAAAAACCCACTTTGCAGTAATCTGGCTTTCAGTAAAAAGATGGAATAAATCACTTTGCCTATATTTTGGTAGTTTAAAAACTGTATGCTATATATGCAAAAACTTTTATAAGTGACTGCTTGTGCACAAGCACTGATTTTCCTGAAAAGCAGTATGGGTTAATTATTTGTTGAGTGAGGTGGAGTGCCAAGATATGGTTTGTGATTCCTTCTTCAGACACAGGACAGGCTAGTTTCTATGTCCTTTTCCTCTCCTTGTAGAGAGAGGCCCTCTAGAGTAGCAGTCTTGTGAAGCATGTGTTAGCTTCAAAACTTATGAAGCAGCTCAAACCCACAGCGAATTGAAATACCGTGTGATCTGGCACAGGCAGACCACAGGAAGAAACAGAAAACCATGTATGAAATGCAAAGAGTAAATCAATTTTTGTTATCTCCCCAACCAGGGGATCCCCAAAGCAGCACCTGGCCAGAGGCACACAGGCAAGGATGCATCATGGGGTGCTGTCCATGCTGGAAGATGACCAAACCTGCCCTTCTGGATTCCTGAAGGGATAATTTATCACTGTGCTTTGGTCTTCCCCACACCAAGACTGGAATCTCAAGCATGTTTGATTGGGTGTCTCTAGGTCTATCACAGGTCTGTGTTATCCAAACACAGATATTCTTCTTGTCCAACACACAAGACCAAAGAACACTTAGTATGATATACGTGATTTTGGCACCCCAGCAAGTTCTTGAGTGTACTTAGAATCCTCCTCACTAATCTTCCATTATTTTCCCACAAATACTGAAACTGAGGCTAAGGAGGCGAGTACAGGTGGATGCTCCCAGAGTATGTTGTGACTCCATGTTGTGGCCTGCACAGCTGCCGGTGTAGAGGACAGTCTGTGCAAAGATGCTCAGGTCTCCTCAGTTCTACACTGCAAAGCATGGGGAGAGTCTGCTCAGGTATTGGGTTTTTCTCTTGGCACAGTTACATACTAGGCAAAGCATGGTGAGAGTCTGTTCAGATATTGTTTTTTCTCTTGGCACAGTTAGGTACTGGGCTGTAAAAGGATCCTGAAACCTCCCAGCTGGTATTTGCAGGGTTATTTACTGAAAATTGTTGTCCAGACTCTTTAGCTTCCCATCAGATTTCAACTGGCTAATTTGTTTGAACTTCCTCTTCTGTTTTTCTTAATGGTGTCTGAATCTAAGGCTCAGAGAAAGAAAGTAGAAGATAACTGAGAAGAAAAAAGTAAGAGTACAAGATCAGAGAGTTCATAGGACCCTTTATAAGTCAGCCACTGGATTACAGAAATGCCATAAGTGCATGGTGTATTACCTGTGTCTATTTCTTACTTTATATACAAGGTTATTCAAACAATAAACTGCACTGCCTGATTTTCTCTCTATATAAGCAATCATAAGAATGCTCTGGTTTGACCTGTGCATTTTCTGTGATCCTTTTGCTCAGTTTAGTGGGTGAAATTTGGGCAGTGTCCCACTGAATAATACATGTGTCTTTTAATAGCATTCATGTGTTGCTTTGTGTAGGCACTGCCAGAAGCCAATGCTGATGCAAGGCCTGCACACTTGTGACACCGAGTAGAGACAAGTATATGAGACTGTGTGCAGGGCTTTGTCAAACCTCTTGTGTGAAGTTGTTGTGGTTTAGGGCAAATTTGGCAGGAAACCTCTGAAGAGGTCCCTCTATAAAGCAAATTCAAGCGGCCCCTCCCCCTACCGGTTCAGGAGACATAAATTTCCTTCGAGAGAAGTGGAAAAAAATGTTTATTTTATAAGCAAAGTACTCACAAACATGAAAAAATGAATAATATTAAACAATTAAACCTCTCGTTGTTCTGAAGCGATGGCAAATTCATGAAGTCCTTCTGTGGATCGGAGAGAGTCCTTTTCGTGGGTGTCCCCGGCTTTTGCTCCGTCTCTCCGGGGCTCGGGTGTCTCTCTCCGGGGCTCGGGGCCGGTGTCCCGGCCGCAGTGCAGCGTGGGGGGCTCCCGTTCGATAGTCCTGGTGTTCCCGGACCGAACAGCAGCTGAACAGTTCCAGAAAACTTCTGGCCTCAGCTAACTGAAAAAAAACTAACTAAAGGCAAAGGAGAGCTCTCTCCTGCTCTCCGTGCTGCAGACAACACCCCGAGAGAGAGCTGAAGCGCTTATCTCTGTATTTGAATACAGCCGCGAAAAATTCCACCGCTTTTCCTTCTCCCCCACTTCGCTCCCGAATCTAGTTTTAAAGGCACAAAACTTATTTCTGGGCTAAACAGACGAATGGGGATACGATTCAGCATCATAAAGTCACCCCAGGAGAGAAGTGCAAATGATATAGCTTTTTAAGGAGTCAGCAATTAGAGAATAACCTCTTCTGTGCCTTCATTGAGATGAGGAGCTAATATGTGTGTATGTCAAAAGCTGCAAAATAGCAACAAAATAAGGTATTGAGATCACCAGTGTGTTTGGTTTCTACCTATTTTATAGGCACTGGAGTTAATTTTCATAGTTGGCAGGAGTTACATCTGTTTTCTTCCAGCCTCTTCACTTCTGGTTTTGTTTGGGGTTTGTTTGTTTTTATTTTCTTGTTGTTGTTGTTTGTTTGTTTGTTTGTATGTTTTTAAATTTTTCTTACTCTTGGGTCATAATTTATTTGCTAGAAGAGTATTTGGAGATGTTTATGTTTTCTTCTCTGAAATACCTCTGCCTTGTAATGACATTAGCTGCAGAGAGGTGTTAACATTTGGTTAACAGCTAAATGTTTTCAAAAGGCATGCCCTTCTGCACTCTCAAAGCAGTGCCAGCTCATTTAATTGTGCAATAGACCCCATCCCCCACTTGTGCTTGTATATGAGAAGAGAAAGAGAGGGATCATCCTCTATTACAGATTTAGCTGTGGGATGAGGAGCAGAGAGCAGAAAAACTTGGATGCCAGATTTTTATAACTGGATGCGTGCCACTGCAGTCTCTGCAGCACAGGCCACATGCCAGATCTCTTTCTTAGCCTCGTAAGGCAATTGATTAAATCAAGTTAGCTACTGTATGATTCCAAACTTTTCTTCTTGCTGGCTCCCTTTTATCTAATTTTCTTCCTTCCAGAAGATGCTGCTACAGCTACTCATAGCATTGCTGACTGTAAAAGTGGCAGAAATAGTGGGGTTTTTTTGTTAGTTGGAGCAATACGACAGTAAAGGATATCTGCCTAGGACACACTGCCCTGATAGAAATTCTATACAATTACTGCAGGTTGTGTCCTCCTTTTTGTATTTCCTGACTAGTGTTTAACCAGGCTCTGTCCTGATCTAAATGGCTGGTAGAGCAGGTGAGATGCCCATGTGGTTGTGCAGCAACACAGGCAGTGCTATTGAAAGAACTCAAATTCTCCGAGCCTTTTGGTAGTGCCATATCTCATGTAACTGGAGTAGTTACCAGTTCTCCAGAACTTTGAGGTGGATTTGCTTAAAACATTGAATTTTCTTACATTGAACTCTCAAAGTTCCACAAGGTTTTAAATTAAAGAGACATCAGATTTTATGAGAGTATACATTAGAATACTTAGGATATTTTTTTCCTTAAATAATGAAAGCTGAAGGTGACTAGAGATGGCATAAAGGCCCATAATTGCATCTCCTTCTGCCACTGTCACTGCAGTTAGATTCTTTTTTCCTTCAGGTTTTAGATGGCTCTGTAGCTTCCTGGGTTGCGGCAGCTCTGTGAAGTCCTCTCCGATCCATGGAAAGTTTCTCTTCCATTACTTCAGAGCTTGGAGCATCAGCTCCCCTGCTTTTCCCAGCAGTCTCTTTTCTTGTGCTGCAGGTACTCCGTTCTTTGCTGAGCCCCTTCTCTTCTTGTAGCACCTTGTAGACTGCAGTTTTCTCACACTTACAGTTTGGTGACAAGGTAATACACAGACATGGTAATAAGTGGAAATATGTTAAAATTTATTAATTCTGGATAAAAATTATCCAGATTTCGCAAGAACACCCACTCTGAAATGAAATGAGGTCACTCCTGACTGGTGATAGCTCCCATGGCTACATTAAATCTTCTTCGTCTTACACAGGAACTCTTAGCATTCTTCCAGGTCATGATCCCAAAATCTGTGGTAGATGGGCCCCCTAAGTCCCATGACAAGATTTTTTTAACCTTACTCTTTCTGTGTAGGACTATTTATGAGTAATTTTTATGATTCTTCGATTTTCATTTCCTCTCCATTTGAAACTTCTCCTGATGCTTTCCTTAAGCCAGAGGAAGTTGTCCATCATTTTTCCATTCTCCTCTGTGGTTATAGTTACTCCTGCTGTGTAGCTCAGTGCTTGCTATGAAATGTTAACTAAGAATGACATTTTTAGTGGTTGCATGTGGCCCACCTACTGCTGTTCTGAGTCCCTAAATCTGTTGCAGAAAATCTCGGTATTGATTGGAACAATACTAAGAAGAAATTTATTGCTGATGGGAACACTTACAATGGGGCTTTTTTTAAAATGTGATTTTACAGGGAAGAAAATGGTAAAACACAAATTCTTTTCAGAAAGGGTATGCGTTTCAAACATGGAGTTGTAAATACAATAAAATATAATTTATTCTTTAATCTTGATATTCTGAACACAGAAGTTTTCAAATGTATTTCTGGGGCAGTGAACTCAATCTTATATCTTGTCCTTGGGAAAAATAATTTGCATTGCCAAATATGGTTTCCAAATTCTCCCACATTAAAATTTCTATTATGGAAATGGAACACTGAGGTTGAACTTGAGCAATTGAAAACCAGAATGGAAATTTACCAGCTGATCAGTAACCACTGGACTGGATTTGCAGGTGCAGATATTCAAAAGTTGCCTGGACACAAGCCCGCCATGTACTCTAGGGAACCCTGCTTGAACAGGGAGGTTGGACCAGATGATTTCCAGTGGTCTCTCCCAACATTATCCATTATGTGCTTCTGTGAATTCTATGAATTCTTCATTCGGGACCTCAGCATTTCTGTGGCAGTACAAGCAAGATAACTTCTTATTTTCCTGTTCCTTATAGAGGAGATGGTTGACCAATCTAAAAGTCACCCTGGAATTGGGGATCTTATTGACTTTGTAAAAGGTGTTGTCCCACTCAAGGAATAAATCATCATGCCAACTTGGAGATGTAAGACCAAATTTTAATCTGAATAACAGTAATCTTAAAAAAATGCCCAGATAAAAACTTACTATAAAACCAGACCATGATATGGGCTTCTGTATTTATTTAAACCCCCCAAAGTTACCCACGTATTTTTTCACATTTCTTAAGGGAACTTTCATGTTAAAAATAATCTCAAAGTTGAATTAGCTTCAGAAGAAATGTGATGATGAATATTTCAGCATTACCTGAATATTGTTCTCTAACTGAAAATAGAGAATAATGGCTTACAAATTGTTTCAAATGTAACAAAACATACTGTTTCATATAGCTGCATCCTTTCATTAATTTATTTAAAATTAGCAGTGATCACTCGGAAGTAGATAAGCCTTTTGAAAGAATTTATAGTTTTTGTTTTGTTTACAGAGTACTTTTGCCAGCCTTCCTTGAGACCATCTTTAGTTGTTTNCCCCTTTCTTTGGGCCCCTTTTTTTTTTTTTTGTTTTTTTTTTTTTTTTTTTTTTTTTTTAACAGCTTATGATATTAAATCAGAGAACAAACAATAGTTTTTATATGTCATTTAATTTATTTTGCATTTTATTTTTCACTTGCTTGCATGCTGAAAATGCAGAAGTGTTCAGTGTCACAAAATGGTTCAAAGTTAATGCCTAATACAAGAACCTCAAATTATGTTCCTAAACACAGGTTCAGAAAAAAAGATAGTCTGACTGTCAGAGGTGATGAGCACCAGTTATAGCCACAGATTTTGTCATCCATATTGTTTAAGATACTCCACCTGCAGTAGCAGGTGTGGATTAGTCTTGTGGAGAGGTCTGGGTCTTTGCCTTCAGTTCTCAGGTAGAACCGATCAGCACTCTCCAACTAAAACCCCACTACGTTAAGCTCATGAACTGGCTTAAGCTTGGGTTGCAATGAAATTCTAAACCTTTTACCTTCAAAAGTCCTGTTTGAGGATTTTTATAAACAGTTTAAGGGTTGTGTGATTTAGCTTGTATCTGTACCATACCCTGTCACTTCATTTTGTTACGATGGACACTGCTGTCAGAAATCTTGTGACTCAGATTTAGTTTGATCTCACCTAGAGCTTATGTTTGGCTGTTATTAAGTAATAACCCGTCTCTCATTTGAGATGGAGGTTTTGATCAGTTCCTTTTGTTCTGTTCCTTTCTGCATGTACACACACATATATATATATGCTTAAGCTAACCCCAGTAATTATCTCTCTTGGCTGATTATTTTGGAGGTGATGATGTGAGAGTCATAAGCATTCATTTCTGTAGCGTTATCCTACTCCACCTCCTCACCATGTGTTGAATTGCTATGGTATTTTTGTTCGTCTCTTGTCTAGTCCTCTCCAGCCTTCTCTTTTCAACATGGATTTACAAGCTTATAAGAACTAAACCTTTGTTATTTTCTCCTTTCTCCCCGTTTTTTTCTTCTCTCTTCTAACTGAATGTGTGTTAGTGAAATCAGGGAAGAAGAAAATTGGGCTGCTTGCTTTGCGTTGGTGTTTACTATGAGTCATAACAACAGCTTGGTGCTCTTGAAAACTTTTGTGGTGGGAGAATAAACAGCATGGTTGCAGTAAGAGAAACAGCAGAATGTACTGTACTTGCAGTTCTCTGACTCAAGGACATAATTGTGGATGATGGGAATGCATTTTGATAGAGGTTTGCACTTACTCATGCCATGGATATATAAAATTTCTGCTAAGGAAGCAAATCTGATTGCGCAAAGTTTGCCCTGGTTGCATTGAAACTGGACTTACTGGGAAGGATTTTGGCAGCAGCTGACTTTTCATAGAGCTACCTAAAATAGGCTTGGTGTGAGAAGTGAATTTAGAATGATTATTTTGACACTGACGGTACATAGAAGTTTAACATGAGATGACGTATTCATCATACTGCTCTCCAGTTATCTGCCTGGAACTACTCACATTCAGAGTTTAAGAACTATTTCATTCTTATGCCTGGAATTATTTTGTTCCCAAACTGCTTACAGTTATATTAGAGACAAGGGTTTGTCCTCCATTGGTACAGAACTGAGCAAATACTAGGTTCCTAAATGACGAGTCATACGCCGCATGAAGTGTATGCTGTCATGATTTCTAGTTGAACAATCAGCTATAAAACACTCCATCCCCTAGTAAGTGACTGAAACAAACAGTAAAAGATGGTACTCAGCCCTGTGGCTGAAAGTCTGTTTATCATGGTGATAAACAAGACTCAAGATCACTTTCTTGATGCAAAGTCTACTGGACAATAATTTTTTGATTTCTCTGTGTTCAAAGAACTTAATGCTGTTACAGGCAGCTTCCAAGATTGGTTCCAGTTCCAACATTTGGGTGCAGAACACTGAAAAAACAACGAATACTAGGACAGGATGTTAGGCTATTGGGGTAATATATGTAATAGAGTATATGTGAATTGAGACAGGAAAAAAACATTAGGATAAAGTTGAAGGATACAGCCCAGTGATTTCAATTCACAGTTTCCTGTAAAATTTTTAAAACTGAATAAAAATTGCCTGCATGTAGTAGGAAAAAAATGCTCACTAGACAAACAGTTCCAATGTTCAGCTCTTCTGGATGGTCAGTATTTGCCAGCTCCACAAGCCATGCCATTTTACTGGCAGTAATTTTACGAGTGAATAATGGTGTTGGTTGCTGGTCAGTCTCAGCTGTCCTTATCTACCAGTGGACAGATTAGACAGTAAAGCAAGAGGATGGGGGCTATACTTGTCTTTAAAAAATCCTTTCAGATTGATGGCCATGCAACCACTGTCTTCATACAGAAAACATTTGTCAGGAATACCAAGGAGCTGTTACTTTACAAAAATAATAATGTTCGTGCATCGTGGAACCACAAAATTCCACAATTTTTGCAGAGTACATGAGAAATGACTGCCTGGCATATCACGATATTCACGCTATTTATGGATGCAAAAGGCAAATAACTACACCAACTTGCCTTCTGAAATCACAAAGTGATTTGTATCAGTACCAGCAGAATTGTTATGGGTACCTGGCATTGCCAATTATAAGCAAGAAGTAGGCTGGAGTATTGGCCCAGAACATGCTGTATTAGAATCTGTTCATTAGTAAGACTAAAGAGAGAGAGAGAACTATAAATGTCATTTACCGATTAAAACTCAGTGGGCTGTTTATGTTTCACACCTGGGCGTCACTTTAGAAGAAAAGTAAAATAGCCTGGGAGCTGAGATAAGTATAGTATCAAGATCTGAGAATAAAGGCAATTATATGACTGCCAGAGTCACACCTGAGTGTGACTGCTGTGAACTGCTTACAGCTGCTGGGCAGAATCAGGGTGCATGCAAGGTCAGTGGCTGTGCTGAACTTGCTCTCAGATGTTTCAGTGTTGGCTAAATTTTAAACATAAGAAAAGAAATGTAAAAGCATGACTTCTGTCAAAACAATTCACCTCCTGTGAACAGAAGATATCACATAGTTTTTTGACTCAGGAGAAAGACTGGTCAGGGGATAAATTTTTGGACAGTGGTAAACTGTATTCTACCAAAGACTTCAAGTGTCAGTTTAGATTCACAAGTGTTTAAGAGCAGAAGGGATCATGTACCTTTGCCTCTTGTATGATCTGGGATGCAAAACCTCATGCAAGTCCAGAATCAAGGCTGTATTTTTTACTTCATGATATGCTGTACAGAAAATGTCTTAATTTACATAAAGTGGATAGTGCCAGGCCTCTCTAGTAACCTCTCCTCAGAAGTTATTTTCCCTTATAATTGCAATGGTATCTTTGTTTCTAGTCCAGATTCCCCTAATATTCATTATGCTGAGATTTCTATGAAGAGTATCTTTCTAATGGTGGTGTCTCTATACTCTGATCAAGGGGCTAATTAAACATTCTCTTGGATAGATTAAGTCACTTAGTCATAGTCATATATTTTATGAACATGTGTAGTTCTTGCAGTTTTTCCTAAGGCACTTCCAATTCTTCACTTGCAATGTGGACACCTACATTTGTCACAGCCTTGCATTTCGATCTTCAGTTCAGTCAGTAATTTAACCACGTACCCCAGCATCCTTCTAAATTTGAGATTAGAGTCCTCCATCCGTTATGTGCTTCGGCATATGTTCTTTTCCATTAGATTTGTGTTTGGCTGTATTAAAATTGATGTTATGTAAATGAAACTGTCGCCAAATAGTTTCACCAATCAATCTGATCTGTTGCCACAATTAATTTGCACTCTGTTACCCTTTTGCCATCTGCAAATGTTGGACTACTACTTCTGGGTTATTCATGAAGACATGGGTTTGCATGAGGACTCATGGTCAGTTTAGAAGTAACCCCTGCCAGTCTTGGCAAAAAAATGGTCACAGCAGAGCAGTCTGACATTTATAGTTATTGTTGAGACCCATCCATCAACAAATCCTCAATCTGTTTAGTTTATTCCTTTATTATGTGACAAAACTAAATTGTTTATCACAATGTTTCTATCAAGAAGTTTTATTAACATTCTTGCCATTAACTGAAACACAAATTAACCAAATACGTAGTCCTATCAACATTTAAGACCTATTTTCCATAAAGCAGTGATTATCATTATATTGTGGCTGTATTCTGAATCATTCTCTTTACTGCTTTCTCTGTGATGATAATGCACTAATTGATACACAGTTAACCAGGTTATTGTCTTTATCGTTTTTATACTGCTAGCTCACATTTAGCTTTTTTCTCCAATAATCTGAATAATTACTATTTTTAGTAAAAATGATTTTCAATGTGGTACATAAAAAACAATAAACAATGCCAGTTATGCTAGGCAGTGAAGAAACATGAAACAGCACAAATTCCTTTTCTGGAAATACTGTGCAGGATGAGTTCTTGTTATGCTGGTGTTTAAAGATAATTGCACACTAATGGGAATGTAAATCAGGAGAAGGCAAGACAAAATGAAGTTCCCCTTCCAGGTGACTGTTTCCTTAATTCTTAGTTTTTTAATGTTTGTAGTGTTGGTTTGGTCACATACTACCTCAAATCATCAGCCATGTGGTTTGAAATATTCCAGAATTGGTGCTGTGGAATAGGTCTAATAGATTTATGTATTTGTATGCCAAATGAAGTATAAAATAAAGTAATCACTGAGGATTGGAACAATTACTGTAGGCTGCTAACCATATGTGAGAACAAAGTGCGTGACTTTCATATGATTAGAATGAATCAGAGGTAGCCCACTCTGTATTGCAGTGACACTTTTATTAAATGAATCCATAAAATGAGGGTTGGGAGGGCTTTAGATGGTATTAACCATAGATCTTTTAGACTGAGGGTTGTTTCTGTTTATATCATCTTGTTTAATGTGTAGTGTTTGGTTTGTACCTTCAGATTCCTAGTGATTGCTGCATTTGAATGAAGCCATAAAGGGAAAAAAAACAAGACAGAGGTGTTTTCCAAGTATATGGATGTCAAATGGAGCTGAAGTCACTAAACGTGGCATTTCATTATATCCACTGGCTTACAACATAAGAATCTAAATATAGAAATAATTAAAGGCTTGCTTGTAATTTAACAATCACAACTGCCAAGGTTCCTCTAGTGTCTAATGGGATTTAGATCAGACCCTTATTGTCCTCAATCACTGTTAATCAATATAAAAATTTATTCCTAAGGAATTAGGAGACTTGGACTTTTGCCACTTTTAATACTGTGAAATTTTTGACTATTATTGTATAAGGTATATTTTAAAGCCCTTTGGTATGTAAGCCTCATGTCTCGTAATGCAGCAAACATCTGCCAGAGTTTGGAGGAAAAAGTGTTTTGAAAATAGACTGGGTCCAGGAATTAATAAACATTCACAAATTTATTGAATTTCTAAGTATTAAATGAGCTGCATTTTTTTTCCTTTTATAAAAAGCAAGCACAATTTATTTTCATAGAAGTAAGTAATTGGTATGTAGCAACCCACCTCCTCATGAATAGTAGTCTTAAAAAAAGACCTGCCTATCAAAAAGAGGTATCAAACATCTCTTTGTTCCCTGCTAAATAAAAAGTCATCCATTTCTACCTATCCAACTAATATAATCTTAATTTAATGTTTAGCTTGGGCCTAATACTTTGTGTACGTTTGTATAGGGAAAACTACCCCAGCTCTTACATTGCCCAGGTCTTGGCATTTGTGTTCAGATCAGTGGTTAGAAGAGGCCGGACTGAATTTATTCCTGTCGTTGTATTCAAGGAATTAGGTGGCAAGTAGGGAAGATACATATATATCATTTATAAACCAGCTGGAAGTCAGTGCGGTGTCACCATTGTTTTAAGCTGGGGCAGCCCTGGCAAGCATGTTGCAGTGTACAGTCCCTGTGCAGGAATGCAGCTCTGGGATAATCTGTCTCCCCTTGGCTGAAGAAGCATTAATCACTTGGCTCACACTCTGTGTGTTCCTGCGCTTAATAAGCAATACATCCCTGTTAGCTCCACATGTTCCATGTTTTACGTCTTCATGAAAAAGAGAAACATAATTGCAGTAGACAAGTGTTTGGTTAATCACAGTTATGTTCATGTGTTCAGTTTGCACCCTTACAAAGATGTAGTACTTGGAAATGCATCCCTTAGGTGATGGGAGTCAGAGGGAATCTGTCTTGGGAAGAGGAATAAGGCTATGGGGACTTAGGAGTGGGAAGATAGGAGGACTGGTCTCTTGGGTAACCTTTATATCAATTACACACACTTGCAATCCATGCTGGTAAATTTTTAGTTTTTCACAGGTAGCTTGTGGGAGATGCATGTGAAAATGTGATGTTTTTAAGCACAACCTTGCACTGAAAGCATTCTACAAAGTTTGGAGGATAAAGGTGGAGGGCCAGGAAGCATGAGAATGCTACACTCTTCAGGTACCATCTAACAGTTTATAGACAGAGTAATAGGTCTTAAATATCCTGACTTTTTTTCAGGTGCCTAATCCACTAGATGCCACTTATTTAATAAGTAGTAGTATTACATAATAGGTATTTAATAAGGTAGTCTCGACACATTTAATATGGACTGATTTATCAGCTTTTTCTGTTGTCCTTTAGTGTCTGACACATTTACTCATGTTTATTCTGAGTCTGAATTTTTCAGTTTCAGACCAAGCTGGATATTGCTGAAATAAGTACTTGAGAAAGGTCTCTCTATATTTGTATTGTGGACATTGGACAGCTCTGAGTCTTGTCAGCACATTTAATGTTGTCATTTCTAGGTTAAGAAATCAACTGTGTTTGAAGGATAGCTCTAGGTGTAACTTTCAAAGTTGGTCTAACAGCAAATTTTTCTGAGCACCTTTTACTTCTGTCTGGCCTCATATGGTGATGAATCAAGTGATGCTGTGCTGTATGTCAGATTATTCCCCAATGGATAGTTTAAACTGAGAAGGATTTGCCTAAAATAATCAGCATCCTAATTTTTTTATTATTATTTAGAAGCGTGTCTACAGGAAGCAATTAATAGAGATTGGATATACCATTCTTGCCAAGAGGAAATGAGAAACAGCATACATTGTTTGTGGAAGGTACTCCTCTGGAAATCATAATTCCATACTGTTCTTGTTGAGCAGGAAGACCGCCTGTAATCTTGCTTGAAATGTGCTTGTAAATTTTATCCATTGGTAGCAAAGGCATCCCAGTGTTAATAGCAAGAGAAAGCAGCTGGACAATGAAAGAATGGCTGCCAAGCACACAGTAGAAGGCACTTCAGACTGCGCCACAGGAAAGAATTAGAACAAAAAATAAACCTAGTGTGGGAGGAAGATATTAAACTCACTGAGGAAGCAGTGGCTTAAGTCTTCATCCAAAGAAAACAGACTTTTTTATGCCCCTCAAGGTCTGCAGGGTTAATCTGTTTCTTTGCTTGTCAATGTATACTTCTTACAGTTTGCATGTCTATGAATAAAATATTTTGAGAGTCCCTGTGTGAAAAGTGTTGCCTGGGGTAGGTATGGTGGAATTTTGGGGAGAGATTTTATAAGGATTGCTTATGTTTATATCCATTGGGCCTTTAGATGAACTTCAAAGATAACATCTAGAACACTGGTTTTTGAATTCAACAGATACAGATGTACTCTTAACACCTGGGTTTAGTAGCAGTTTCCCAGGAGGGAATAATCTCTCTGATGTCTGGTTCACTTGGAGGCTTGAGGAAAGAAATTTCTTCTTTCAAACTTGGCAGAAGCAGACATGAATTAAGGAGGGCTTTTTTGACCCAAAGCACTCTCCGCCCAGCCTGTTTTATGATGTATATTAATCAAAGTAGCTCAGGGATCCCCCTCTTTTAACAGAGATATAAAAAAACAGAAATCACCATTTGTAGAAAACTCTGTATATAGAAATGTGTATAGAAAAAAAAATATATTTTTTTCAGTGCTGGGAAAAATAATCTAATCATACTGACTTTTGATTGAATTATTTTCTACCCTGCAACTAGTAACAGTATTTGCAAACTACATTTGTATCTCACAGTATGAAAAATTATTATTAGCAGTACAGTCAGAGTTTGGTTATGATAGAGTCAGTCTGTTGAATTTCTGGGGAAAAAGCCTTGCTTTATTTGCAGATTGATATATTTCAAGGCTAAATAGATCTCTAAAGTATAAGGCCAAAAAATAAAGTTATGTGTCAGCCCCACTTTGAAATTATAGAGATAAAATTGCCTAGTATTTCAGGTAGTTCTTAAGTTATATCATGTACTCTGAGTACAGTAGTGCACTACAGCACATAGAGCTGACAGCTATTTTGCCTGGAGTATTTTATTTTAAATGCAAACCTAAAGGATAAGGAAAGAAGAAAAAGCTAAGAAAAGCAAAGAGAAAAAAAATGAAGCAAATTTTGCATCAGATAAAATTTGTTTTTCCAGTAGTTACTTAGATAGGTCTGTAGTTAGGCTTTGTCTTTTCTGTCTCAAAGGGAAAGTAGCCTGTAAACAAGAAGTTTTACTTTAGGAAGAGTTAATTATTGAACTGATTAATACAGCTGTCTGGATACCAGGTGGCCACCGGAGCTGCCCTATCACTCCCCTTCTCAGCTGGACAGAGAAGAGGAAATATAATGAAAGACTTGTGAGTTGAGATAAGGATGGGGAGAGATCACTCACCAGTTGCTGTCATGGGCAAAACAGATTCGACTTGGGAAAATTAATTAGTTAATTTATTACCAATAAAATCAGAGTAAGTTAATGTGAAAATAAAAACAAATCTTAAAAACACCTTCCCTCCACCCCTCCCTTTTTCTTGTGCTCAACTTTACTCTTGAGTTCTCTACCTCCTCCCCTTCAGTGACTTAGGGGGCTAGGGAATTGGGACTAGGTCAGTTCATCACATGTCTCCGCTGTTCCTTCCTCCTCAGAGGAAGAACTCCTCACTCTACCCTGCTCCGTCATGGGATCTCTTCAATAGGAGACACTCCTCCATGAACTATCCAAGGTGAGTCCTTCCCATGGGCTGCAGTTCTACACGAACTGCTCTAGCATAGGTCCCTTCCATGGGGGCAGTCCTTCAGGAACAGGCTCCTCCACTGTGGATCCCCCATGTGGTAACAGATCCTGCCAACAAACCTGTTCCAGCGTGGGCTTTTCTCTCCATGGGGTCACAGGTTCTTCCAGGACCCTGATCCAGCATGGAATACCTAAATCACAGCCTCCTTTGGACATCCACTTTCTCCAGCATGCAGTCTTCCACACAAGGCAGGTTCATATTGGCTGCAGTGTGGACCTCAGTGGGCTGCAGGGGCACAGCCTTCCTTACCATGGTCTTCACCACAGAGTGTGGGGGAATCTCATCTCTGGCACCTGGAGCCGTTCCTGCACCTCCTTCTGTACTGACCTTGGTGTCTGCAAGGTTGTCACTCTCACGTGTTCTCAGTCCTCTCTTCTGGGGCTCCAGTTGCTCCTGTGCAGGGACTTTCTTCCCTTCTTTACTCAGTTATTCCAGAGGTGTTGCCACTATTGCTGATGGGCTCAACCTTGGCCAGCAGTGGGTCCATCTTGGAGCTGGTTCAGATTGGGTCTGTGGGGCATGGAGGATGGTTCCAGCAGATTCTCACAGAAGCCACCTGTGTAGTCCCACTGCTATCAAAACATGGCCACAAAAACCCAATACAGCAACCAAGTATTGGACTGAGGCCACAGCTTCCAGCATAAGCTGAAACATGGATCTTTGGGCACAATAAAATACAGAATGCCAGAGAAATAAAACCCCATAGTTCTGAAAAGATGCACTGCCTTCTTTCAAGGCAAATAAATAAAAAAACCTGTAGTCATATTGCTCTGGAAAACACTGCTATTGCCTTATTCTTTGGATCCTTTGTAGGTGCATTTTACTGTCAAAGTTATCCACAGGCCAAAGCATTCAGGTTGATTTAGATTGAAGGTACTTTGTTGTTCTTTGTGCGTAGATAACAGGGAGAATAAATGTGGGATGAGAACAGCTGCAAAAGAATTGGGGCTCATTCAGTGTGTCTTTGGCACTTTATGGCATACACTCTAAGCTTTACGAATTTGAACTGCTGTCATCTTAATATAGCCTGTAATTATTCCTCAGGGTATGTCAATTATTCAATGCCTATTTAAAGTAACTACTAAGCTATCATTGACAATTTTGTGATTTGAGTTCTATTGGCATTAAAGTTATTGATTTTTTCCTCTTCAATGAATATTTCCCAATAATTTGATGAAGTTGATTTATTATTTGTATACTTGTGCTTTACTAGAAAAAAATATTATCTACAAAACCTTACATAAATTTGGTACACATTAAACCAAAAATTAGACAAGTTGTGTTTTTATCTTTTGGCTTAAGTGCCATTGTTTTGATTCTGGAGGGAGGAGAAGGCACTGCGTTACCATTTAATATGATCACAAGCTACAAATTATTGATTAGAAATGTTTCACTGCATTGAAAGCTTCTTTTCAAGATGGATACCTTTGGTAGCCTATGGGTATTGTTAAGTAGCAATTTGCTGCAATCTTGCAAAGCAATGGCTGCTCTGTTTCCTATAAGGGGAAAACCCCCTAATGGGGAAGCTGAAGTTGCTTATGGGTCTATGTGCATGTGTACTACATATCACATGTTTTCCATGAACTCTCTCCTCCTCTCTCTTCCTGAAAGTAGGTCTTAGAACTTTCATCAGCCTAGGACAGAATCAGTAAAAGTCAAAATTTGTAGGCTTGACTGATGGGCACTGGTAAATGTGGTAAGAACCATATAACTCTCTAAGAGCTCATGGAGGAAATCCAGGCATCTTGCCCCTTTTGAATTATTTTATCACCTGTACTGGGATGACCAGTGCAGGGCTACTGCTGGTTGAGCCCCATTGGTGACTCACTTTCCACTCACTTTTCTTTGCTATTCTTATTCCCATAAAAATACCAAATCTTGTGATATGTGTTGTTCATCAGAAAATGTTTTGAAAATAGCTGTCTTCATTTCTGGAAAGTGTGTATTCTCCTTTATTATTTTCCTTCCTTCCTTCCTTCCTTCCTTCCTTCCTTCCTTCCTTCCTTCCTGCAATGGAATAAAATAAAAATCTAGAGGCCGTGACAGTAGAAAATAGGTTTGATTTAAAAAATACCATGTAATGCTGTGCTGGTGTGTCAGTAACTGACTGGTGGCGCTTTCCCCTTTTTGAGCTGACAGGAGGGTATGAAACTGATGGTGGCAGGGTTTAAGCAGCACAGAAGTTGGAGTATCTGCAGGAGTAATTCTGTGTCCTGGGATGAACTTAGTTGGCCAAGTCATTTAATATTGTCTCAGTGCTTTGGGACACCAGTGACGAACTGTAGAACTGTAGGAATGGTTTCCAAGCAAGCAGAGTCTTTGTACAAACCTACAGCATTGTTCTTGTGAAAGGAGATTGAAAGAGATAGACTTTCAGCATAGTGATCACTGAGGAAGGGAGGAGGAGGAACTGTTTGGGAGCAGGCTTAAAAAGAAAGATGTAGATCAGAAATAAGTAGCTTATAAGAGGAAAGAGAAAACATTTGGAAGGCTCCCTTATGAAGAAATTACATCTAGAATAGGAAAAGCAAGGAGCAAAACAATGCAACTGAGGTTTGAAATTTCCATTATAGCTTTTAGAGGAGTGTGTGATTATCTCCAGACCAAAGCATCACTTCAATCATAATCATTTCCTGAGCAAGAAGGTGGTGAGGTAGATAAGCATCAACTGTAATGTTACTTGTGCTGACAAAGAGACAGAAACTTTCAGATATTTCTAATTTTCTGGAACTATAGTAGACCTAATCTAAGAACTGCAAAGGGGAAAAAAAATTGACTTCCCCCCACCTTTGCCCCCCAGGAATTGTGCCTGGGTAGAGATCAAATCTAAGTTGTAATCAGCAACACAGGTTCCTCTGTTTGTGAAAATTTAACTGTCCATCCATTAAAGTTTTATTTTCCTTGTGGGGCAGATCAATAGCTGAATAATTGATTGGCCGACTAATTGAACAACTGAATTATTGAAGATTTTAAATGTGAATTTCATGATGTGAGATGATTAGAGATCAGGGCAGGTGCCAGGGGAAATTTTAAGTAAATGAATTAAAGTAGTCAAGGTAGAGTTATTCAAGACCCTTTACTGAAGTTAAAAGTATGCCTGCGAATTCTTGTTCTGTGTATCCTCAACTTGTCCTTTCCATAAGTAATAAACCTTTTCTCTCCAGGCTCTGGAGTCTCAGCTTTCCCATTTCCCAGTAAGTCATGCTGCCAGCACTTCTCAGCAAACACAAATTTACACAATGTCAGGATTTCATTCAAAATTATAAAATGTGTCACGGCCTTATTTTGCAGAAGCTTTGTTCTTTTTTGACCCAACTGAATCTTTCCTGAAATAAACAGGATTGGAATAGAAGCAGACTGCTCCTGCTGTTGGTGGGAGAAACCCTAAGTGCAGTATTACCATACTTTTGTCACTTTTATTTTCCTAACCATTCAATTCGTTATATATGTCCAAGTTAGTATCATAGTGTTTGGCTATGTTTTTAAGATCCAGCCTGTTGTTAGGAGCACCCCAAGACTTGGAATGGGCATATTGGCATTTCTGTGACTGTCTTTTAAACAATTTCATTGAATCATCAGGCTGATTTTTAAGATCATCAAGGCCAGTCTTAAAGTTTGTAACCAAAGGTCTGCGCAGCATTCTCAGCTGGTATGCACAGCTGTGAATCATAGCAGTGGGTGAAAGCAAGGGCCTATGGCTGAAAACATATGGTCATTTCTTCTCATGAATATTTATGCAAGATTTTCAAAATTCTCTCATGAGCATGCATTAATGCCTCTGACTTACCCACATGAATTAGAGGAAAGCTCTATGGTTTCCCTTGTATTTAAGTCAGCCTGTGGTTTCCACTATAAAAGCAATGTCTTATTGGAGAAGTCTCAAAGATGGCAGTTTATAGCTCATCTCTGATGATAATCAGAGAGATTTTCTGTTTTAAAACTTATTATTTCTTACTTCTTTCAGAAAATAAATGTAATTAGAGAAAATAATTGAATATTGCAGCAGAAATGCTGTACTACAAACACCACAAAGGTGTTAAATCCAAAACCCCTGAATTTCAAGCAAACTCTAGCAGTAGGCAGGAAATTCTGTATTTATGTTGTATCAAACTGCACCAAGAATGGGCAGACTCATGGGACAGCAGTTTTTATTTGTATAAAATTACATGCCTTTTTTCTTTTTTTCAGTTTAACAACTTTAAGGTTCCTGGAACATACATATTTACAGTACCTTGCAAAAAAATACTGTTAAAAATTGCCTTGTATGTGCTGTGGTCACAAAGGGCAGACGGAAATTCTCAAATTAGAATCCAGGAGACAAAGATATGGTACAAAAGTAATACAAAGTGATGAACATGCAAAATAATGCAGTTTTCCTGTTTTTAGCTAATAGTGTAGGCACTTCTGTGCTGATTAGTAACAAGTTATTAACAAGTTTTTAAATTAAAGTAAGGGAAAAAATGAATAATTTTATAAAATCCACTTATCTATTGTGCTAGTTGACTGTCTGGGGGCTTTCTAGTTAGAGGTTTAGAGTCTAAAGGAAGAGTAATTGAGAACTGAATTGTGTTGGGAAGGGTGACAAATGTAGCATAGTTTGTTCTGGCATGGCCTTAAATGGAAATTTTGTTATATTAGATAAGGGATCACAAAATCCCCATTTAATATCATGTAAGGTAATCTAACATTGTATTAAATGTATAGTAGCTTTTGACATAGAGATGTTGCTGTGTTGACTGTGTTTTAAAGCTTACTATTATTTGGACTAAAGACTTGTATTTCTTTCTTCTCCTCAGAGTCTGGAGTGCTGGGTGTCAGTGAGTGATGAAGGAAAAGAGAGAGGGTGTTCTCCTGAGGGCTCTGGCACGTCCTGATTTTTGAGTACTGTTGGATAGCTCTTGTCTGTAATCTAGTGGAACTCCAGCTGCACATGTATTGTGCCATACATGCTGTAAATCAGGAGTGTTCCACAATCCCACTCTGAAAACAGAGAAAATGTCTTCTGTGAAATGACATGAAAAGGACACTTTTAAGTTAGAGGTGGAAGCTTCCTGGGGCTCTTTTCCTTCCCCTGTATTGATATGGCGCACAGCACAGCAAGCAAATGGTGGTGCTGCTGCTCATGACAGCAAAAGCCCAACAGAGAATTTAAGCTGGAATTTGTGCTCACTCTTTCTGTCATAGTGTGTTCTTGAACAGTCAGCTGCATTCCTAAAGTAGTTATATATGAAGCATAGTGGATTCCAGCTTATCTTTTATTCAGCTTTCTGCATTATCAGTCCTCTAGAAGGCATCGCAAAAGCTGCACAAACACTTAACAAACACTGATATTTTAACAGAAAATTTGACTTGCACAGTGCTAGGATTTCCTTTGCAGTTTCTGTTTGGGAAAATAATTTGCTTGCCTCCATGAAATATTGACTAAACACAGTAAAATAAGAGTGAAAGATAAAAAATAATCTTTTTCCTCTGTGCAAACCCATGCTAGGGCTGCCCTTACTGTACAGGAGACACTTTTTTTTTAAAAGCACCTTATTTAATTCAAAGTTTTCAGTTCAGTTTGGCTTGTACTACCCTTCTGAAAGGCATTTCAGAGCAGAAGAAGGGCATTCATTGTAGAAAGGAGCACAAAACAAATGGCTTTGTTGAATTTCTATATTTCCCAGCTAGAAAAGTGCTCTGAAGGTAAAACCCTCTCTCAAATGTGACTTAGGTGTGTATGTTGTTATTATTAGGTATGTTAGTTGTTATTTATCTTGTATCTCTCTCTATAACTCTCTAACTCTCTATCTCTGGTTTTAATAAAGAGAATAGAACATTAAATAGTTGCAATGCCTTTCGTGGCTAATGGATGAAGGAGGGTCTGCTAGTAAGCTATGGACAGGTTTATGTTTCATTCCAATACTGGTTGAATAGTCCCTTAATTAATAGGTCATGCCAAATTAAATATGGAAACTTTATCTTGTATTAAGATAACTTCATTCATAAACTTAAAACCCAAAAGCTGTTGGTGAAGCCCACACTATTGGTATGAAGGATGCAATTTGTAAGATCTGCTTCCATAGTAATGGCTTTCTTGCTTTTTAAAATTGCAATTGGTACCACACGCTTACATAGTAAAAAAAATTAGACACCACAGACACCCATTAATTCCCATGTATTGTAAGACTCATAGTTCCTATTTTATCTTTGTTGTAGATCCTGAGACATAACTGAGTGTTAGGATTTTTATCAGCTGAAGTCATTAAAAACTCTTCCATTTAGGATTTCAGAGAACAGCATTCCTTCTGCTCATCTCCACACAGACACCTCTAAAAGCCTTTCTCTAGAATTTATGAAAACAGACCAAAAAACATTCTTCTATGTGCTCAGTCATGGGTAAAAATTCTGTCCTTTGTCACCGGCCTCCCAGAAATAGAGCTGATTTTTGCCAGAGAGCTGTCCAGAGGGCAAGAATTCATTCTTAATGACTTTCAAGGGTTTGTGCTTTGTGTTCGTTTCAATGCATATTGTAATTAGTGCATAACCAAAGCTCTCAAAGTGCTGTGTAGGAACTGAACTATGATTTTGCATTTTGGTTTGAAGCTAGGACCATTTAATGGAGGAATGTTGCTTACATTTCACTAGTTGCTCTCTCTTGCTCCGCACTGGGTTCAAACCCCTTTCCTAATGATACTTTTATATGCCTATAAAGCAAACCATTTTCAACAAGGCCACCAAATAGTTCTGCTCTTTATGATCCAGGCCCTTGGAACAGGATGAATTGTTATCTTGTAAAAAAAAGTTAATGGAGATGAGAAGAATTTTGGATTATTTTGCTGTATTTTTAAGATGCAAAAGAAATTATTTGCAGAACTCTCCATAAGGAAAAATGTATGTATTTCTGAGAGGATAAATACTCCCTCTTAAGGTGGAACGTGTGGAGAATAAAAGTTACAGGATAAAAGAAGGGTGAGAAAGAACTGGATCAAAACTACTTTGTTACTGCTACTTTGAATGCTCAATTTCTAGAAACTTTCCAGAAGTGCTAATTAATCTGTAAATGCAAGTCAAAGTACAGGTTTGTTACTTGAAACATATAATTGCCTGTATTACTGGTGTATCTAATTGACAACTAATAATTTGTAATATGTATAGGTAGATCATTTAGTTAAAATATATTACCTGTCAGATTAGCAATGAAAAAGCTTTGACATTCTGCTGTGCAAATCCAGGGCTGTGTTACAGAATAATATATTTGGATTGGAAACAACACTATTTCAGTAGTTTTATGAATATTAAAAAAGTTATTTAAAATATGTTTCCGTATTTCACAGAGTACCTATGTAATAGAAATTCAGTTATGGAAGAGGATGTCACAGAATTATTTGTTGAATCAGGCATAAAAATATTTTGGCCGTAAAAAATGATGTCACATCGTAATATGTACCTGAGAGCATCTCCCCAGCTGGTAGGATTAGTACTTAGTAGGTATTCTTCACGGTGTTACTCATTGTTTAAATGTCACAGAATTCCCCCACTCCTTTGGTGTGACAAAGCTTTAATCCTACAGGCAGAGCTGTGAGTGGGAATCTAGTAAAAACAGAGTTGTGCTAGTTTTGAACTAGATGGCTCAGGCACTGGTAGCTGTCTGACTATAGCTTAGAAGAGGATAAGTGCCAGGGAAGCCAGGCTGTGCCCTGTGTTGCCACAGCTGGAATGCTACTGTAGAGCTGTTGTAGAGCTAAGGGCAAGAGGTACCTATCTGGGACTGTCTGCACTTCTTGATTGTCACAACAGGGATTACAGCCTGTTTCTATAGTTTAGGAACTGATGTTTTGGACTAAGCTTTGACTAACCTAGCTTGAAGAAGTCAGCTTAGCCTTCCTCCATATGTTGTAATCCTTTGAGCACACCAGTTTTATCCACACTGTGCCCAGCTACTGGGAATTCAGTGTATTTTTAGGTACATGAAAAACTGTGGTAAGGGTTTTTTTTTTTTGCAATGTTATTGTCTGCAAATCAGGGGATTGAGCAGGACCTCTGGGTCAGTCCTGACTATGGGGTAATTTCACAGTCAAGGAAAGATGGAGGAAATGAGTGCCATGAGGAAATGCAAAGCTAATTAGATGTGGTAGTTAAAACTCCTTACACAACACTAACCAGAGTGATATATTTCTGCTTATTTTTATGTACTTAATCCACAAGGCATGGGATGCAGTAATTAAATTGTGACTACCATTGACAGAGGACTTGCATTCTCTTTCTGTGTTGCTCTGAAGAGAAAGGCTTTCTATTCTTAATATTCAAGAATGCCGCAGCTTTTTTCCCTAAAATCTAACAGCTATATCCCAGTTTTCTTCTTAAAGTTAAAGGTTCCCCTTGGCTTTCCTTACAGTCTTTTCTGTCTCTGGAGAGACACTGCCTGTGCTGCAGCCTTTGGAGAGAAGTGATATTGTTATGTTTACTTAACACTTGACCTATTATCAAAGAGGATGATTAACTCTCTGCAGCACATGCTGGGATGGGGTGCCTGGGTCACACGAAGAGCAGAGTAATACCTGTTAAGATGGTCTGGTGAGGTGGATGTACACACACATATATAGGCAACGATAGCGATCTATGTGAGGGGCGTATTCAAGAATGTATCACTTAAGAGAGAGCAACTTATCCTGGCTCCACTGAACATAGGACTCTTTATGACTCCTTCTTGCCTAAAGCTACTCCTGCAACCCTTCCCTTGAAAAAGTGCAGTGAATTGATAGCATTTGTCAGAATGAATCAGCAGGTATAGTCAGATGTTCCCTGAAAGGCTTGTGCATTAGAAATCATGGTAACAAGAGAGCTTGGCTGAAGGTCCCTAGCTCCCATAGGATGTCTTTTCTGTGCTGTGTCCCTTACTGGGAATAAAAAAATGAACAATATCACGGTATTGCTGAAGGTAAAGTTGAAATGGTAGCTCTGTTAGTCAGAGCCATCTGTACTACCCTTAATTCAACAGAAGTGTCTATTGACATTGCTGGCACTCACAGTCATCAAGGGTGACACAGACTTTCACATTCTCTGCAGTAGTTTGCAATTTCTCTGACAACAGGATCTTCTGGGGTGCAGGTCCTCAGGTTAGGCTAAGATGTGTGTCAGAAAGCTTTTTAAAATTTTTTTGTGGAATGGCATCTTTTCAAATAGTGTTGGAACAGATCTTCTCTACTGACATCAGCCTTCTGTGGCGCACAGTGACAGGACTTGAGGGAATGGCCTAAAGTTATGTCAGGGGAAGTTTAGTTTGGATATTACCAAAAGGTTCTTCACCCAGAGGGTGGTTTGGCACTGGAACAGGCCCTCCAGGGAAATGGTCACAGCACCAAGTCTGACAGAGTTCAAGAAGGGTTTGGACAATGCTGTCAGGCACATGGTGTGATTATTAGGGATGTCTTGTGCAAGGCTAAGAGTTGGACTCGATGATCCTTATGAATCCCTTCCAACTCAGCATTTTCAGGGATTCTGAGATTCTGTGATATTGCCACAAAAAGTGCCAGTGTGACCCATGCACATATTTTCTACTAAATTATGCTTATTTAATATCATAACTACTACCAAAATGGAGTTCATTAAGGTGGATAAAATTCTTCTGAGTTTTGTGCTTGAATTTCTTCTTTGACTTTGTATCTTTATAAATAAACAATTATCTTTCGGACATCAAGTAGTGTGGATTCATTTTACTTAACCTTAGACATCTGTAACATTAAACTTTGCCTTGAGCTAGATCACTCTGAGCTGTCTGCAGTCAGTGCAAATGAGCAGGTAGTTTGAGGGCAGGGTTCATGTCATGTATTACATATCCATCTTGGGCTGAAGTGAAATGTGTTCCAGAAATTCTTCTCTCCACAGGACCAAAGAAGATTAGGCTATTCCTTCAGATACAAATATCTAACCCTGGTCACATCAGTGCTGTCTCTGTGAACTCACACCTTAACACACCTAGTATGTCTACGAGTGTGCCTATGGGTAGTTTTATGTCTGATACTGGATTTATGTCCGTGTTATGGGTTGAAAGTATTTGGTCAACTTGGCCCAGCTGCAGTGCACGAGATATCAGTTCACCTCACAAAGTAGAACTGAAATCCATTTGAGGTTTCTCACATTTATTTTGCTGAAGTTTATGTGCTTTCAAAAGGAGGAAACATTTCCATGAATGTAATTTGTGCCCAAGAAGGGTACCCTGAACTTCATGTGCTGTACAGGATACATACAGCTCATAGACAAACCATATGACAATATCTGTAAGCTTCATAGCTAAAACGGATTAATTTCCCATCACACTGCTGTACACAGTGTATTGCCTCTCCTCCACACCACGGGGATGCTCTGTGTGGAATTGCACTGTTGTTTTTGTTGGCCCTGCTCCTTCCCTCCAAGAAGCCACGTCTTGAAGGATTAACACAGCTTTTATCCTAAATCTAGACCAGATTTTTAATGTGCATCTTTGTCATTAAATAGTGATCAAATTTAATGATGTCTTTAAAAACAAAACAAAAGTAAACAAAATTATTTCTCAAAAGAATCTGTCAAGGAAGAACTGACAGATCTCAATGATCCTCATCAGAACAAAGTGTCAGCTTATGTTTAGTGAAGGATGATAGTTTTCATTTGGAGAGAGAAGGTATAATCTCTAAATTTAAACTCCAGAAACTGAAGGGGAAAAGATGACTAAATGAACTATTTTGAAGCTAGAAAAATTTTATTGTTACCTGAAATACTGTGCAATGTTAGCACATTTCTTTTTGTTTATGTTAGCTTTGTTGGTTTGGAAAACAGAATTCATATATTTAGTATTTTAAATTTTTGTTAAAATTCTGATCACATGAGCTGTAGATTACTTGTCCCTCAGTGTCTGTGATTTTTAGTCTCATCCACTTTCCATTGAAAAAGGTGGTCTTATAAGGAAACAGAATTCTATTAGAGCTGTTTTATTTTCTGTAAATTTGCTTTTGCTAGAACATTGGTGCAGCTGCCCTTTATGGATACAGAGAACAGTGAATCTTTCACCTTCAGCTGAAGCTTGAAGGACCTAAAAATACTCAGGTTAAATAGTTCCTCTTCTAATTAGGTTAAATGTAAATAACTTTCTATTTATAAAGAATATCAATCTGAATTTGTTAGTCATCCTTAATTCATACTTCTTCCAACCCAAAGTGTAAATGACAATGCAGACAAGTTCTGGTTTGGACCATCTTACCTAGAACTGTTTCCTCATTTTATTTGTCTTCTTACTGCACTTTGAAAAATGTATTTGGTTTTCCAGTTCCAGAAAGAGGCCATCCTGAACTCCCCTCAATAGTGAAGAACACCATCTCTCTTTGCATGCTGGAAATGAAAAGCTTGAATATGCAGATAATTTGCCTATAGGAATTCCTTCTGGGCTGAAACCTGACATACACAATGTGTATAAATGGGAGATAAATGGGGAAGGGGCGGGGAGAGAGGGAAATGAAAAATAAAAGAAGAAAAAGGTTAGGACAGAAAATAATAGATCTGGATAATTTTCTGAAATACTGTCAGTGAGTTGTCTCATATACAGAATAGATTATTAATAAATCTGCTCAAAGTAAATGCATTGTGAAAATCTAGTAATTTACAATTATTAGGTATTTCATATACTAAGATAACAGCATATTTCACTGAAGACAATGAGGATATATTACAAAGTCTTATGGCAAAGATTAATTCTAGCTGTTATTCTAAAGTACATATTTCAGCTGTTGCTATTTCCTTTTTTCTATGTGAATTAGAGTGTCTTTTGAATATGATGATTCCTGATTTTATTGCTCCTGTGTTTTCCTTAGAAAGCTATAGCTCAGATCTTGTGATAGTGGGAATGCAAAATTAGTCTGCTTCCTTTTTTTTCCCTTTAAAAAAAAATCTTAGTTTTGTTATAGTAAAAGATTTAAAAGACAAAGTTATAAAAACTAAAATTATGCAGCAGTATGAATCAAGAGAGTATTTGGAGGGCTGAGGTCTCCCCCTCTTTGTGGTTGACAGTGTCATCAGAACTAAATAAGTGGCTGTATCTGTTAAACAGCTTTTTAGGGCTTGAGGTAATTTTTTCAGATAATATGTAATGGAGCTGTTGCTTGCAAATTTAGTGATGGGATTAATTAGGCAGTTGACAAAACTCTACAAATGTCGTGGAAGATCATAGCCCAAAACTGCCTTCTGACTTTTTATGCTTCCGTTGTGAAAGGCCCAATTGAATTATGCTAGATATGACTTTTTGAGTTCTATTGAGTATTCATTTTGGCATTTTTAAGAAATATTGATCATCCATAATTTTGTTTGAGGGTTGCACCTCCTCTAATTGTGGGAGTGCAGCATGTTCTCAGAAAGGAAACTCACTGAAGAAAGGAAACAAACTGTTCTCTACCAGAAAACTGAACAGCATGTTGAAACCTCATGCAAACACAAGTTAGCTGCAAATGGAGGGACAAATGGGCTTGGCAGCCTGTCCTTAAAATGTCATTCAGAGAAAAAGAAACAAAACTCCTTCACATGGAGTACATTTGAAGGGGTTGGGAGATTATTTGAGCTTTCATGTCAATTATATTTGTTTCAGCAAAATGGAAAACTTCATGCTGCATTTCCTTTATTTTTTTTGTCAATGGGTTGAAATGTTCTTGAACTGCTCCAGGTAGCACTGAACATAAAGTTTCCCTTCTCCTTCATTTTACTTAACAAGAAATCATACCTGTGGTTTTCTTCAACTGACCTGAAGATCAGAGCAACTAGTTAAGAAGAAATTCGTGTTCAAAGAGCCATTAATCAGCCCTGGCTGTTACCTTGTATATCTGCCACTCAGTCACATGTCTGCGCCAGGCATGACCTGAACAACCCAGGACATAGGAACACTCTAGAAAATGATATTTTTTATTCTTGTAGTTAACCTTATGTGATGGGTTGCTATGCACCATGTTGCTCTAGCAATCGCCCACTTCTGTAGCTCCCCCCGCAACCAAAACTTTGCCATGTAAACCAATATTTGTTAACTTTCATTCCATCCATATTGCTGTTGTCCACAGCCTGTAGGAAAATACCTGTAAGAATATCTGCCAGATAGCAAGATAGAACAAAAGCATCATTCTCAGTAGGACAGGGGCAGAAAATACAAAAAAGCTATTACAAGATAAGGTTAGGGAACTCACTCAACAATTGCTGTCATGGGAATAAAAACCTCAACTCAGGTAAGTGAATTTTATATTTTACTGGCACATAATAACAGTGTGGAATAATGATGAATAAAAAAACCCCTCAACACACTTTCCCCCCACTCCTTCCTTCTTTCCATGCTCAGCTTTACTCCTGACTTCTCTACCTCCTCCCCACTGAGCAGTTTAGGGAAACAGGGAATGGGGTTTTCAGTCAGATGATCACACTTTTTCTCTGCCTTCCTCCTTCCCTTGCTTCAGTGTGCAATCTCTTCCATGGTACATTGTCCTTCATGAACTTCTCCTATGTGGATCTTTTCCATGGAATGCAGTCCTTCAGGAACAGACTGCTTCAGCATGGATCACAAGTGCTGCTCCATGGATCACAAGAAAACCTGCTCCAGCATGAGCTCTCCATGGGGTCACAGCCTGCTTCAGGTGCATCCTGCTCTGGTGTGGGTCCTCCAGGGGCTGGAGGTGAATATCTGTTCTCCTGTGAACCTCCATGGTCTCCCTTCTGTAGGAGTGAACAGCCTGCTACGCCATGGTGTTCATCACGGGCTGCAGGGGAATCTCTGCACTCGTACCTGAAGCATCTCCTGCCCCTCCTTCTTCAGCAACCTTGGAGTCTGCAGAGCTGTTTCTCTCACATGTTCTCACTTCCCTTTCTCAGCTGTAGCTGTGCAGCTTTCCTACCTCTTCTTAAATATGTTAGTACAGACATGCTGCTAGTATCTCTGATTGTCTCAACTTTGGTTTGTCTTGGAGCAAGCTGGAAATGATTCTGTTTGACATCAGAGCTGCTTCTGGTTTCTTTCACAGAACCCAATTCTGTAGCTGCCCCTGCTACCAAAACTTTTCCATGTAAACCAATATACATTCAGTTTCATTCCATCCATGTTGATGCTGTCCACAGTCTATAGGAAAATGCCTGTAAGAATATCTGCCAGATATCAAGATAGAACAAAAGCATCATACTTTAAGTGTTGTGTATGTGGAATGTGGTATTATACAACCGCTGTGCTTAGCTGGTGTGTAAAAAGGAGTGTACTGCAAAAATGCAAAAATATATCTATTAGTGTGCATGCTGTAATCAAACCAGCAACAGTTTTAAAATTAAGAATACAATAAATTCAGCCAAAACCCAGGAAAATAAACAGAAAAAAATACCTACTGCAAAAATATAAAACCAACCAACCAACCAAAACCCAAAACAAAATCCAACAGATAGGAGGAAGAACAAAGGGGATTTTACCTTGCATTTTTAGGAATCAGAGCTGACTGCTGTAGGTTGGTTTCAGCACGGCTAGCAAAAGGTGAGTAGGTATTGACCATACATTTTTGTTGCAAAGGAGCTGACTATGGGGCTTTGCAGGAAAGAAGGGTAGACTCTCATCTTGTCCTTCCACTTTCCATTGAAAGCCGTAAACTTCCCACCTTGTGTCCTGCTCCATCTCTTAGGAGAAATCATCCAGCTTGCATTTCAGCCAAAAGTCTCATCAGTGCTCACTGTCCTGTATTCTTCCATTTGTGACACTTGGTGGTTTTTGTTTCGTAGAACTGACAGTTGAAATTAGGAGCCATGTAGGTCCCTGGAGGTCTTGCTCAATGGTGACCCTTGGTTTCATCAGTTTCTCATCTAACAAAAGCCCTGGAACAAGACTTGTTCATATTCTCATGTTCTACTTAAACATTTTTTAAGCAGTAGCTCAATAATTGCTATGATTACTGACAGACCTGACTTGATATTTAGGCTGGAGAATGCAAACAAAATATGTAGCCTGTGAACTACAAAGCACATATTCATTTACTTGAACAACAAACATATCTAGTTCTTCCTCAGATCTCTAGAGTTCATAATTTGGGACTGACAAAGTAGTGTCCAGCACCAAAATTTTCTTTGCCATGGGTAGATGAAGTCCTAAAAATCCACGTGAATATGCAATAAAAGGCTAGAGAAGGGAGAGTGATTGTCTTAATGGCAAAAACATTTCTAAAAAATATTCCTCTTCTGTAATGAAAATCCATTTAATATCCTGAGTTCTGAACTGCTTTCCACTAGTGTCCCAATAGACCATGGTCTTTCAAATGAAGTTTAAAAAGTGAAGTTGAAACTATTTTACTTTTCTGAATTAAGAAGTTATGTTAGATGGAGTGATGACAGTGGACTTCCAGTGGGGTAAGTGAAGCGGTGGTGTCCTGTGGCAAGCATTTGTTCCAGCTTCCTGTGTTTATTAGTGCTGAATCAGTTGTCTTGTCCATACACGATCAAGTTCATTAATTTAAAGTTCCTGTTGAAACATGATTGTGTTTCCCTCAATTTTAGTATTAACTTTTAGATTTATACTTGCCAGTTCATACCAACATTTCTATAAATTATGTAACATTGTGATTGTCAGATTAAAATGGTAGGAATCTTTGGTAGGTAATGTTTACCATTGTACTGCATTTACATTTGATGAATTTCAAAGAATATTTTCAGCTTCAAAAATATATTTTTGAAAACGCAAATATTTTCTCCAAGAAGTTTTTAGTGCCAAGAGTTTAAATGTCATGATTTAGAGAAGCAGAGTTTTTATTTTTAATGCAAGCACAGATTGCCGTGTTGCTGCCTTAATTACACCTATAGAAGGAAATATATATTTGAAGGTGATGTTAGCCAAGCCAAAGCCAAATATTGTTACTTGTAAAATACCTGAAGTTTTTAGCCAAACTCTTTGAAAACATACTTTGTGCCAGCAGAGGTTAGATGGTGATGTAAGAACTTTTATCTTTGTGATTTTTCACCCAAAAGAAGACCCTGAAAAGCATATTTGACTTAATTCAAACCATCAGCATTCATCAGTGGTATGACAAGTCAGAGAAATTATGTTTGTAATTTTTCTTCATTTCAACTAAAATTATTACAAATGCACATCTCCCTGTAGTTATATGGTATGGCTTTTACGTGAGAATGGTGTTTCCCATTGTCAGTTTCTGGAGATTACATTAAAATGGTTTTATGGATAACACATGGATCAGGAGGGAACCCTGAATTTCTAAATATCACCTTCTAGAAGTTTCAAGTTCTTCAATACCCAGTCTAGGTGACAGTTCATCTCCAAAAAGCTGCACTTTAAATAAAGCTGCCTGGCTTTTGGCACCTCTTGTATAGCTCATAAATATTAATTTGATGTGAAGAATGGAAAACCCATAGAACACTTAAGCATCTTTAAAAAAAGAGTAATACCAACTGAAAAAAGATTGTTTTTTCCTTAACCTCTTGCTAAAAAAAATCCAAATGTGCAAGGGCAGTATATTAACTGTGTAAAGTAAGTAATACATAGCCTTTAATTCTCTAAAGAAATTATTTTATATTGGGGGGTTAGCATATACAGCTGATGGCACTTTATAAGAAAGAAAACAAGTGATGCCCTTTCTCTGAGTAATTTTATTTATTAATAGATTCCTGTCAAGCGCTTGTATGTTGGTATATTTGGAATTTATATGGATTATACACAGAGAAATCCAAGGCAACCAGCCGTAATCTCAATGTGACCTTGACTTGACTTGTGCAGTAAAATGGTAGTAAAAATTATTGAAAAGAAGGGCGAGAAGCAGGACTATGGAAACTATGTCCAAGTGATTTACTGCTACATACACTGTAAATATCTCCAGAATCCATGCTTTTATTTACCTTTAAATTGAGGTATATTCTTCAGTACTAGACACAGTAGCCAAGGAAATCACAAAGACAGGTGGAAGGCAATGAGAATGTGGTATGTAGGTGTCTTGCCTGAGCTATAGAAGACTGTTTTTGTTGTGGACAATTCCACTTACACCAGTCATAATCTGGGCTATACTAGCTTGCAAGGGAATGGTGCTTACCACTCTCAATTCCAGAATATTTTTGCTTCTCTCAAGTGGGTAAACAAAAAACCTCAAGGAATTCAAAACTGATAATCAGCTTAAGAAAAGTGTGACCTTGACTTGTTGGGTTGAAGTTGTTCATGTGTGCACAAGGGTTACTCATTCTTCCCTTTTTTCCAGAGACAGTGCTATGATGAGAACACTGAAGATTATGAGGATCCTGGAGATACAATGGGAATGTGGACTATATTAGTGTAACTAAAGTAAATGTTTTAGCTTTGTGATCACTCTGTACTGGTGTCATACCCTCTAATTCTCTAGGAATTACTAGAAAAAATTTGCAGGTTTTATCAGAAACCTGTCTTTTGAAAAATTAGCATTTTAAGATTTTTTTTAGTGTACTGCACTCCCAGTGCAGAGTATTCATCAAAGTACAGAGTCTGTGCATAGATCAGCTTCAGTCACCTACAGTACTGCAGTTTCTGTAGCCAGAGAAATCAAAAGCTCTAGCTATCACTATCCACTCACCCAGTAATGAAGGAGCACAAATAGGAACATTTTTCAGAGTATCATCTCTCTGATAATATGACCAGCAAGTTTGCAGGTGAAAAACCCATCCATTTTCTTATCCTTTCACACACTGAGACAGCAGCAACTGCTGGTTTGAAACAGAAATTAATGTCACAATATGCTTGTACGCAAAAATAAGTGGCTCTGCTCAAGAATCTTATACTCCCTGTTTTCAGTATGAGGCAGTATTTTGCAAACTGTAGCAGGTTTCAGAATGGAAGAAACTTTCCTGAGTCTCTTGTAGCTGTAAACTGACATGTTGAGTTTGTTACTCAGAGCAAATGGCAACTGCTATAAGATAACCAAGCAAATCATATCTTTGCCATATCTTAAACACATTTACTTGATGAGTTTTGTCACTGTGTCTTAGGAATGGTAACCTGAAGGCTTTTTAACAGTTTTTGTAAAGAACTGATGCTATGAATACTTCCTGTCTTTGATTGCAGCCTCATGGGATTTGAGCTCGTCAGTTTTATATTACAGCCCTCATTTTCATAGACTCTGTCTGTTCTGAGCTTTTGAAATATGCACACTCCTGAGCAGTAAAAATCTCAGACCTAGGCTGCATTTTCAGGTGATGACTTCTTCTGAACAGGGACAGGAAATTACTTAAAATTTATATTCCGCAGTTTTTTATGTAACTTTATGTAATTTTACTAGAAATTTGATAATATTGCTGGAAAGCCTGAATAGATTCGTTTCAAAAGTCTAATAAGAATGGTAAGTAAGTTAAAAAAATCTCTGACAATTGTGGTGAACTAGATTTTATTTTTTCTCAGTGCCAGTTAGGGAATAAGAAAGTCAAGGTAAGATGTCTTACAAAACAGCATTGTGCTTGCTGCAGGTTGTAGTTCATACTATGATCTTATTTAAATTGTTAAAGGAGTGGTTCATCCTTTTCAATATTCTCTTTTTAATGTACCTGGCTATATATAGGAATTTCCCCCATGTAGTTATATCCAGGCCTCTAGGATACACAGAGGAAAAGAATATTTTGGAGGTCTTTCCCATAACTATTTCAGGCAGCCAGTCTATTTGCTGGGAGTTTGGGGACCTTAGAATTGCTGGAGCTGTTGTAACCTGAGTGGGAACCTAGCAATGCAAAGTCTAATTAAATTAAAATTACCACAAAAAAAACCCCAAACCAACAAAAACCCAGACCAAACCAAACCAAACACAAACAAAAACAAGGCAAGAGAAAGAGAGAGCAAATATGTTTTTGTGTCATCTTCCTCTTGTTTGCAGTGGTTTCAGCTCTCTCAATGTCTCAGTGTTCAGGATGTCCACTACAGAGTACAAGACGTGCCCAAAGCACACTGAGCAATCTGTACAGATGTTCTGCTCTCACTTTTGCACAGCTGTGGGCTACTGTGTGTGAGGGCCAATGCACTCAAGAATCAGGCTGTGTTCTACAGTGCAACTGAACTTTAAACACGTGTGGGTTTTAGGCTGAAAAAGAAGCTTTGATTCTTTGATTTTTCTTTTTAGGCTGGTCTAGTGAAGGAATTAATGTAATTTTTTTCAACAATATTGCAATGAAAAGTGATCATAATCTTCCCCATGGAATTTTGTGAAGCAGAATCACTCCTAACAGCTTCCTGATGGGAGACCTCAAGTAAATCTGTCAACCTTGAGGGGATTAGTGGGTTCATCCTGAACAATGTGACAGTCAGTAAAAGCTAGTGACTGGCTTATTAGGGTGCTTAAAGACTTTGTGGAGCTTTGCATAGGGTTGGAAGTGCTAAACCCAGTATTGTGACCTATAACATAAACAATAACTAACCAACTACTTTGGTTTCTCTTGTAGTAGCTGTTGCCCACTCTCTGTCCTGTTCTGTACTGTTGCTAGGTACTCTTAAGTGCTTCTTATGTTTCACCCCAGTGGGGAACTGGGGACGTGATAATTGCAGAACAGTGGAGGTGGCTAATGAAACTGTAGTTCTACAATGAGCCCTGCTTTTTCTAGCTTATTATTTTTTTCAGGAATTCTTCCTTTGGGATAAAAATCTGTTGAGTCAGAAAGGGATAAGGACAAGTGATGTGGGTTTAGATACTAAATGAGCATGTTCAAGGGATATTACTGAGCAAAGAAGTAACTTCCTTCCTAATTCATGGTTTATTAGGATGTTGTGCCTGTCTTTTTTGTTTAGCTAGAGTGAGGTGCACAAATACAAAAAAGGAGATTTAGGATCCAATATGGACAAATGCCCCGACATTAATAATGTGAAATAATAAAATGAATACCTTATAAAAATGTCTATTTTTTAAATTATTGCAGAATCTTCGGAAATTCTCTTTTACAAGAGTTAAATTGTTAAAGACAGGTAGCATCAAGCACTGAGAAAATCATAAATACAAATTAAAATGCTTCATATGTGTGTCTAGAATTTCTATATACAAACCAGTATCTTGATGTAACTAGCTCTACTGAAATGCTGAAGATCTCTTGCACTTGTTGTTATGAAGAATCATGGCCAAGTTAATAGGAATAAGAAGCAGCCAGCTAGAGATGAAAAAAACCCCAGATCTTAAAAAAAATGGAGGCTGATCCTCTCACTGTAGACAAGAGGAGGCCAGACAGCAGCTGAAAAGAGAAAGCACTTAAAAGGGAAAAATCAAATAGAAAGGTAATTTCTATAACAGTTACAAAAAATGAAATGAAAAGATATGAGTTTATATTAAAAAATTATTTTAAAATTTGCTTGAACAAAATCACACACCAAACTACTTCCACTATCATTTGGAAAGTGAATTTATATTTTGGTAGCACGGAAAATGAAGGACTACTCATTTTGGGAGAGTTTACAACTTTGATTTTTGTATGTCTTGGATGCTGAGAGCTCAAGAAATTATGGGCCTCAGGCCACTCAGCAACACTCACAGCAGCCAGCTAAAACATGCTTACAAACACCTGTGTGTAGACCAGCCACTGCCACAAACTGGTCTGAGTGGGGTCCCACTGGTGACAAGGTGTGTGTGTGTATCTTGAAGTCTTGTATTAAAATTCTTAGTAGCAGCTGTGCTTGTATAACTGGAGGAAACTCCTTGGCATTTTTTATAAAGTGTAGACAGGTTGGTTTTGATTGTGAAAGACTCAAGGACATTGCAGAAAGTCTGAACAATGAGCCAGGAAAACATTGTAGAGCATTTGCTGGCAATCCCAGGGGAATCCTGGAGGGCTTAGACAAGAGAGACACAAGTCAATGGGAAAGACTCTGACCTGAAAAGACCTATATAGCAGGTGCTATGTATGGATGCACACTAGTGCAGAAAACTATTTTAATAATTAATTATGACCATTACAGCACAGAAAAAAATTAATATAAAGGTTCTGCAGCAGAATATTGATTCATTTATTTGATGTACAATTTGGGCTTTTTCTTTGAGAAGTGTTTTATGTGGATGTATTTCAAAATACAGTTATGTTTGTGCTTTTGCCCACCTTAGGATTTATAAATTATACAGCTTTTCATACCCATTAAAATCCAGTAATGCAAGAGAAAAAGGATTTTAAATGAGAATGGAGGATAAAAAGGTGCAAAGACCTCAAAAAACTGATGTTTCATGAAAATGCCAGATAGAGTGTAGGGTCATTGCATAACTTTGCCCCTGACCAGTCTGCATGGTCTGCATGCCTTGTGCTGCTTCCCCTGGCCCAGTCCTGATAACTGAAAAACATATTTTTGAATTTTGGATAAAAAATTTCTTCTAAGTGCCTATCTTTTTCCCCTCTGTGTCATTTGCAGACATGCTTCTTAGTAGCTGTCAATATACATTCTTTCTTTCCTTATGGGTGAAGTCTAGAAATTAACTTTGAAGTCCCTGGAATAGTGTCTGCAGATCATTATCTATGTAAGTCCCATTTAGTTTAATTGAGCTTCATTTAAACTTAAATATGTTGTCTTGAAAACAGTTTTCCGGAACAGTCCTCAGAGTATCTTGGAAAGAATTCCATCCTTGAAAAAAATCAGTTCAGTGTTCCTAAACCTCTGCCTGTGGGAAGTTAACATGATCTTTAATCATTTTCCAGGGCATTTTCCCCCTACTTTTAATACATTTTCAAGGAGCTCATTTGGTTAAGAGCATCTCGGCACTCATAATGAGTATGAGTAATACTCTGGTTTGTTTGCCTCAAACTGAAACAGAGTTAAAACACAGTCTGCTTCAAGGAGCCAGCTGGTTTTGCATTCTCTTTAAACAAAGAGAGAGAGTAAAGGTTGTTCTGCCTAGGAACTGTGTGCACTGTAGCCTTCACTGTGTACACAGTTCATGAACATGAGCTCACACTGACCTAAGCAAGCCCTGGTTCTGCCAGAATGATAAGGACTGTTGGCTGCAGATTCCCAAGAAGGGGAGGCTGTGAGTTAATACTGTGCTGACCCCTGTGACAGTGACCACACCTCACTAAGCTCTCTGGAGGGGAACTTGGAAATGTCCCCTGGAGATGTTGTCACGGCTGTGACTGTGCAAGATTCCATTCACAGTTTGTGTTGTGGGTTTAAATGGAGTTTCAGGATGTAGATCCAGAGCCATCTTCTACCCTTGATGAAACCTGCAGTGCTTTTATCTTCAAAGAGGTGAATAAAGCCAGTCCAATCTCTCTTTTTCAGTACAGAAGTAAACTTTGTAAGATGTATACATTATGCCACAACAGAAAAATGAAAAGAAAGAAAGAAGCTGCATGAAACTGCATCTATTGCTTGGATGGCATCTGAGGCATTTCTTTTAGTGAGGCAAGTTCTTCCCAAGGATTTTGCTGGGAATGTCTTGGAACGTAGCATGGTGCCACACTCCTTCCCACTTTTTTGCCTGGCCTTCCTTTGCATGGAAAACAAAGCATGAGATAAAGAATAGAACTGGGCCAATGTGCAGTCAGCCCTACTCCCACCATGAGACATGAGGCATATAAATGGCCCCTAAAAACTGGGAAGCAGACCTTTGTCTAGTAATATAGACTATCTTAGTGGTACAGAACATAGCAATAGATTCCTTGGGTCTCCTTTGTCACTGATGTGAGAAACAGGTAGATTTGAGGAGCTCCTGTGAACTACCCATTTGGAGCTGCCTGTCACATTCAGTGAATATAAAAGGAGTTTGGGCAGCTGAACTCTCATCATAGGTACCAAAGTCTGATAGAATGATCTGAGGCCAGAGAGTCTTTCAGTAGGGCCTGAGCAAGTGCTCTGTCCTTTGAGTGTTTCAGGAATCTGAGGACTCAAAGTGATGCACAAAGTCTAAATCCTGGGAAAGATCCCATCATACATGAGAATTACGAAGAATGGTTCACTCATTAGTTTTTGAACAGAAAGGAAAAAGGGAAATAGATGCATTCCTCACTGAAATTGCATGTAAATTCTATTTTCTAGTGACTAAGTAAATACTCTTCTACCTTGCTAGTGGTGTGGTGCTATGCAGTCTTTTGTGATGTAAGGTTTCAGCCAGAGGGGACAGGAAATTAATCAATTCTAGCATGTGAGTGTCAGTAATTGTTTTTCCTAATATGAATTTGAAATGAAATGTACTGCGAAGAATGTTTCAGTTCTGGGAAAGATCAATCCACTCCCGAGGCCCCTATCCTTGTTAATAAGTTGCTTCCTTGCAAATAGAAACTCAGTGATCCCTAAAAAAATCCAGAGGCTTGTATTTTAAAAACATCGATGCTGCTGCAGGCAAGGTGATTGTAGCCATTAGTTCCTCTTTATGTCAGAGGAGGATCTGGCATCAAAACCCCAGAGCATTCCTAAACTATCTCACCAATGCCCTATAAACAGAAAGTCCTTATTGCATTCACAGTAGGAAAATCACTAAAGTGGGAAACTTCCCCTTTACTAGTGTCTCTGATGAACTGGAAAAATCAAAGCAATTGTAAATGAGAAATATTGCCTAGTTTTCTTATTGTTTAAGTGTTTTATACCCTGCATGTTTGGTTCAGGTTTCATATATTCTCCCTAGTAGCCATGAAGAATGAACTGGGAGACTGCTCAACTGAGATCACACAAATTTATGGTTCATTTTTTAGTAATTTGATGTTTTATGTGGTGTCAAAATATAAAATAGATGTCTAGCCTTTATGAAGCAGAGCCAACCTTTTCAAACCAAATAGATATGCTACTAATACTAACCATAATTATTAAATAGTAATTGTATTGCCCTTATCTTTAATAATGTCTAAAATAAAAATGGTCAGAAAAACTACTGCCAACAAAAATTCTCATATAGCTAAATAGTCTTTAAAGCTGAAGTTACCATACAGAAAGCAATACCCCCAGCTGATCCACACTTAAGGGAACAAAAAAATGGACAGCTGCTTTTTTGCTAATTTGCTCTAGCCTATTTAAGCTAACACAATAGTAAAGGTCATTCGGGCAACTTCAGGACCTGTCATCTGCTTTACTTGTTTGAAAGTAATTGTTGAGCAAAAACCTCATCAGAGAGGTGGAAGAGAATTGAAATGAGCATGAAATACAGCATGTGTTGCTCACTGCTCCTGATGTTTGTCTAAGAACTGACATGTAGGAAAATTACTAAAGCTGGAGAAGTTGGTCAAGAATAAAAATTCTTCCATTGCAAGGAAGAATGTGTTTCAGAGCAACTCCAGTTCAATGACCTGGTGAATTTAGAGGGGAATTCTGGATAGCTCTGAGGTTCTTGTTGGATCTGCCTGGATCTTGAAGAACTGGATAACTGGAGTTTCCCAACCCTGTAGCTCTGGGAGCTGTTCATGTGGCAAGAGAATGCAGGGCCGGAAGATCCCATACACTTACAGCAATGTGTGTTGCAGGTGGTGATGAAACTGACTGCCAAAACTTTTGCTATTTAAATTGCTGGCTTTAACAGATTTTAAGTATTTGCTTCCAGAGACTAGGGTGATGAGGATATACCTGTGTCTTCTGTTTTGCTTTGCCTTACTCCTCTTCTCCCCTGTCTCTCAACAGACTTAGTGAAGGCAGTGTCTTTCTTTTTGGTCCTTCTGGTTCTCTTCTGGTTTCTTAGAATCATGAGCTGCCTTTTCTCTTTCTTAGACCCTCCTCTAGCTGATGGGTGTTGGTAATAGGGGTTATAAGTGGCTGGAGAAAGTGTTAAGAGCCAAGGATGGGGAGGAGGCAGGTGGCTGTGGTAGTGAAGACAGCGACAGCTGCTTTTTAGTGATTCTCCATTCTGGTGGAGAATCCCTTCTCCTCTGAAGAGGGACATCTTGCCACTAAATTACACATGGAAATATTTAACTACACCATGAATTTTTTTTTTCTTTTTGGTTGAGAAAATTCCTCAGGAAAAATATACTTTGTGTCCTCACTTTTTATGAAACAAAAATGCAAACTAGCCAGGTTCCTTTCATCCAAAGATGATCCAAAGTTCTTAAGTCTTAAACATCGTAGAGCAAACTTTAACAAAGGCTCCTTAATACTTACTTACAATGGGTTTTCACTCCTTGTCTCAATTTTATGTGGGAATGAGTGAAGACTGTGCCAAAACCATTTAGTTTTCAAATAAACCAATAGAGTAGAGCTGTGCTTAGGACATGATTAAAGAGGGCATGTCATCTGAAGTGAGTATGTGTGTTAGTAGAGATGACAAACTGTTACTTAGGACTTCAGACAGAGTTATTGATGCCAGGCTGAGCAGGTGTATTGATGAGAAAAGTTCCCTCTCAATAAATATGTAAATGTGTGTGTGTAGTTGAAGAAGATGGGCAGAGAGTGTCTGAGCTAATGGATGGTTGATTTTTACAGGCAGCAGTTCCAGCTCAAGCATAACATTTTCCTTTTGTCTAGAATGCTGGAGGGCTTGCATGCTCTGACCTTTACCTGATCTGACCTCACGACTGTGCATCTCCCACTGGTGTTAGTGGGAAGAAACACTGTTAATGGTCTCTGTCAGTGTGTTTGCACTGGAGAGACAGCCAAGATAGCTGTAATTAAGATAGAGTAGCAGCAGTGGTCTAGCTGTGGTCATAAAGAAACCCCATGCCTTTGTGGGAATAGTGCTTCCACCAGGCCGTCTTGCTGGTTTAGAAATAGCTGTAAGGCTTTGCTCCAGCAATGCTTCCCACACCATGATCCAAAGATACTCCTCGAGACGTAGACTGTGGCCCATGAAATGACTGGAATTGCTTTATTTTCTTCACATAAAAGTTCATTTCTTTTCAAAGCAGTGATAAAAAATAAAAAGGAATGAATGAACACTCATGTTTTGCTCTAATTTTTGCTTACTTATAAAGGAACAATTGCAACAATGCAGTGAGTTGTGGTGGCACAAAATGGGCAGTGATTTCTCAGGTTAAAGGAGGCTGAGAAACTGTTCAACTTCATGCTGCTCTGTTGCAAATGGCTTGTATCATATATCCCCCCAGAAGGAAAATATATTTTGAAACCCAGCTGTGAGAGAGGAGGAATATCTGCGCAGTGGAAAATATCTCTTTGCACTGTTTATAACATGGAAAGGCACTACTTGGAAAACTTTTCAGAGGTTGTATTTTTGCGTTAAGGACCATACAAATATAAATGCAGAGTGGCAGGTTAGAGCAGGAACAACAACACTTTGTGAGCCATTTCTGGCTGTCCTTAGTTCTCTTGTCATTCTCCACTGAGCTGTCACCTCCTGCGGCATTGAACTATCATTTCAGGAACTTCTGATTTGGTGGAAGGGTAGCCATTCTTTTGAAGGAGAATAGGATTTATGCCAGTAGCTCAGAAAGGACCACAGAAAATTGCTGCTTGCCTCAATCTAATTTGCTTCTAGGGCTTTTCCCCCTAGCTATTTTTTAATGGGGTGTGTGATTAGTGGGGAAGCAAAGTTGACTCATATTTACAAATCGCATCATCTCTGCTGAATACCAGGAATCCCCAAGGCTCTGGCACTGCTCTCAGTAAAACAGCAGGCTTTTCTGAATGGCTTGCATTTCTCCTGCCATTAATTCCCCTTTAGCTTTTTCTGCTTGTCTGTTTCCCCTTGCTCATCTAGTAAACTAAGCTAACCTCATTTACTTCCCTCAGGTATTTTTTAGATTTTTCCCTGTGATTAGTCATCTGTCAAGAGAAAACTGAAGCAGGTTAACAGTATTGCTAGTGCAAAGGTTGCTCACATGAAAAAGAAAGATCTAGTTTCCAGGTTAATTGACAGAATTACAGAAATTTGCCTATTGAGTAGTTTACTTGCAAAGCTTTTTGCTGTACTGCTCTCTCTTTGCACCTTCTCTCTTGGCCTTAACCTGAATATGTCTTCTGGTGCTGTATCATGTGGGTTATTGCTGCTAATTGCAAAATATGTCACATATTAAATCCAGAACACGGTGATATTTGGGCACACTTGTGCAAATCCTGAAAAAGTATAAGCAGTCTAAGCAGCTTAGTGCTTTTAATTTTAAAACAGGAAGTGGAATTTTGATTTGTTGTTTATCCATTACAAAATTTTAAAGGCAGAGAACTTCTCCTCTAAATGTAAAGGTATCAATTCTTTGAGACGAAAAGATAAGATTTTCTGTGGTGGATTAGGCAATTTTGTCCTTGTCTGTAGTATCCTCATACTGTCTGTGACAAGTAGCAAAAAGAGCAGAAAAGAAGGAACATGACTCCTTTTAGAGTAACGTTTTAAAGAAACTTTATGATGGCCTGCACAAAAAAATCTTGGCCCATGCTTGGGTCTTCCAGGTATTATATAATAACAGCAGCCTTTAAGGATAATATAATTCATTTTTTATTCCTAAAATTCAAAAGTATGAAAACTTTTTACTTCATCCCCATCCATGCCATTAATAATACAGCCAGTCTGGAGTTATTGTTTTTATGTTATTGTCTACATCTTTAGATAGAGCTTATGAGGAAGTGAGAACACAGAACTGGTGGTAGGCTTAATGACTCCTGATTACATTTAGCACACAACTTAGCCACTCACCATACAGCTGATAAAAAAGCTTAGTCCAAATCAGAGTATTTGAGCACCTAATAACTGCCATGTATCCTTTATGATGTTAAAATTAGGTTAATGCAGCTCATGTTTTATACACCTGGCAAACAGTCCCTGCCCTTACTGTGCTCAGGCTTTTCATTCTCTCCCTGATGTACCAGGAGTAGGAAGGAGCTGTTAGAAAGGTCCTGCCCAGCCTGATGGCAGTATGGAGGACCTAGGCCTTGTAAAACCACACGTATGAGTTTTTTTCTCTTCTCTTTTGCCTTCTTTTTTTCCCTGCATATTGTTAGAGAGAGACTCAGTGGGTTTCCGCTGCACAATCTTGTTAGTTAAAAGTCTGGAATGGGAGGTCTTGAGGAAGCATTTTTTCAAGATGCTGGCAATGACAAAGTCATGGGTGACCAGCAATACTATGTTCACAACCTTAGCTGGAGGGCTAGACATGACCATGGATAGATGATGGGAAGAATGAGTGACATGAAGAGATTCTTCAGGGCACAGGACCTCAGCAGAGCATCTACCTCTTTGTATAAGCTTTATTTCCCACCTTTTAAGCTCTTTACTGCTATTACTTGCTTGAAGACAGCTGGCCCATCCCTGTAAACTTGCTTGTGGGCTCCTAATCCTGGGAAAGCACTGTTGTTTTTGTAAAATAAATACAATTTATTACTATTTGAATCACTTTTCAGTTCATATGTAAAACTCTTAGTGTAATGTGCAACCTATTCTATCACTCCATAATCAATTAAAGTTTTCAGATTCCATGTCTTAAACTGAGAAACCTATGCTTCATAATTTCAGTGTAATAAATCCCATAGTATTTTGTGCCAAAGTTCCTCTAACCCTCCCTTGACTGTATTCCTCTGTCTTCCGATGTGCAGGATGGAATGTCAATTTGGAATAAGGAAACAGCACAAAATATATGGGACTTGGAGGAGGTGATGGATCCAAGGGCATAACAGCATGCTATTTCTGTACTGTACCTACTGAAAAAGGACGTCAGCAAGCCAACCCCAAAGTCCTTAGGGTTTGAAAGGAGAACATCAAAAGTTGCACAGATTGGAAAAATTGTATTGCCCTAGTGATGCTCAGGGGAGGCACCACCAAATGCTGAAGGACATAAGAAGCCCAGAGCAGGTGCTGGACTGGTACCTACTGCTCTCTTGCTGAGGTTGGTGAGTTATGGGATGGCAACTGACGTTTCCTGCAGGGTGGTTCTACTTATGGCTGCAGCTGGCAATGTCATAGTGCCAAAGATAATAGAAGATTTAATCTAGAGGATGATTTGGCACAATGGTTGCAAAAGTGGCTCTGAATAAATTGATATGGAAAAAGGTTCTAACCATTATGGTGTAAGGTTCTGGAGCAAGCCTCAAGGATAGGCATTGAGAAAGGGGAAAGAGGATGTCAGTGGTTCTGTGAGGGGTGTTGCTGCTGTTTGATTGATACCAGTGGGTATTAACAACCTGATTGGCAAGGGACAGAGCTCTAGGGTGGGGGCTCAAGTCCCAAGCTATCTCTCATGTTCTTATTAGTTTGTTGTTTTTTTTTTTTTTATTCTGACCTCTTCCCAGTCAGGATGAAAAATAATGATCAGTACTTCCTAATTTTTAACAAGGCAAGAATTGTGCAGGCGTCTTAGTCTTACACATGCAGTGGTGTAACACCAGAATGCCAAGACACCTTAATCAGCCCATTTTACTATCTGACCCTGAATCATGATGGTCAATTTTATTGTTTAATGAATGTTGGAACAGTACCACTTCCTTTCTGTCTGCTTACTGAGCTTTCCTGACAGGCAGGAAGAACAGGTCTAACTGACCAAAAATGTGGCTTGTGTCTGATATTAATTATGATAAAATGTGACACTCTGAAAGTGCCCTTCAGATCTTGCAGAAATGCAAAATGATCTGGTTCTAGCTACCCTGGAGACCGGAGTAAATATTCCTATACTTAAGATGGGATATTAACAGCATCTTTAAAAATTCAGGAGGAAAAACACTGCAGTTTTGGCCATAATTTCATATCGTTTTGACTTTCTGAAATACTTATTTTTCAGTTGTAGAACTAAAATGCACCTGTATTCTTTGTCTCGTCTCAGAAAAATAGAAGTACCAACAATTTAAATCAACTTTGTATAAGTCAGAGAGACTTAGTGGCCTACACTGTGGCCTTCAAATGCTGTATTTCAAATAAATAGCAAGACTTCTATCAACTCACTGAAAGTCACTACTTAACAATAGCTCTTTTTCTGAACCCCAATGAAAGATGCCTACTGTGTCTAAAAAATGGGTTATTTTAGCTCTAAATTGCCACTTGCCTCCTACTCTGTATTCTGACACTTGGGACTATTTCTGCTTCATCCTTGAAAGCTTTCCCAGTACATATTATCAAGCTGAAACTCATAAGCAAAGTCCTGTCCTTGCATGACTTTTTCCTCTAATTTAAATAAATTTTTAAGAAGCCAAACAAAACAAAAAAAAAAAAAGGAATTTTTTTCCTCTTTCCTGATGAAGATCTATGTAGCTAGCTCCTGCATGAGTCATCAGATTTCTAAGCTGATAATTTATCTATTAGATTTGTCTGTCCCTACCTTTTTATGCATGAAGTGATCTATGTGGGAAGATTAAACCTTTCCTTTTCAATTTATGCCATTTCATAGTATAAGCCAGGTCATCATTATACCAGTTACTTTATAAAGTCAAACTGCTTTAATGCATGTACTTCTGTACTTCTGTCAGCATTATGGTAAATCAGTTTGTTGTTCAGGCAGTGCTCCATATAATATATATATTTTTTAAATCTCTAGATTTCTGCCCTTACCCAGACTTTTCTCATCCAGTTTAAAACTTCATTTTACCTTGCATCCCTTTGTGACTTTCCGGGCAGAGTTTCCAGAGCTCTAGTTATGTCAACTCTTTAGGTCTGGTGCCACAAGCCAAAAAAATCTTAATACTTCCCATATAAGAACAGAGATGGGAAGGCTGTACTCATTAGAGCAAAATCCCATTTTACTGGCTGTCTAGCATGCCCATTTGTTTTCAAGGGTCCTTGTAGCTGACTACTCTGCTATCAGGATTAAAACCTTTACTGTGGCTCTGAATTCTGAGAAGCTTAGACATATCTGAAGAATTTAATTTACAGTCATAGGAAGAAACTTAAAAACTAATGTTTTTTTGGAAGAGCTGTTTAGTTTGCTCTTAGACAGTGCTGCTATTCTACAGGAGAAAACAGAGGAAGGCTGTTTCAGTTTAACAGAACAGAAAAAGGTCTTCCCACGCATTAAAAACTTAAAAAACCTTAGTATTGAACATTAATAAAATGTTTTGAAATAGCTATACTGCTATTTTTCATGCTGTCCTCCCAAAATATGAGTTAAAAAGTCTTTTGAACATTAATATGTAAAGTCTCAGCATGACACAACTGGGAACAGTCCTTACCCTGCCCTTATAGAATGAAAGAGATCTTCTTAGACTTAGATAAAAATAGATACCATTAGGTAATGTTTAGGAATTTATTTTTTTCAGATTGGACATCCAGTAGAGTGTAAGAAAGATAGGGAGCCAGCTCTCACTGAAAATCAGTGTGAACTGACACCACCATTCTTCTTAACAAAGCCCAGCATGTCATCCCTTCCCTTCCCTTCCCTTCCCTTCCCTTCCCTTCCCTTCCCTTCCCTTCCCATGAACAATGACATTAGTCAAATGAAACTAAAAATCCCTAATTAATGGCAATAGAACATGGAGGAGGATTTTGACCAACCACTANGAACTTCCCTTCCCTTCCCGGAACTTCCCTTCCCTTCCCGGAACTTCCCTTCCCTTCACGGAACTTCCCTTCCCTTTTTTTTTTTTCACGTTTCTTTTCATTCCTTCATTCAGAAAGTCCAAATAGTTATTGCCTTCCTTCTACTGCACCCTCCTACTTCTTTTGAAGAGACTGATTTGTACAGTCATAGAAGTGCTACATTTTTGTGAGTTGAGTTCTCTCTGTGTGCATATGTGAAACGGACGGAAGGTCATCTGGGAGGATGCATAACTTGTTTTCTAACAGTTGTTGCATTTCCCTTTCTCAAAAGTCTTTGCTTGGCCTGCTCTTTCTTACTGTGTGTTTATCATCCAAATTAAATTTTATACCAACCACTAATATCTCAAATAAAGGTTCTGCAGAAATGTGCAGAAGTTTAACATAATTTCTGTCTTGATGCTTACATAACAACTGAGGAAGCCACCCAGGAAGCATCTGTATTTGACTGAAAGGCTGGGTTTTTTTTTCTTATCCCCATCTCTCATTTCAAGGAGAAAAAGCCTCCCTATAAGCAGACTACAAGAGTCAATATTCACTATAGTACAGACAACTTTATATATTTTGGTAATTCAGATTTCTTAGCTGACCGCTAATCTCCTCTCCCACACCCCATTTAAATAAGGAATGAAAAGAAAATTAAATTAATGAAATCCCTCCCTTATTTAAAGGCCATTGCTAAGCTCCCATTGCGTTTACCTGGGTTAAGGCACTTCTGAAAGTATTTGTAATCATTTACTCTATTTGTAATATTTTCAAGCAAGAGAATGTAACAGTCCGTATAAATATCCCACAAGACCCGGAAACTGTCTGGGAGCAATTTGATCCCAGAGAGGCAAGTGTTGATGATCCAACCCTACCAGAAGCAGAGTCTGAGAGGGCTTTTTAACACACATTTATTCTGCTTTGCAGCCTGTTGTGAGTAATAGCTGTAAAAAATAGTGTCTCTTAGAAAATATGAGTTCAATTGATACAGTGGTATGACTGCTAACAACACGCTCAAAGGTGTGGGCTCCTCTGCTCTACTCACCTACTCTTACTGGGCACTGGAGCCTGGTTTCCTCTGCCACAAGATGGTGGCATTAAGACCACTCATGTGACGTGACCTGAGGTTCAGTAGAGCAGTCTTTCTTAACAGGGCTACTGCCGTGTTCTTTGCAGATCCTTCTGCTACAGACTAGTGGGGGTTTGCAGGGAAGGTCTGAGCAGCGCTTAGTCACCAGGTGATGTCCTGGTCCTGCAGCAAAGATGTTTGACAAGTAAAGAGAGCTGCTGTGGGTGACACATTCTGGAGATCAGGCTCTGAGAATAAAGAACTGAATCCTGTTATAGCCTAAAAAAATCCAGCCACTGCCTGTAGTTGTTATTTCCCAAGGACCCTGGTAATTCTTGCCTTCTATGAGCAGGATTCAAATTAACAAAAAATGAACAAAGACAGTGAAAAAATTCTAGCGTGGGTGGAAACTATTGTGTACCTTTTGGAGTCATATTGAAATTTTTCCTTAATTAACGGAAGAATAATATGAGAAGTGTGTTGGTTTCAGGGACCAACTAATCGATTTTCCGGAAGAATAAAATATACTTTCTGCTTTAAACAATTGAATCCTCACTAAAGAGATAAGAGGCTTGTTGCAAAGAACTGGAATTACAGGGCAAGTGCTTTGCTGTGCTCATAGTTGTGATTAAAGTCAAGCCAGAAAAAGGGAGCTGATTCTACTAATATGGCTCTTCTTAAGGAATTGAATGGACCAAAAGTCTGCATATGCTTCACATGCTGCTCTTCATGGCCAGAAGGAGAGTAAGGGGGGGACATCAGGGAGTTCAGTCAGTAAGTCCTTTGGGAGAGTGAAACTCATTAAGCTTAAAAAGAGAAGAGGAGTTCCGGGCATGACAGTTTCTGACAGTCCCACTTGTGTTTGTCACTTCAAGAACACTTCATGTTGAACTTTCAATAGTAGCTAATTCAGTGCAGAATCAGTCTCTAAAGCCTTCAGAGTAGTTTTGGAAAGGAAGAATGTGAGGAGGGAAGAATGTGAGGAGATAAGAATCCTGAAAAATGAAATAAAGGAGAAGGGAATTCTCAGAGTCTAGGCCCTGACAGAATAAAAATTTCACTGCATGTTTCACAGTTTGAAATGAAGCAGAATAAAATTTTTCATTTTCTTGAAAACTCCTTGCAGTGAATCCCAACTTTGTGCTTAAGACTTACTGTTCTCACTGGAAATGAAGCATCAGAAACGTAAAAAAATCTACTTGCAGAGAAATGTTCTAATTTGTCACTTTGTGCATCCCCACAGCTCCACTCCTGTAATGACATTGACACGGGAGTCAGTTCTGTCCAGCACCATCTCAAACTATCTGCTTTCAAATGGCTGGTTCTGCTTCACTTCTTTTGACTCCTCTGAATTCCATCTGAGTTCCAAATTTGTATTTGGCTCTGGCTACCCAAATGCATGTCTAGACATGTGAGTGTGCTCTGGTAATGACGCATTCCTTTCCTTGATGATGATGTAGTTTTTCCCATCAATCCCAGTTTTGGTGAAAAATTTAGTAATAGCAATCATTCAGATGAAACATCAATAACATCTGCTCACCCTCTTTTTTCCTAGGCTTGTTTCTCTTTGAAAGGACCATCTGTTTCAGAGTACTGGCACCCTTCTAAAATGCCCCTTTTCCTTTTGCTTTTTTGTTTCAGAGTTTTATTCCTGTCTTTCCATCAAGCTCTGTAAAACTCTACCTTCTTCTGGTTCTGATAACTGTCTGTAAGATTTGGATCTTTCCAACATGTTATATTCCTATGATTCTGTTGTGCCTTAATTTTCTTTCAGTGCCCTGCCTCTGCTTAGCCCTTCTTACTCTGCTCCCAGGAACTCTTGAGGTAAGTGACCAGTGTTAATCTCTGACAGATTTCCCTACAGTAAAATATAAATGATATATGCTGTTACATTCAGTGAACTAAGCATGGTTTTGTTTCTTTTTCCCAGCTCCATCTTAAACTAAACACATCTTTGTCTAATCACTACTACTAAATGAATTAGTGCCATTCCATATGGCACAGAGGCTTTCTGGAAAAAAATACAAAAAATAATCTCTTCTTCAGAAATATTTTCAGAACTGCCAAAATGACTATTGAAATTTGCTAAACATATTCTCCTAACCTAACCTTGATTAAGCCAAGATACGATGCTTAAAATATTTGAATTTACCAGGAAGTTTGCTTTTCCTTCTAAAGACTGTGTGTTAAAAGCTCTTCATTTACCCGTGAATCTTTTGTTGGAGAGAAAATCATATATTATGTTTCACATTTCACGTTGCTTTTGCTCATCAGAGATAAAATGGTCTTCATACCAAAACAGTATGCTTTGGAAATCAGGAGGGCTCACTCTCAGCATAGCCTGAAATGTGCTTTGTGATCTTTGGCTTGCCATGCACTAGATACAACAATAATACTCTCTTCAGACACCAACTGCCCAAAAGTTTATTTCATAAACACTTTTAGATCCTACAGTGGAAAATACTGCATGAAGTTTACAGTTAATTATGTCCAACATAAAGAAAAGATACTGTAAATCTTGCTCATGCTTTTTTCAACTGTTCTTGTGGATAATGTCCTGCTTACGTCCCAGTGCAAAATCCTCTCTGGATTTCTCATGTTCATTTCAACTGGAATAAATGCCATGAGTTTAGTCACACAGAGGAAGTATTCACAATGTTCCTCTTTAGGCAATTCGTTCAGATGATTAGGTTAGGAGACTGTCTGTCAGTGGAGTAGGATGATCCTCCAGATGACAACTGACAGCAGGAGCTTAACCAATGTGTCAGTAGCTGTATCTATACTGGTAAAAAAGAGGAGGTAGGAAGGATTGCACCTACATTCTTTTGGCAGATTTTTTCTAGGTCCAACTAGGTACCTTTCCATAGCACTGAGCATGTCTGGATTTTCTTCTGGCCAGCATACAATGGCTAGATGGTCTTAAGATATAAGAATTTTTTTTCCTCCAGTTCAAATTGCCTTCAATACTCTGACAGGCTGTGCTACAAAATATTATGCATACTCTCCAGACAGTGGCCCCTAGCTGGAATGAACCAGAACCATTACAACTTGTCTAGTAAGCTCACTTCAGAACAAGCCTGGGAGCAAAACACAATACATGAAATTAGAAGGAACAGAACAACAGAGTAAAGAGGTAAACACCAGAAGTGGACTTTCTGTGGTGTGGGTGTTTGTTTTATTCTGGTTCTTTGTTTGTTTGTTTGTTTTTCAGGGAAAAGCAACTGAATTAAGCTGTCATCTTTCTGCTGTTGCTAAGCAATGCCCAAGTCACCAACATCCCTGGCTCTTTTCTTTGGTTCTTCAGTGCAGCATTGAAAACCAGACTTCAGCTCTGAAGTATAGTGTTGCGCCATATTGGGTGAAATGATTAATGTGGAAAAATTACAAAATAGGGAGGAAGACAGATGGAAACATTACAGAATTCTTTTTATGTAGTTAAACTAAGGTTTTGTTTCCTGACTGGCAGCTCCCCTCTCTCTGGACCCTTGGCTCTGTCTTACACCTCTCTTCCCATCTGTCCATGTCCTCATTTCCCTTTGGAAATGCCAAGTTTGAGCCCAAGACTAAGCTGAGACTTCAAACTCTTTAACATTTCCAGGCAGCCATGTGCAGTCATATAGATGTGAATAGAATCTCTGTGGGTTAACATCTGCCTACTAGAAAATGAATAATCTCCTTTATCCTTCATCTTCCTCATGCCTCTTACCCAGAAGTGCCCTGTTATGCAATGCCAGCAATGGCATGACACTGCAGGGAACACTTTATATCAAATAACATGGAGGAAGAAGCATCTGCCAGTAAATAATAACAGTTCTGAGCATGATTATGATTATAGTGACCAATCCTAAATCCTAAAAATCCTACGCCATAGCTCCTGAACTAGAACCATCATAGAGAGTACCCCATTTTGCTAGACAGGGAATGAAAATGGTTTCTGCCATGCAGAACTTACAATCAAAGTACAAGACGGAAGACAAAAAGAAGTTATTACACATAGATAGGGAAAATACATGCTAAAACCAAAGAGGTGTGTTTCAATGTATTTCTTTCTGCTCTTCCCTTTCAGTCAAGTACACCACTGCCAGTGGAAGGGTGAAGCAGTTCCATGTTAGGGTCATTATGGTGGTTTTGGGTTCCTTTAGGTTGCTGTATTCTTACAGAAAAAACACTGTAACAGAAACTCTGTTGTCCTCTATAGTGTAACTTTGCAATCAGTAACTCAAGAAGGGAAAAACTGGTTATGGAAAAGACAGTGAGATATAATCACTTTTGGAAACCCAGTTTTTTAATAGTGGTTCCCTAGCTTCTTGACCCTTCAGTGTTCCAATTTTCAATTGTGGTATACTTAAATGTGGTATGCTTAAATGACGTCTTTCAGGGAAGTTTTGTCATTATTTTTTTAAGTGGTATTGATTAAATAAAGTTTTTAATTGTCAGAAAAAAAGAGCATGGGCAAAGGATGGCATAAACAGGAATAATTTCAAAGGAAAATAAAAGGATGTGCCTCTATGGGGATAATAATAGGCTAATGGATGAACAGATAATGGTGGTTTAGAGAGGTTCAGTGTGAAAATCAGTGTGAACTGACACCACCATTCTTTTTAACAAAGACCAGCATGTAATCCCTTCCCTTCCCTTCCCTTCCCTTCCCTTCCCTT
>VZSE01002186.1:6428-27935 GCA_013398275.1 Promerops cafer | reverse complement strand
CTTCCCTTCCCAGAACTTCCCTTCCCTTCCCATTGAGCCCCTTCAGACTGAGCTCTGAAGGCTCAATCTGTTGTATGTTAGATCCAGCTGCCCATTGCCCAGGGGTCTCCTATAGCTGTTGAGAGTTACTGGGACACAAGAATGCTTCAGCCCATGCCCTACTTACGCAGTCCTGCTTTGAAGGCTGCCAGAAATCTGTTGGCAAAAACATTCTTTACCACCCAAAAGTACCCTTCAAAAAGAGGGTTTTTTTTGAAGGAGACAACCTCCCCAGCTGCCTTGCATTGCTATTTTGGTTTCTTGGTACCATTTGCTGAACAACTGTGTATGCTGCTATTCCTGTCATCCTCTGAGTGCAGTTTTACAAGGGCCACTGAGAGGGCTGGAGTTCTCTTGGCCAGGCATATGATGTAGGAGCAACCTTCACGGTTCCTCATCCCTCTCAGGTTTGTGGCTTTTCCAGGTTGTTTCCTGCTTGGTTCAACATTCTGCTCTAGGCAGGAGGCAGCAGACTCACTGCTTTGTGACAGATGGTCCTCCTTGAGTTGAGTCCTTCATAGCTCTGCTGTATTGCAGGCTCTCTGGGATCAGGAAAAGGGATACTGTTTAATGCAAGTGTATCACCATTTACTCTTTTGGATCTTCCTTAAGATCTATGAATCATTAGAAAAGAAGACAAAGGAGAGTGGTATCAGGGAGGAAGGAGGATGGTGAAAGGAAAATCAGAAAAGAAGGGAGATTATTCATGCACCAGTAGAGCGGGTCTAACCCTCTGCCACTGCTCTCTACAGATAATGAAACACTGAGTTGGGTCAAAGGGAAGGTAAGATGGTCTTACCTAGTATGGACACAACATTTTGCTACCTGTGGGTAAAAAGGTTTGTAGTAGGAAGTTATTAATATATATATTAAAATATACACTGGTTCAATAATTACATGTTTGCCAATAACTCTGGAGCAATCAAAGCATCCTCTTACAGCAGTTGACAGGAGCATTATTCTTTCTGAATGTAGTTATAATTGTTTTCAACAGATATAGTATAATTCCCCATGCTCAAATGCAGCTATACTTTATTTTTTTACTTAGTTCTGGGGAAAAGGGCGTTTTAATAATCTGCTAGAAAAAGTGTTTGTGAAAAATCAATTGCTTTTTTACACAACAGCTTAGTTTCATGGCATTCAACATTGAACATACATCCTTAGCGTAACCCACTCTTGCCCGCCCTTACACAAATACTCCCAAGGTTTTTAGTACTTTACACTCTGTGGCACTCCAGTCTCTGTGAGAGTTAACTGCTCTCTTTATTACTTCTTCCATTGTCAGAAGAATGGTGCTGAAATAAGTCTTAAAGAATCTTCCTTTTTATTGAATGTTAAGAATAACTTACTGCAGATGGCAGGTTGAATAGTCAAGAAATAAAAAATTAGTAAATGTTCCTCCCCATATAATTTTATTTGAGTCCTTGCATGACTGAATTTAATAACAGAACTGTTACTGACTTCAGCTGGGAAAGGTTTGTTCCTGGTCTGGAATGTATTGGAAGAGTAAGCCTGGAAATTGTGATGGATGCCCTTGACTCCTAAACCAAACTAGTGATGGTTTGGTTCATTCTCCAAAGGAGGTAAAGGCTTGAGCCCTAAATAGGCCAACAATTCCTTTTGTTCCTATCTGTTCTCTCAAAACCCACAAAGAGGCAGAACGGCCCAGTGAGCATCAGTGCACATGAGGCTGGAACACCAACCATGCGATTCACACATGAACAGAGGGCGGGCTTTCCAAGACTCATTTATCAAGGGGCAGAGAAAGTCATGAGTACAAGGCATCTCATGCATACCTTTCCCATGGCATATAATTTAACTATGAGTCAACCACTTTATCCCCATAACTATGACAGCCTAAGGGAGCCAGCTCTGAACTCTCCCTGCTAAGCAACCTGGCAGCAGGGCAGTGAGCTCCTCTGGAGCTGGGAAGCCTCTCAAGGTTGCTCCTTGAGACCTAGGCACCTCTTTGGTAGGTGACTGCCATCACGCATAGCCTCATACTAAAGTGCACTAAGGTTTTATCTTGGTAACTTTGATCTTTATTTTGGTAAGTTTGGTTCTGCCCCGGTACTTTTGAATCATTATTGTATCCTTTGTGCAGTACCATAACAGACTGAACCTTGCCATCAAATGTTGGTAAGTCGCAGTTTTATAATACCACATTTTAATAAAACCACTTTTGCTGGTATCTTTGACACTAGTTCTTTAAGTGGTGTGAATTGCCTCTTTGCAGCAAACTGGCATAGTCAGAAAGATCTTGAATCAGGAATCACAAGAGAGACACACAATATTCTTAGAATATTAGAACATTCTTAGAATGTTTTCTTCAGAAAAAAATGAAGTTTAGGGATCAGAGCTTCATTGTAGGCCTATGTGTTTATCTGTAAGCAATGGACGTTTTCTGGTATCTCACTTCAAGTGTTCTTTACAGAATCGTTATGGATATATATATAATTATACATAATAATACATAATCAATATTATGAAATATCATCTGAACTAAATATGGGATACTTTAAAAATCAGTAATCACTCCAGAGAATACACTTTTTATGAGTTTTCACTTTCAATTTGAGATACCACAGTAACCAAGCTGTTTAGTTGGAGATCGCATGTGTTTCTAGTCTTCTTTTGTATGTTTCCATTATACATTTATTTTTTCTTGTACTAATTTTTGTTCAGAACAAATGTTAATGATTTTAGAAAATGCTCAAGAACTTTTTATTTTGTGCTTTATGCCGTTCCTTACAATAGTGTTTTCATACGGATAAGAAGGGCAATTATGGAACTGGTTTTTATGTTTTGTAATTTTCTTTTGAAAGTTATTTCACTTGAGATGAGCTCTTTGTAGATCAAAAGAGACTGCAGGGCTGTGCATGATGCTTGCACAGCAAATCACAGACAATATTTTGCCTGTCTTTCAGCCCAGAATGTTTTGTTCAACACCACACTACTTTGTTTTTGAATAAGGCCTTAACCTGAAATATCACAACTAACCTTTATTCATTCTTTCACTTTTCATTCACAAATCCCTTTTCTTGCATTTGCTCTTTGTCCTTGACACCTATTAAATCTCTGAAACTAAGGTGAAAGATGCTTCTTACAGCTGAGCAGCCCATCATCTCAGCCTTGTCTGTCCCTATGACCCTATTTCAAAATTGGTTTTTTCCCTGCATTGAAAAATTTTAAACCAGTCTTTCTGACAGTTTCAAGTTCTAACCTGAAACATGCTGGGGCAGGCCTTGAATTATGATTTGGTTTTGCATTACAAATTCATTGCTTGTGGATGCTTGTCATGTTGTAATGCATCTCTACACAGATGACAGGATTCAACTCTTGCCTGTTTTCATTGGCTTCCAGTAGTTGACTGAGCACTGCTTTTTTTGTTGTTTTCAGGAAGGGCACGTGAAATGTGCTGAGCAGAAACAAAACACTTTACACTATAATTCACTGGAGTATTATGTGCCCTTCATGCAGTTTGCGTGACAGCCACTGCCTTCTCTCTACTGTTGGAATCTTTGCCTCTCTGCCATTCCCTTGTGAATTTCTTACTTTTGTTCATGAAATGCCAAATTTATTTGTCACTGCAAAACATTGTGTATTCTTGCTAACTGGGACATTCTTTTTTTTTTTCTTCCTTCCTCCCAACCTGATCAGGACACAAGTTTGTTCTACAATACAGTCTCCAGGGATAAGTCTCATTCAATTTTAAATGTCTTATATAAAAGAGCTCTGCTTCAGAGACTATTTGATGGTACTTGAAGGCCAGATTGTGACTTGAATTTTGTGGATCTATAAATCATGACCCTACCTGAATCTTGTTTTCAAGCATACAGAATGTAAGGTATTGTATTCAAAGAAGAGGTGCAAAAGCAGTGTCACTGAGCTTTCTGCTTTGCATCAACTCAGATCCCAGAGCAAAGGTGGAAGTGCGAGGTAGTTACTGCAGAGCAGGCCATCAGTAAAAAAAGTGTGCTGGCAAAGAGATGAGCATGACTTCTTTTACCCCATGAGGCTTCTCTGATGCTCTTGGTCACTTTTTCTGTTTCATATGTGTTAAAACTGATAGTTGTAGTGATAGGCAGAAGAGGTCTCTATCTATTTATCAACTGAATATCATCCTCTGAATTCTGCAGAAAATGTTTCCTCTTTCTAGTTATACATTTTCATCAAAGCTGGGCCATTTGCTGAATAATCAAAGGCCTTGCTTGCCTGTCCTAGATTAAGCTGGGAATTAAACTCTTACAATATTTTAAGCAGTCGTGTTGTAAAATAGAGATGGACTTTATATAACTGCGAAGTGGAAGTTAGTGCAAATTTTTTCCTTTCCATTAAGATTTTGCCAATATCTGTGGATGGACTGTGAGCTAAGCTGTATTATCATGGTTCCTGGAATGACACAAGTTCTCAGCTAGACTTTGTGATACACTAGAAGCCAAAGTTGACTAAACTTCGTAGGTTTCTTGATCATGACAAATGAGACTAAAATAAAATATGGTATAAATTATATATTATAAACTATATATGCTACTTGTCTGAAAGTGGCAATAGTGTGCTCACTGAATCTCATCTGACTGTTCCTTCAACTTTTCCAAATTCCTGTGGACAGGGAAAAATTAGGACTCAACTTGAGTTCTACTTGGGGATACCCTTTGTTGATTTACCTCATCATAAAACTCCTCTGTCTTGTTCTCGTTGTTTGCTCAGGTGAAAAAAATATAGAGTTTGTTTTTCTTTAGCTATTGAAAACAAGGTTATTCTGCATTTAGTTTCATTTCCATATGCAGTGTCAGCTTCCCTTCTTTTTAGAGATTTAGCAAGTTCATAGTCAAATATTTTAGTATAAATCTATGTTTATGACTATGAATACTTGACACTGGTGAGATTTCAAACAAGCCTGTAGTTAAACTGAACTTCTTCATATGGTCCATTACTTTTTTCCTTCTACTGCAGGTAGTTCTTGTGTATTTAAGGTCTCTTAAAGGCTGTTTAGTCATTTGTGTTTCTTTTGCCACTAACTTCACAGAGCAGCAGCTAAATTAATTCTTTCCAGGTGGAATGAAAAGGCAGAGTCCTGATCATTGCCATTCTGGGTGTGAATGTAATGAGGCATCAAGAAAAAAATAGGTTTGTGGTGTTTCTTCTCAAGTTGGATGTATTTGTTCAAGAATAGCTCCTTCTGGAATGAAACAAAATTGTTGATGAGGCTTTCATAAAAAATTAAAATTGACTCACCTAGTAGTTTCTATATAAAAGATCAACAAGCTTCTTCATGTAACGAAACTGTGTTTGGAACTCATTTGTAAGAAAAATAGTGTAGTTGTGTTTTTATTGCTTTGTTTCTTCTTGCCGCTTAAGCATAACTAAGTCAGTATACGAACATCTTTCTTCTGTCTTTAAATACAGTTAGTGGAGGCTTGTTTATCATCAGCCCAAATTGCTGCCAAGGACTTTCTTGAGAAATGAAAGACTTATTTTAAGACACTTTGAAAAATGACCTATGAGAATTGGGACAGAGAAGTTCGATGACATTCAATTGCTGTTCCTGAGCCTGTTTGACTCATGAGAGACCATTTGACTAAGGAGCACAAGCATTCAACAGAGGGTTTGTTCTTTATAATGAGATTATGAGATGCTTGTTATCATAGCTCTTTTCCATCTGGCTTCCTATCATTAGACAAAGCATGTTGTCTGATTAATTTTTTTCTTTTTTTCTTAGTGTTTTGCTAAGTTCTAAAAACCTAATTGTTGATAATAGAGTCAACCAGCCATGATAGCTAACTCTAAAGATATAATGCAGCATCAATGAGCAGATTATCTTGCAACTTTTGATGCCTTCTCATCTACAAAGTCTTTTTTTTCCTTTTCCTAACAACCAACAGGATGAGCAAATGATCATACTGGCCTGTTTCTTCGTTATTATGTACTTGCTTCTTCTCAAGATCATAATGGAACTGCTATTCAGTTCAAAGGAACAGGTTCAGCATTTGTAAAAACAGCAAACAAATAATCTGTGATAATGAAGACCTGGTGCCTTTGTATGTTAATACCAAAATCCAGAAGAGCTGTGTCTGCTTCTCTTGTTTGATTGGTTGGGAAACCATGCTTTGGTCACAGAAAACTGCTGGGATGAAGGCCCTGGCATCACCTAGAGAAATGTGAACAATGTGGATTCTACATCACAGCCTTTTTGTATTTGGTGAGATTAATCAGCCCCCAGATGTATAGGAATAGCAGATGGACAAACTGTGGCTGTGTGCCTTGTGAATAGCTCAGGGTAGTTCTGCTCTGGCAGATATTTATCAGTAAAGAGGATGTTCTGTAAGTTCTGACTATAAAGTTCTGGTCTAGCTCCATATGTTGTTTTTTATTTTTAAATAAATAACTCAATAAAAATATAAAATTGGAAATTTTAATGTAGTGAGATTCCTACATTTAGTTTTATTGGCTATGCCAAATGTTTTCTGCTAGCATGCCTTGATGTTGTCAAACCTTCAATATATTGTACCTATGACACAGATGAACATTTTTTCCATTCTCTTTTCTTTCTATATATAATATTAGAAATTTATTCTGTATTTGCTTGATCAGAGATAAACTGCTTTCATCCAATGAACTGTGAGTCTGTTGCATTTAAATCCCTAAAAAAAATAATCAGTACAGTGACCTACGTATATGATAATATCCAGACACCAAGACAGAGTAAATTTTACATTTGCACTGTAAAGGCAACTCTTTCTAGGACCATCTTAAATAAATACACTGGCAATAAGGAAAGACAGTTAAAATGAAATTAAGCAAAGGCAACTGATTATTAGAAAGCCATCTGATAAAACTCAGGTATATGTTTAAAGTTCGAAACCAATGTAAAACTCAGATTCTGGCATAGCATGTGGTCCTTCTTCTTACTGACATGATAAGCTGAAAGGTGTCTTTTTGAGTTCACCTTCAAACTTAAGAAGAAAGCTAATCAGATGAAAAAAGGTCAGGATTTGTGGGAAATAAACAGCAGCCAATTTTCAGAATATGGAATACATCTGGGGTAATTCCACCAAATCCAGTAAAAGTATTGTTGGAGGAAGGTAGGCTTCAATGTAGGTAAGGATGACCATTAAAACTGAACCTCAAACCTTGATACAAAGTGTACTGAAATCAGTGAGAAGAATCATATTCTCTATTTTGATTCTTTCTATCTTTTGATATACAATTCTTCTTCCAACTATTCTTTTTTCTTGAAACACACAACTCATCACTTATCACAATGTACCAGTCTTGATAATTATTTTCACGTTACTCTACTGATGATCTTGAGCATGCCAGGATATTGTCAGTCTTGAGATCTGAACCAAAAGTGTAGCAAAATTACACATCTTTTAGGAAAGGCATTTAATACTCCCCATGTCTACAAATGCAGACTTCTCACAGCAGTATCTCATGACCGGGAGATGTGGACACCAACCAAAACTGAGCGTCATATCTATTTTAAGGAGCATGGATACATTCAGTAGTAGAACAGCACCAGATCTTGGCTTTTTAGAAGCATTTCAATTTTTTTTCCAGATGCTATGAAACACTTCTTTTCTTTAAGCTTAGATAATGATACCGACTACTGATCCTTGAGTATAATAGATGTTCTACTTATGTGTTTCCTTGATTCTAATGGAAAAGAACAACATAGGATAGTGAAAGAAAGCATATTTTTATGGTATTGATAAGTAAACATGAGTTTCCTGCAAATAACTATTTACCTTACATGAGATTCCTCCCTTTCAGGCTCAGGATTCAGGAGCGTCCCCTTTACTAAAAGCAGAATTAATACTGGAATGTGAAGTCATGAATTAGTGGGAATACATGTACAACTTCTTTTGTATCTGCATTATTATTCCCAGGCCAATGAGCGCTTGCATAGATAATGGAAATAATATGTTCTTCAGATAAAATGTCAGTTCAGGAAAATACTGATGATTAGGAATCATTGTGTGACATCCTGTTAGTGGAGGTGACCTGGTTCTGCTTCCTCACTGAGCACATTCTCTCTGTATCTGATAGATTCATCCTGCATCCGGAGAATAAGGGAGTGGGTGAGATGAGATTTGAATTGGCATAATCACTATTCCACCACATAGAAGTTCAGGGCAAAAGAAAAAAAATTAACTTTTCTTTGAAGGAGAACAGGACTTTGTCTTGAAGATCTTGCAATTATATGGTGTCCTATGCTGTGCTGTTTCTGCTGTCTTCAACCTAATTTCTTCATTTTTGTTTTTTTTTTTTTTTTTGACCCTGAGACTGTTTCCTTGATATTGTTGCTAAAGATCTGTTCAGACTACAGTTCCTCCCATCTTTACTGTCCACATGCCACAAGTCATTTTCCCATCTTGCTTTGTTGCCAGGCTCTTTCCTTTCCTTGCTGACATTTGAAGTTATTAAGCAGCCTCCCAGATTTGAACATCACATGCTTTAATACAGAATTCTCGTCAGATTGTAATTGCCTTTATCACCTCTGAGAGAAAGGATTATGCTGGTGTGCCTATTCTGTATTTCTAGGCAGAGTAATTGTCACTTAAGAGAACCTAAATAACACCATAATGCACCACTCAAAATTGCAGCAGTGCAATCATGGATAAACAAGGTCCTGTCACCACTGTGTGTTACATTCTGTTCTTTCTATTAAACCAGCCTGTAAATTGGCAATCCATAAAAAAATTGGATCAATAGTTACTGGTAGAGAAATAATTCAGGGATATTTTGCAACTCCAGTGCTTAGTGCTTTCTCCTCACAGTCGGATGGAAATGATTAAAACAAAACACCTGATAATGAGGTGGCTGTTGAACAGTAAACTTCTGGGGGTTTTATTATAATTTTTATTTTATTGTTTGGAGCAGCTGTGGGATCTGGAGTGTGGGTTAGGGTTACTGCTAGAAAAGTTTGTTTCTATAACAACATGGTATAAAAAAGGAGTTCCCTTTCTTACCATCTTTCTTGAAGTGAAAAAATACCAGTTTATTTCAGATGCAAGGTATTGGACAGCACTAGCAGTGTGTGAGACATAAGTAGTGACAGATGGAGTTTAAAGCAACGCTTGTGTATGTGCAATATTGCTCTAGGGTGATAAAGCTGTTTTTAAAAATTGTCCTAAGTTTTTTTAAAGCTGCACATATGTGTGCTCACCTGAAATCATGCTGCTGACTCTGCTTTCTAACCCCTCCTTCTGATGTCAACATTTTAGGAAGGAATCACATTAGGGTATTGTACCTGAGTAAATCACCATCAATTCATCACCAGCTTAAGACTGAACATTATTGTGAAAACATGCCCTATGAGCCTTCCCATTTTCAAAGAAAGAAGAAAACAGAATGATTTTAGGGGCTGCTTGGGTGAATGTCTTTGAGTCAGCTAAGATCCATGTACCTGGTAGTTCTTCATCCTGTTACCTGCAGGACTCCCAGGACTATTCAGCCAGAGCCTGGATTAGTCCCTATTCCACCTGGTATTAATGTGACGGAACTCATAGGGTTTATGACGGTTCACAGTATTGCTGATTTGATGTTACCTTTGCTGCTGTCACCTCCTCTTGCACACATACTGGCAAGTGGGTGTCTAACTTTCATTGAAATGTACATAAAAGACAAATTTAGAGAAGCCTTTCCCTGGCTGCTGAAAAGATGTGGCTTGGTGACTAAGTCAGGCTTTGTTTTTAGCTGTTTGTTGCATAGTTACTCTAATTCATGAGAGATATTTTAGGTGATACACTCAAAGATTGCATTTCCAAACCAGAAAATCCAATATATTAACTTCCTGTCATTGCTCCTATTAAATTTAAATTAGTTCATTCTGATTTCAGCAAGGAACTGCTGAACTTTTTTAAACTGTCAAAAATGCAAAATTAGAATATTCTAACTGTCATTGCTACCTAGAGATATATCTTCTAATACCTCTTTTTAGGTTATAAGGTATAATTTTTATGGTTTTACATGTTATGCATAAAACTGTATAACTGTCACTCCTTGTAGCTAGTCCCTGGGAATCAAACCAGATGTTCTGACTGGTTTGTAGCTTATACAGTTTGGATTCACTGGCCAGCTTAGAACAGATAACCTTAAACCCAAGTTTTGTTGAAAAAGGAAGCCCACCATGGCTCAGAGGAGAGCAGCAGGCAGTGCTCGGTCAGGGAGATCAGTGCTGGCAAGATATGAGCAGTGCTGGGGCTTCTGCTGTCCAGATCAGTGGCCTGACTTCATGAGCTGGGTCCTTGTTCCTCCTGGAAACCTGGGCAGGAGGGTTGTATGGAAGAGGTGGCCAGAGAAGGAGAAACTGATGTCCCTGGTGGCTTTTCTCCAAGGTGCAACAGGATTGTGGGCAGGAAACATCTCCAGGCCTTGTGAGAGAAATGGATTCCTTGGCTGACAAAGAGTCAGAACCATCTCTGGGAGGAGTAGGTACTGTTTGGTCTCTGTCTCTCATGTGCCTTTTCCCTTCTTTGTGGTAACAGGTGTGAATTTCATTTGGGCAGTGAGGGAAAGAAATGTGCAATAGGTGGAAGCTCCATTCTTTGGTGTTGATAAACTGAATTCCATTCTCCCATCTGAACAACCATTAAAATTATGGGCTCCATCACAAAAATGTGTGTTTGCTTTCTTTAAAGGGAGCTCTCAAGGTAGCTTTGCTTATTTAAGCACCATGTTCAGAGGGAGAGAGAATTACGCTAGAGAGACCATATGTATCCATATGCAGAGAAATATGCTTGTGGGGAGGACATGGTGCGCATGCCCTCAGGAGGAAATGGTCTTCCAACTCCCACACCTTCTCATGAAGGAATGCAGGCAGCAATACCTCCGCTGGGCTGCATGCAAGGCCCAGGAGACACAGAGGAGCCGTTTCCCTTCCACCAAGGGGAGAAGAAGAAAGGCCAGGCCTCTGGGAGGCTTTTTCTTTCACAGATGGGATGTTCATCCCTTCTTTGCAATCTGGATTCTAGCTGAGTATTAAGATAGGACAGAATACAGTTGGAGCAGTACAGGCTTGCACGCTGACAGATTCAGCTTGTTCTTTCCAGATTGCTAAAGCTTATTTTAAAAGGTCTTATTATTGGAGAGCTTCCATTGCGTATCTAAAGCCACTGATATCTTACTGTCAATTAAATGAAAATAAGTTGCTGATCCTTTTCAATTTAAGGGAGACCTCTCAATAAAAATATGTTTACCAACAGTTACACATACGGAAATGTTTTAAAAATATTTTAAGTGCACCACAATTACCTAAAGGTGTGAAATGAAGTTGCTCGTGATCACTGCATCACAAGCAAGGCCTGAAATTTAGTGACTATCAGGGTTGCTGTGCTGTTTTCCATATATACGGCCAATAAAATTAGAAGCCTTATCTCTAGGCAAACTCATTTATATTTTCTTAGGTTTAGATGATTCTTTCAGCTAGGAAAACTATAGTATGAGTTTCTTAAGCAAATATTTATCTCTTTACAGTTGCAGAGAAACACTGATACGTGAATCACTGATGCACTGTTCCACGCTCTTACTTGATACCATACTTGTGTATAATGGAGGAAAGTTTGAAAGACAACTGTGGATTTCTGAGAAAAGCCTTTACTTTCAGCTCAGAAAAATATTATTGTGGTTTATGCAGTCAAATTATAACAAAATAGATTCTGGTTTTGGTGGAAAATGCATTCACATGTGAATCTATAATTGTATAAGTAAGCCTCCTGTGGTTCATGAAGCTAAAATACTCGTGGGTGCAAAACTGCTATAGTTTTGTGCAGAAATAGAAATGTTGAAGCACACGTACTTCACTGCACATGAATCTTGGGTTCACATCAGAAAAGCTGGTTAACTGTTTTTTATATCACGTCTGTTGTGGTGGTGCTGTTCTCCTGACACTTTACAGCACTTAGAAATGGCTTACGTGACTCACTTGCAGAAAAAAATATGGGACTTGATGCATTTCTAATAATGCAAGGAGTGACAAGAGAAAGCGATTATTTCCAAATCTGTTTCATTACAAAGCTCGTAAAACATTTTTTTTTAATATACTGGAGCACAATAACTGTAACAGAGGGTTCACTGCTTCATATATGTAGCATTCCGCACATGTATTACCTAAATGTGTCAAAAGACAACTCAAATAATATAAAAGGACATACTACCAGTGGTGTTGTAGCTGTGGGTCCTACTGGTCACATCAGTCCTCTCACTTCAGGTGAAATTGATCTTGAAATCTGTGTAAACTTAATGTCTTGCAATGAGTTTGAAAAATAATTTAAATAAAAATTAGAAGGAAAAAGCTTTGCATTCATCATATTTTAGGCATGCTGTGAGCTAGGAGTGTCTGTTCCATAAACAGGATCAGATATACACTAAAACACCTGTATCTTGTAAGGTTTCACATGATCTACAGGTACATAATATCTTGTAAGTCCTAAAAAAGCAGTAATCACGGGAAGTTGTTGCATCAGCCCATCCTAACTGCCTGGGTGGACAGGAGCTCAATCCCGATGAGCAAGCGTTGGTAAAAGCGCACGGCAGGATTGACAATGCAGGTGGAGAGAGAAATGGACCTTTGCGAGCTCTCTGGCAAACTGAGAGAAATGGATCTTTGTGTGCTCTCTGGCAAACTGGGTTTATTAAGGAGAGGGTCCACGAAGGTGAGAAGGAGCCAACGCGTCCAGCGACAAACACGGGAAATTTGTGGGTACACGGGTTTTTATAGGGAGGGGCCAGGGGAGGAGCTGTGGGCCAGAGTCCAATAGAATTGAGGGTGAGGTAACCAGGGACCAATCAGGAAAAAGGGGAGGACAATGCAGCAAATTTTGGCCAACCATATAGCAGAACTGACAGAACCTTCCAGGGATATTACAATGAACTTGGATAGGCAGGCCAACGGGCCAATTGAGGTACATAGATTAACATACTCATAAACTCTGTAACTTAAACTCTAGATTGGGTCCATGGCCTGGGGATAGTGGTGGACCTATGAGTCCCCACAGGAAGTTTCTCCCTTGCTGTTACTGATGACGCCAGCATGGCTTCAGGTACCTTCTGCCTTGCTGCCAACTTGATGCATGCGTATTTTTGTACATAGTCCTACTCTTCTTGAGACCACTTGGGCAGCTGAAATCCCATGCAAGGGGCCCCACTAACATTTGTCAGTAGCTCTGTTCCAGTTTGCATTGACACTGTCAAATGACTTTGGCAAGGTAAGTGAAATATTAACGTATAATCTTAGGATTGCTATGGTTTGAAAAGACCTCAGGTAATTGAGCCCAACCATTAAGAGGTCCAAAAAACATCCCTAAGGACAGGTTTTCAGCTATTCCTCCTTGTCATAGGTAAAATAGTGATCTAGATGAAATGATCTTTTTCATGCAAATTCAGAGCTTGCTTTCCCTTAATTTCCTCTCAGTGAACTCATTGCAGGTGAAGCCAGAAATTCCTTAGTACATCAGGCAGAGACCTGTGCTTAGAAAGTACCAGCTGGAATTGAGATAAAGATATTCTGACAATTCTTTAAGTCAATTTCTATTGTATTTCTTGTAGGAAATGATAATAAGTTATCCAAGAATGTGACGACAGTTTGCCCTGCTGCTCCTCCCCTGTACTCAAGTTCTCTTTTGTTATTTGTGTTGCCATGCTGTGTCTCTAGACCCCAGCTGTGATCAAGTGCTCATTGTGTGAGGGACCATAGAAATGGATTGTATGTCACAGTCCTTGCCACAATGACAGCACAGTTTAGCAGGGGAGGACAAAAAGGAGTAGCTAAGGTAATAGAAACATGCTGAGACTTGTGTAAAGTCACTCAGCGAGCAGCAGGAAGGAGCAGCCATAGGACTGTTGTTTCCAAGTCCCAGTTGCACTACAAAACTACTGACTACTTTTTAAAGGAAGACTCTCATGATAGAAAGAAAATGTTATTTTTGAAAATTTTCTTGCTAAAGAATCTTTAGAAATGGCAGACAGAAAAGAAACTGAGAAATCCTAGATGGATCATTTGAAGAAGAATTAGGTATAAATCACCTTGAAAAAGATTTGAAATAAGACTTGGACGGCTTTTAGTGACATTCTTCTAGTTACCAGCAAATTCAGTTGAAGTTTCCTATTGCTTCCTTACATTTAAGATAATTTAACAAACCCCAAACCCAGCCATACAGTGGTAGTTGGGTCATAAAAATGGTATAGAAAAAAATTGCACTCACAGTGACTTCTTTTAAACAATATTCTATCTATATTTTTATTAGAAACAATATTTTCAGTTGGGCTGGGAAATGAAATGCCATCAAAGAGAATCTGACCCCATATAGTAAGTTTGAGCCTGTTTAACACTTACCAATATGAGAATTTATAAGCAGATAGGTAAATTGGAAGTAGAAAGAAACACAAGAAGCAGTCTTGGAAAAAACTTTCAGGTATGTGCTACAAGTCCACAGTATAATGATGTTAAATAGAGAAGAAAGTAGAAAGAATAGACAGAGGGATGAGAACAGTAGAGTGGTTAACAATGTGAATGATGATCAAGTAAGTCCTTATTGACTTTATTGATGTTAGTATTCATACCAAAGTCTGGTAGGCATATATGTCCAAATATCTATATACTTTCCTAGTCATATGATTTTTTTCCCTAACTAGGTCTTCCAGAAAAGCTGGGACATCTGGCCCAAGAAACAGTTCAAGACCTGCTCATTATCTTCAAAAAGGGTAAGTATTTGACTCATTTGCAGGAAGTGTCTTTTTGAAATATCCTGGTACAGACTGAGGGTTTAGTTTTGTAACACTAAATTCTAGAGAAATTATGTGGAATTTGAGTAAATCCATTGTTCCTTATATTTTAAACATGAAATTTGACATTATCTAAGATAGATACAACATGTAATAAATTGTACATAATTTCTGTTGAAAAAAAAGACTCTTGCAGACTCAGAGTGTTCACTGAAGCGTGTTGATTGCCTTGGTAATTTCAACTAAAATTAAAACGCCTTACCTGCTGCATTTTTTGGAATTCTATTTGTATTTTTATCAATACCAATACAAGAAGAATTAATAGAAAATTGCCAGCCATAAATTACGAGTTTCAGACTTGTATTCCACTGGTTCTGTACCACCTGTTAATAAGTAAACCAAGCAGCAGTTGCCATATCACTGAGAATGACTCATTTTCTGTACTGAATGCCAATTAGGATATCAACATATTCAATGTTCTTATTCAATATTCTTGCTCTCTCTCTATATTGCTACATTATTGCAAACTCATTTAAAGAGTTGTGGGGTAAAAACATTTATTTTACAGAACAGAGAGAATGAAATCACAAAAATATTTCTGTATCTCTTAAAAATGTGTCAATTTCTTTGAAATTAAATGAGTTGATTATAAATTTACATCTTCCTAGTGCAATGTTAACATTTTGATTTTTCTTATTCAGAATGCAAAAAAAAAAATCTCCACAACATAATTTTCGATCATATGGCGGTGCTGGCTTCAGAGCAGTTCTTGTGCTATGCACTTTACTGTCTCTTCTATTCTGCCCTGAAAAATCAACAGTTCAGCAGAACCTTGCTTCCATTTGCTCCTCTAATTTTAGTCCAGACAAACAACATAGGCAGGCAGCACTGACAAGGGCCAAGAGTCTTGCTATACAAAGTCAGGGGAATATTTGATGTGAGAATTTTCTTCACTTGTCCAGTTAGAGTCCTCACTAACACCTAGGACTGTAGAACAGAAGGAGCTAGGATACATACACCAGCTAGAAATCTCATTTACCAAGGTGCACGTTTTGTAGCTTATAGTGGTCTTCCTGACTACTGGTGAGCCAGAAATGAACTTCCCATGCTCTATACCGCTAGGCTTTGTCTATGCTAGATGGATTTTGCAAAAAGTTAAATCATGAGATCATCAGTCTCATCACAGCTCTTCTTGGGGCAAGATCTGGTTATAGAATGCATGTAGTTACATACCTGGCAGCAATGATGTTTTGTTTTGGGTGCTGGGTCAGATCTTTCCCTTGCCTCTTTTAAGTTTGGTGGTTTTGCCACTGGAGAGGAAAGGCATGGTTGTTCCAGGATTTAAACTTTCAATATTTTCCCATTTTCTGACCAACCTGTCCTTTGAACAAATTCTATGATTGTGGTAATTTTGTTTGATTGCAAACTTAGAGAGAGAAAAAAAATAAAGAGAGAAGGTAACATCAACCCAATAGTGGAACTGTTCAAATCCTGTGTATGATGCCATGGATGTAGACAAGGGGCCCAAGGCTTCAATTAATGAATAGAACAGGTTTCCCTCTAGAGAGCAGCAATACCACCTAACCTACCAGCTAGCTGTCTGCTCTCCTTCGCCTCCTTGTCCCCAGAGGTCCCTGGTGAGATGACTGAGCTGCTCATTAATCATTTGCTAAATTGCTTGAGATACTAAGGTTAAAGAAGCCATTTTGGTTCTCTATGGCCTACTGGGCTGTAGTTCTTATGCCTTAAATAAGGCAGAAAGTGCCTGAGCTACCAAGCTGGACTCCTGAGAGCAGCAATGCAACCAGGATCTGACTTGCAGAAGAGCTGTTTCCTAGAGTCAAGCTTTTCAAGGTGAAAAGAAATTAATACTTCTGTATAAAAGGATTTTCTCCCATAAAGACTTCTAGGAAGTATGGAGAGTTGGGTTTTATACCCTACAAATACTTTTGAGGGGAGTAAGCCATTTCAGAGTCATGCACTAAATAAATGGGAGCAAAGAGGAGATCTGCACTTAGTGAAGACTTTCTGACACACTGTGTGTTATCACCTACCCCCACGAAGGTAAGAGTAACCCAGGTTCTTGTAAATGGATCCCTTGGGGCAGATTAGAGTGAAACACCACCTAATGATTGGTGTTTGTAAATATATAAATGTACATGTATATTTTTTGTGTAGGGTCTATTTTAGAACAGTTTGGTTGCAATGGAAAGCAGGTATGTAGCCTTTTTGGTTATTAACATCTATAGTAATATATCAATATGAAACCATCAAAATATTACTTAAGAAAATGTATAAGGAAAAGAAAGAAAAAGAAAGAATAACAGTAGAAAGATGCATAATCACCACCCATGGATCTGCAACGAGACTTGATTGTTGCTGCTGGTTGAAGGGATGTTCTTGATCTGTCTTGATCCATCCCCTCAAGAGGCCCCCAAAACACAAAGTCTGATGGGTTAAAATACACTCAGGCTGGGTGGGAGGAACACCCAGGTACCTCCCCTGTGTGTGGGGGAAGTTTTACACTGTCCCTTGCAACAGACCCTGGATCATGTGCGGTGCTCTGGTGGAAGGGTTCAGGAATGGGTCTGGGGGTGCTTCAGGGGTCCCTGATGATTTATGATGCCTCCTCAGCTGCCTCTCACAGCACAGTTAAGCCAATAGTGCCTCATCAGACCTTCCCTGCAGGGAGAGGGGAGTTTCACAACTGAGGGCAGTCTCCCCCACCTTGGAACTCTTGGTTCATTTCCAAGCATTGTGCTGGTTTCCTAGCACATAAAAGTAAATATGATTCAACTTCACAGTGACTTCCTGAAGCTTCTACAGATCCCCAAGTAAATGTTATATTCACATTGCATGCAATGATGACATGTTCATTCAACAAGGACTTACTGCAGATGAGAGTTATGTACAGTTAAAGTGTGTATAAACCTCTTAAAGTGATGAAGGGTACTCAAAGCTCTCTGATAGCAAACCTGTCATCCATGGTATTGCTTCAGGAGGAACCCCTGCAGAGAACAAGAAGTGGGGGATTGTGTGATAAGATGTGCATGCAGAGTATTCCATGTGATACACAGGGAGTGCAGAATATTGTGGCACTGTGAACTGCGTAAAGGCCATTTATAGTGAAGAATAATAGAATCCATTAGGGTAGAAAAAGACCTCTAAGGTCATAATCTCCAACCATTAACCCATCACCATCTTGTTCACAGTAGTGTAGAACTGTGAGCCCGAGACTCCTGAGTGTAAAGTCAGGGAAATTCCCCCAGCCCCCCTTGCCACACAGTGAGCCAAAGAGGGGAGGAAAGGCCTCCAAATCCAAACAGAGATGGGGAAAATAAGGACTCTGTATGTTCCCAAATGCAAGATTCTTGGGGGACAAAGAAACCAGATCCCCTCTGGTGAGGAGGTATATCTGCGCAATGGCTCACAATTATGCATAGGCCCGACATTTGTCTCACACAAACAGAGAACTTGCAGGCCAGGAAGATTTATTTATACTTAGAAAAAACTTTGCATAAATCCATAGTAAATGGAAGTTTTCTTCAGAGAAATACAAAATATTGTTTAAGGCTTACATGTTGTACTGTAAACAAATATGGATTTCACATAGATAATATGGGTGATATACTGATAAATTCAAAAGTTACAAATGTAAAGAAGGACATAAAAATGTCAGTTCTAAATTTAATCAAACATTAATTAAAGAATCCTGTGAGGTAAGTGATGTTCCATTACATTTTTTTCCTAAAGGAAGGAGAAAGGCTTCACTTTATAGTCACGTAGAGCAGGTGCTTCCCCCCTGCTCCCCATACAGAGACTTGATCTGTCAAGAAAAAATGCTGAGGTTTCTTAGCAATTTTTTACTGAGTTATACTTGCTTGTGCGAGTGTACAAGTAGCGCTCTGCTAGATCTAGCAGTAGAGATGGATCCAGGAAACCAAGCCAGGTTATGGTTTTGAAGATCCTTAGCTTCCTTACTATGCAGAGCTGGAGTTTGAATTGATCAGTATTTCTACAGAGAAGTGCTCCAGGCACTTAAAGGGTGGAGAACTTCATTTATCCTTGAGCGAAGAGTCCCTAGAAGGCCGATCACAGAGGAGAATCACTGAATTGCTGGTTGTTTCATTTGACAAGGATAAACTATTCGGGAATCTATATTTTTATTTGAGATGTAATTCAATTCTTTGCTCAATCTCTAATTCTATCTAATTTTCTGCATAATAAGGACACTGTGATTAATGAAATATAAAGGGTCAAATGAAAAGGCAGTTATGTTCTTCTTTGGTTGAAGGTTGATGTATGATTACTACAATGACTACCATGACTATTGGAAATACTACCAATCTGGCTGGACAGTTATAGTACAAAAATCACAACACTGATTACTTCAGAAATGTGGTTTTGCATTCAGGCTATGATCTGATCTGTTTTGATTTAGTTGAACTACCCAAGCTTGGATCTGAAGTTGTCTGCAGCATAATTCAGCTATCTCATGGCCCCCCAAGTGTGTGATTAAGCTATCTGACCTTCCTGTGCTGTTCTTTCTTTTTCTACTCCTGGTTAGATTAGGTTCTGTCCTAAAATCCATTCTCTCATTCCAGCTTTTGATTTCCAGTTTATTATAATAATAATAAACAATTTCTTTCATTGCTTCTCACTCTGTCACTGAAAATAATCCTTAAGATATGTTACTTCAAATAAAATTAGTCAAAGCCACAGTTCCACCTCCTTCACTCACAGAAGCACTAAATCTGGTGTGAACCTTGTGTTAACAACTCCTCCAGGACTTAATCCTTACACATGAGTCTTGGTTCACTCTCTTCAGGCTTTGGTTTCATCTAGTTTAACAAGTGGGTTTGTTTCTGTTTGTTTTATTAACTATTCCCATTTGAAAGTGAATTTTATTTTGGTGAAATGTGGGATTTCATCCCTGTGTCTGTGGTCCATGTACACATGCTGCTGTTTCAGCTGCAGGCATTGCTCAGCACAGGTCTGTGAGAGGTGGCCCTTCTGCTCAAAGCATCTGCTGATGTCAGCAGTTGATCAAACAGCTGCTGTTGCTTGAAGCTGAATTTAATTCACCTTCTAGGATGACAAGAATTCTTACCTGCAATGCAAACAGATAAGGAGTTACTGTTAGTACATTCTAGATACCACGGCTCTTTAGCTTTCAATTTTTTAAATCAAGTAGAATTTTTAATCAAAACTAGTTAGCTGAGGGCCTGCAGTAGCAAAACCATATCTAAAATGCAGATGATCTTTTAGGCTCCCTATGTGTTTTACTAATGCTTGAAAAAAGAATTAATTCTGTGTGCAGTCTGAGTCATTTTGCAATGAACAAGCTGTTATTTATGTTTTAACATTTCCTGAAGAGACAATTTCTATAGAACATCAGGAAGCAGCCATAAAATGAATATGGAAAAAAAAATAGGATTTTTTTAGTAGATTTTTTTGCAATTGGCTATGCAGAATAATTTCATAGCAAAAGGTAGGATCACATACAGTAGAAATTGCTGGCTTTTGTGAGTTGGCAGAAAATATAATTAAAATAAAGAAGTCACATCTTATGTGACAGAACCTGAGTAGGCAGCACAGCATTTATCACCTCCTGTTCACTAGTTTTCTTTTTTAAAATTAGTGAGATTTATCTTATATGACGCCTACTCATGGTCTTGTTGGCATGAACGAAAACAAAACAAGAAATGTAGCAATGTAAAATAACACCGGGAGTTACTGCAGCCAACAAAAAGGGACAAATTCATCCCTGATGCTGTGAAATAGAACTACACAAGAGTGGTACAGGCTCCAAAGTGTTTTACTTCCTGGGGTTATTCTTGTTTGTTTTTTAGTTTTGTGCTCATACATTCTACTTCTATCTAGGCAAAGCTATAGATCGAGCTATCTTCTACAAAATAAGAATTGGATTGAGATCTTGATTTCAGCTGTGTAAATTTGAAGTTATTCTGCCAGAGTCAATGAAGTCATTCTGGGTTTATACTCGTAAGCCTTTAATCAGAATATGTCAGTGAGCAGGAAGATGTGGCACCTGAAAATCAAAGGTTGGTGCTGCTGTTTTTCTTTCAAGCTGAGACTTTTGACATCTTGCGTGGTTGGTTTTCTGTGCTGAGTTTTCTGATTCAGCCAGGCTGTGGACTGAGACCAGTAATATTCTCTAATAGGAGACATGGAATCTGGGAGGGTTCAGAAAAGAAAACCACACCAAATCAAACCAAGACAAACCTAACTTAACACAGTTTAATTTTAGAAGACTCAAACAATCAATGATTTGGAATGCTGGATGACATGACTTTAACAAAGAAATGAAGGAGTGCTGTCAGAGAAATCTGCAGGTAAGAGGAACAGAGCAGGGAAGAAGGTGAATAATTTTATGCATATATTTATTAAACCAGAGCTTGTAAAAGTAAATCTGCATAGAGTGGGTGGAAGGACTGGAAGCACGATCCTTAGAATAACTATATATACAAGGTTTTAAAAACCTACTTTTAGGAAGGCAGTGAGGTGAGAGAAAATGGTGATCAGTATTCAGATTTTAATTTTTTATATTGTTTCTGATGAGTCACTTTCCAATACCCACACTCGAAGAATGCTTCTAAATGTACCCCTCGGGTGTATAGAAGCACACACTTAATTACAAGCTGGTGTTGATACAGTTATGCCTCCTTAGTGCACGGGATGGAGGCCAACATCCCCTCCCCTCCCCTCCCGACAGTGGGAGGG
>VZSE01002185.1:289241-359084 GCA_013398275.1 Promerops cafer | reverse complement strand
CACAGCCCAGGAGCAGGGATGTGGAGCAGGGAGTGCAGTTCCTGAAAACAAACTCTGCGCTTTGTCTGTCCCCCACTTGGCTCTCAGAACCAGTCCCAAAGGTGCACACCTTGTTATCCAGCATAACAGAACAGACAGTTGGGGATACAAGCATCATACAGCCAACCCAGGACATTCCACCCCTTATCTACATATCGTCAGCTTACTACCAAAACTAATATATGTTCTAACTCTATAAACACATACATATGTATGTATATACGCACATTATACAGCTATATACAGACAATGGCAGTGGCATTCAGCAAACGGTGATATTTACACATGGTTCTCACCCAACAATCGGATCTCCCTGAGGTACACACCATGTTATTCCATCTCTCTGCATTATCCACCATGTGCAGCCTGGTCCCTGAGCAAAGACAACCCCACCAATGGGTTTATCTGCACTCGAGGTAGAATTGATCCAAACTGTCCTCCCTAACAAACCTCTGACATGCACCACTGGGGCTTTGTCTCCGTCTGCTGCATGCAGGGGCTCATGCTGACTCGCATGGTGGAGCCTCGGGTGTTGACTAACCAAGTAGCCTTTGACAGGTAGATCAGGCTGCAAAGTTAGAGGTGTCAAAGATAGACTTAGCTTGGCTACACAAGGGAGAGTTGTAGGACCTGTTGGGTTTTGGTGTTCCTGCTGGGGAAGGAGAGACAGTGGGGGCATGAGGGGGTCACTGGGGCTTGCCTGCGAGCTGGCAGCAGTGCAAGCTGTGCCCTTGTGCCAGCGAGTCTGTCAGCTCACGCCTCATAGGGTGGGGTTTGCATGGTACTGGAGGGAAAGGAGAGGCAGGTGTTTGTGGGATTTCTGTCTTAAAACACTTGTCAAATACTTTTGAGCTCTTTGGCACCTGTTGCTGGTACTGTGGAGTGGACAACTGCTGACAGTTGGCTGTCCAAAAAGCAGCTACTGCTGACAGCTCTGTTGAGTGTGCTGTGGCTGGAGCTGCAGTGGGAAGGGCACAGACTGTGACCTCACCCTGTCCCCTTGGCTGTCACAGCATGTTTATCCCGGGGAGCTGCAGCAATGCCCCACCCACCCAGGATCAGCGCTGTTTCCAGTGTTGACCCTGCATGTGGTAGGGCTGCTCCTGGCCTTCCTGCTGCTACAGCACTGGTGGGAGGGAGGCAGTGAGACCAGCTTTCTCCTGCATCAGGTAGTGCCCAACCTATGCCCAGTCCCCAGAGCAATCAGGCTTGGGCAGGTGTGTGTCAGCTCACCATCTGGCCTGGTTCTAAGAGTGCATGAAGCCCTGGAGGGGGTGCTGGGCGCTGTTCCTCTGCATTTGGCTTTAGCTGCTCTGGCAATGCCTGGGAGCATTGCAGACACCAGCTAAAAAGTTCTGCTGGCCAAGCTGGACTGCAGCCAGTCTTGCAGGGAGCCTGAGGGAATGCCCTGCCCCAGAGAGCTGTCATGGTGTTGCAGTTTCACAGACAGGCACTTGACAGAACGCACTGAAGTTCATGCGACAACAGCCAAAGTTTATTGGTGGGCGCTCCCTTTCAGAGGGGCTTCAAATTTCCCACGCTTACACACCAGATTGGTTGGGTTCTTAACACTGCCCAGCTCACTGGCCAATGCTATATCTGCATTCATAATTAAATGGGATTGGCTGGGGTCCCTGTTTGAATTTGAATCTGACCTATCATTATCATACCTGGGCCTTGTTTACTTCTGTTCTGTAAGGAACTTAGGCTGGTGGAGTTGGTGTCTGTTATGGCCAGTTTATCTGTGCAGCTTACAGACCGGCTGTAGCTGTCACAGTTCCCTCTTTCTGTTTAAAAAATGCAAAGTGTTCTTTGTCGTCCTTCTGCAAGGGCCCTTGATAGGCAGAATGACAGGACAGCATGATGATACAGATGATTCCTCCCAGCTGGACAAGCCCAGCCCCTCCCAGCCAGCCAGTGATGTATCTCATGTATCATTGGAGAGGTAGCATTCCTATCCAGGAGCTCTCTAAGGGGATTACCAGAATACAAGTTTTCAAAATGGCATGCTGCAGGCTCCTTACTTAGAAGTTACAATTTTACAACTTAACTCTACAAACAGGAAACATTTCAACTTCAGAACCCTGAGAAAACCAACTAACAGGATAAACAATTTCTTAGTTCAGGTTTGCAATTCATGTCCTTAAATAGTTACTATCCTTAAGTCCTCATATCTTTAAATATATTTACAAATTACAACTTACCCCTACAAACAAGAAACTATTCAACTCAAAACCATCTCAATTAAAAACACACATCCTTCTGCTGCTGATGTCTCCCAAATGTTTGAGTCTTGGGGTTCAAGTAAGGTGATGGGTAGATTGTTGATAATCTGTCTCTGACAAGCTGTCGGCTTGCTAGGTCCTATTATGACTTGATTGAAAAACATGAGAATACCCAAGACTTTTAAGGGGGACTGTACATCCATCCCACACTCCCCTTTTCTTTGAGCAACTTAACAGGAACGTAATTCAGCCCTAACAAAACACGCACTTTGGAATGAAATGAACGAGGTGCAACTTACAACTGCCCCTATGCTTTGTCATTATCCAGGGTCTGCGGAGCCCCCTTTTCTCAGTGAGCACTTAGGGAGCCTTTTCCAGACAAGGCTTCCGTGTCTGCCTCCAAGGAAAGGGGCCCAGCTTCTGCAAAGCCAAATCAGCTAGTCAAAGTCACCTGCTTTTATTTGTAGCACAGAAACACCGAGGTTTGTTGGCATACTTTCTCTGCCAGCCAAGGCCAGGGCTTGGCCAGAGCCAAGGCCCAGGCTGGGAGGGCTTCCCTAACATACTCTAAAAAGAAATCTTTCAGTAATAACTCATAGAACAGCTGGCTTTGTCATATATCTTTATCTAAATAACCAATGATATCATAAATAGCCTGTAAATAACTATAACAATGCACATATATATACATCCCCTTTTGAAAGTGCCATTTACTTTTTTGTCACAAACAAACCAACTCAAAACCATTGAAAGAACCATCCCTGTGTCTCGGTTAGGTTTTTCAGGTTACATCCTGGTTTATGATTAAAAGTGACATGTCCTTGTGTTAGTAATGTCCTTAAAATATTTGATTCTTGAGGTCCTTGAGTAAAGTCACAAGTGAATTGTCACTCCAGGGGTCCCACAGATGGTCCATGGTGTGTATTTGGAGCCCTCAGACGTCCCCTGTGAAGGCCTCTTCACTTGGTTATGATCTTAGCTTATTATTTGGTGGGTATATACAATGTTAACCACATTATTTAGCTCTATTTGTAGAATCCCTTTGCACAGTCACAATACCAAAAACATAGTGCAAAATCAGTTGGGTTATCTGTCTGTATTAATACAGGCAGCATTACAGGACAGAGAGGACACCTCTGAAGTTGTTTCTTGAGGTTGGAGGGAATTAAGTTACCCACTCACACAGCTATTGTACTGAGTCATTCTTTGTAAGAGAATGCAGGTTGTCCAGAAGGGAGAGGAATTGGTATTAATTTTAACATAATCCTTGTCATTTGCAGAGGTGGTGAACACAATGCTGGCTTAATTAAATATGGACAATAATATCTGGTAGAAAGGGTTTCAGATCTCGGTTTCAGTCTACCCTAATTGATGGGACCTCATTAGATAAGTGGATATAAAGCATCCATTTTGTTTTGGGTCCCTGTTTCCTTTTAAATATTGCAGTACTTAAGATTGTAAAATCAGCACTTCCATGAGCATTCATTTTGCAAAGCTCAGTATTGGGTAATAGTTGTAGACTAAAACAAATTAAATCATACTTTAAAGAAATGAGTAGCCTAGGAGTTATGAACAAAGAAAACCAACAGTCATTGTTGAAATGAAATGCAAAATGTTACTGCTACTCCTGCTGTCTGAGATACCTTTGAAATAAATTTAAGACCATTAGAATGTATTTATAGGTTTACAAGTCAAGTTTCAGAAAAATCAATTCATGTAGAAGAAAATTCTATAAAGCAATGAAAAGCATATGTACATTTTCCTTACAACGTTGGGGTTTTACTCCTTAAAGTTGTTAAATTTCTATGTCAGTCTATTTGCAAGGTAACTGTTTATCCTAATAGATTTAGATACATTTCTCCTTTGATTACAAATAAAGCATTGCACCTTCAAGGCATATAATCTTAAACCGTGGTGCCAGGTATGCTCAGGTCACATTGTGCTCATTGTCTCAAACACGGTGAGTGCAAACATATAAATCCACTCAGAGATGTGTGCAGAGAACGTGCAACCTGTAATCCAAGTGCACAAACACCTTCTCTCCTAAACCAAATTAGTGCCTCTGTGTGTGCTTTCATGAACTTAGAGTGTTCTTTTGAGGACATTTAAAACCAACGGTGTCTTTCAATTCTAAAATGTCATAAATGTTAAGAAAGTCTGTGTCTCAGTGAAGTTGCCTTCTGTCTGATGTGGGAAAGTAGCAGGAGACTGTCACAAAGGGACTGGCAATACTATGTTTGCCACCTTTTTTCACTGGGCAATTGGTTGGGTCACAGACAGGGTAGATGAAATTTATAATAAAGGGCAGTACCTCTGAAACACAGGATAACTGTTTCTAGAAGGTCCATAAAATTAGTGGGAAATATTAGTGATATGGTTGAAATTAAAGTATTAAAATATTAGTAATATGGTTGGAATAAAGCCATCACCTTTATTTCTTAGCAAGAAAACCTACCTTAAAGCAACATGCTAGTGTCTTCCCCACTAAAACTCCAAACACTGCAATCCAGAGATGGCAAGGCTGCAATAAATTCTATTTCATCTAATTTTAAACCTGTAATGAATATTAGTCCTCTGTGCTGAATATTTGTGTTGTGTGATAGAAAGTAAAATTCAAAAATTTCTGTCTCCCATGTAATCATCTTACGTTCTGATTCATGACTTTGGAATACTAAGAATTTTACAAGACCTTTAAGGATAATAACTATATGAATTGCATAAATATAATAGAAAAAGTCGAATTCAAGAACAAAGCAGTCTTTTAAATTCTGGACTTATTTCGAACTTCCATTCTAGGTTTTTATACTTCCGCAGTTTATAGTTTTGGGACTCCATACTAGGCTATCGTTGCAGGCTGACATTAGTTGCAAGGCACATATGGCACAGTACAGGGATTTAGAAGTCTGTGCCTTGGGTTTTACTTTGCATGGTATATATTTTTTTTTCGTGAAGGATTATTTATCAAATTGAAGGTGACAAAACTAAGTGTTATGTTGCCGTTATCCAGTTATTACGAAGTGTATCCAGTCAGATATCAGGTTTTATCATCTGTATCAGCGTTTGTAAGCATGAGTACTGTAAGGTGATGAAGTCCAGGTAAATATTACCATGAATATTGTATGAATATCGTGTATGTATCAGTATGAGTCCTTTTCAGAAACAGTTTACTATGAAGAGTCAGGGAAAAAAAATCCAAATTTCCTAAGCTACATAATAAAGCTTTCCCCTTACAAGCATATTTAATAGGTTTCCTTTTGGTGTTGTCTCAATAACCTTCTAAGATTTATATTGTCAGTCTGGCTGGTTTACTATAGATTTGTTAATTGTCATATAAACCAAAAATAGTCAACAGCTCCCATCCGTGAATAAAATATTTGCACAATTTTAAATGACAGAGAACAAAACTTAGTTTAGATCTGGAAATCCCCTAACTGAAACTGTAAGATTTTTGGAAGAGAAAAATAAATACTTTAATGCTTCTTTATCTTTGGAGGGTAAAAACAACCTGGGAAATTACTGTGAATTCTATATGGAAGAAAATTTTTAAGTAAAACTAAGATCCTTAAATATTACACAGTATTATACTGAAATTCTAATGCACATTTGAAAAGGAAAAGATCTAGTGCTGCCAATCATAACATGAGGACTAAAGCTGTCGAAGGTATATACAGAAACCAATATTAGAATGGGCGCTTGTCTCCATGGCAACCATTTGTGGTGTCCGATTCCTGAAAACCTTACCAAAGGAGCTTTTTAATGTGTCTCAGTTCTGTGGGTAGTCTTTCTGGGTTTGTCCTGCATGCCGGGCATCCGCACGGCCACGGCGAGTGGCTACAGTGGGCTGCCGGCGGCTGGCCGCCCCGCCCGCCCCCCCCCTTGATCTTGGTGTCTCCCCAGCATGGCTGTAACCACTCGGCTGTGCTGCTGCCTCTTCTTGCTGCTGCAGGAAACAGGGCTGGGATTGCAGCTATGGCCAGAGAACCCCCTTGCCCTGGGGGCCACAGCCGCGGCACTGGCTTGGCGGCGGCGGCTGGCTGGAGCGGCGCACATTGGGGCCGGGCCTAGCCCCTGAGCAGGGGTGGCAGTGCAGCCTCGCGACCACGAAGCTGTGGTGTGTGGGGGGCAGGAGAAGGTCGCTGTCCCCCACCCATCAGGCTCCCCTGATCCCGGTGCGGTGGCAGCTGCTCGGGCTCCCTAAGATTGTGGCTCTCGGTGCGGCTGGACCCGCTGGCGTCAAATTGAAAACTGCAGCGCAGCGCTGACTTGGTGGCGGTGAAGGCGTCATCTCTGGTGTTTGTCGAGTCCCTTACTGGTGTGTGTCCTAGGGGCGGTGCCAGCTCCACTAGTAGCGGTGGCAATGCTCGGGACTTTGGGATCCTCCATCCTGCTGCTACTTCCAGGAATGACATTGGTATGGCATCTGGGTATCCGCAGTGACCTATCTCCAGGGTGTGCCCACAAGTTGCAGTGGCGAGTGGGCATGCCCAGCGGAGGCTGGGTTGTAGGCGCAGTCTCAGAGCCAAGCCAGCCAGCCCCAGGAGGAGGCGGTCCAAGCGCATCTGTGGTGGTAAAGGACGTTTCAGTGTGTGCGCTTGGGGTGGCCGCAGGGTGCTCCGCGTTTGCGGGGCCACACGCCGCTGCAGTGCGGCTGTAGAGCCAGCGCGGTCTGGCATGGTTGCAGAGCGCTCGCCTGATGCAGCGGTACGGCACGGCTCCGTCGCAGGTGTGGCTCTGCGACTTGGCACAACATCGCAGCGGCTTGGCTCGGCTGCGGGACGTTCCGCTGGCGAGGCGTCCCGGCACAGCCAGCAGCGCGATTTCGCGTGGCTGCGGGACGTTCCGCTGGCGAGGCGTCCCGGCGTGGGGCGGCTCGGTGTGCGGCGTGGTTTTGCAGCGCGATGGAGCTGTCTCGCCTGTCCTCCTCTCCCACACGCGCAGTGCTGCACCCCTGCCTCCTGCTGCCTTACCTGGGGCCCTGTCTTGGCTGTACGCCTCAGTGGGCAGCGCCACCACCACTGTCCTTGTGTCCCACTCACCTTTTAACTGTCCTGGCAAGTCTGACACAAGCCTCCAGGGCTTTATAACATCCATAATAGCTTCTGTTCCACAAAATTTACCCCCTATTCAGATAAAAAGAGGGTCCATGCCTTTACCACAGGGTCTTCTTCCACCAAAGCCCATGCTCCCATAGTTCCCGGCAGCTTCTTCTATTTACAAAGGGTCTGGACCAGTGCGGCTCTCCCTGCCACTCTCCGCAGCTCTACAGGCTGCCGGCAGCTTTCCCCGCTGCCCTCTGTGTCCCTGCTCCACCCACAGCAGCTGGTGTATCACGTCGGGGGCCACCACTTGTCGCTGTTTTGGAGACAGGCACTTGACAGAACGCACTGAAGTTCATGCGACAACAGCCAAAGTTTATTGGTGGGCGCTCCCTTTCAGAGGGGCTTCAAATTTCCCACACTTACACACCAGATTGGTTGGGTTCTTAACACTGCCCAGCTCACTGGCCAATGCTATATCTGCATTCATAATTAAATGGGATTGGCTGGGGTCCCTGTTTGAATTTGAATCTGACCTATCATTATCATACCTGGGCCTTGTTTACTTCTGTTCTGTAAGGAACTTAGGCTGGTGGAGTTGGTGTCTGTTATGGCCAGTTTATCTGTGCAGCTTACAGACCGGCTGTAGCTGTCACGTCATGGTGCTGCATTGCCCCCTCCTTGGTCCACTGGAGGGGGACAGTGTGGGGACCTGGTTGCCCCTGGCACTAAGGTGCTGCTAAGAGCTGGACTTGCAACTGCAGTCCCTCTGATCAGGCCTGGTGTGGGGGAGTTTCTTGGAAATGACCCCTCCCTCAGCCCATCCTCCCCGTGGTCTGCAGGGTGGGTGCCACTCATGCAGGGTCCTCCCTGCTGCGGGGGCACAGGCCTGGGGACACGACCAGCCCGGCCCCAGCACTGCACCTGGAGTGCTTTTGGGGAGACATGGCTCTCTTCCTCCTTGCCTGCCCCATCTTCGTCCCCATAGCAGCTCTTCCATGGTAACGGTCATAGGGCTTGCAGCCCGCGTCAAGTTCCTGTGTCCTCTCCAGTCTATTTCTGCTGCCATTGCTGCTTGGCAGAGGCTGGTTTGTTTACTTCCCTCTGCTGCTGCATGGCTGGCAGCATCTGACAAGTCTCTCAGCGGGGCCTGGGGTGTACCTGGGGCTCTGAGGAGTTTTGGTGTGTTTTGTGCAAGCCCCAGACGTGCCGCTTTTTGCCAAGACTGTGGCTGCCACATTGGTCTTGGCCAGAGGGTTTCAGGCAGCACTGAGCTGTGGCAATATCTGTGGTTAGGCTCCTGCTGTAGCTCAGCAGAGCAGATGTCCCCAAGCTCGTCCCTGAGAGTTTCATTCTGGCAGCTTTGTTGCTCTGAGCAGCCCCAGCGTTGGCTCAGCCTCCTGGAGGGGTGAATGGAAGGATGGAGTGCCTCAGATTCAGCAGTCTTGTCATTGTGAATTTTTTTGTGTTGTGTCTTGCAGAAATAACATTCATCCCAGATTTGATGATAATGAAAATACAGAAAAAAGAAAAGCAGGTTTGTGACCCTCTCTCCTTCTCCCAGTTCAGCTGTCAAGGCCTGAGGACTAGGTCCCATGTGGAAATTGTTGCAACTGATGTGTGGTGGGAAGGAGGCTGGGGGAGCATTGTTTTGAATTTCCAGACAGGGGTGCAGCTCAGCTCCTTGAAATTTGACCTGAGCTGCACCCCAGAGTGGGTGAGCCTGATGGGGCCATTGAACAAGGTGGGGTTTATCTTCAGTAGTGGAAATGCTTTTGACTCGGTGCTGCCCCAGTGGAGGAACAGCCCTTCTTTTTGTCTCAAAGGCCATAGTATTGGTTCTTGCTGTAATCTCATTACAAAACCACATATTTGCTGTGATTGCGGTTACTAACATGATACACCAGGACTAATACCAGCTGGGAGGTTCAGGAAGATCCATGTCTGGGAGCTGTGAGAGCTTGGACAGGGGGGAGTTTTCTTCCCTTACTCAGAAAAAATCCGATCTCACAAAGCTGTCATTTCTGGATTGCTGCATTGGATCATAACAACCTGCTGCTCCCAGAGGAGATTTATGAGCCAGTGGTCTCTGCATGAAGTGCGTGCAGGGGAAGAGCCTGACCACTGGCCCTCTGCTGAGGGGAAAGCACCTGTTACATGCCTGCAGTGCTGCTCTGCCTGCGGGGCTGAAATATGGCTGGGGGTATAAAACAAACTGGGCTGCCTGGAGCTAATTTGTGTCCGTGCTGCTTTTAATGGGAACCCATTAAAGTGAGCACTGAGCTAAGGGATAAATCTGCTTGAGAGCACAAGCCCGTGCCATTTCTAACCAGCTCTGAAGCAGCACGTGCTGCTCAGGGCAACCCAGATGACACTGCCATGGCAGGATGATGGGAGGAGGAAGGGAGGGCAGTGTTTCGAAGAGGTCAGTGTGCTGTTCTGGGCTTGCACCAAGGCAAATGCTGCAGATTGGAAGGTCTGTGTTCAGAGCACCAGTACTGTAGGAAGTAATGAGTTTAGCAGTGTGTCCTAAAGACACTGTGAAGAAGCAGAGCCAGCCTCAAGGTGAGGAAGAGGAGGAAGGGATCATGGAAGGTCTTGTGTACCAGCATGGCTGAATTGCTCCTGATTGCTCTTCTGGAGGAGAGGAGAGCAGGATGCTTTGGGGTGTGGGTGTGATCTCCCTCCTCTGATAGCAAAGCCCAGGTAAGAAATTCATGCCACTCATTGGGCTAATATAGCAGGTTTGGATGCTCTGGAAATGGGATTACTGAAATGACATGGGGTTTAAGCACAGCAAAACCATCGTCCCTGACTATCTGGAGATTTTAGAGGGCTCAACTAAAAATTGTTTTCTATAGCTGTTGCTGCAGATAAAATCTGGGAGAGAGATGAAGGCATGTGGTGTGAGCAAGGAGGGGTAGAGTTCCAGCTGCCCATCTCCTGAGCCCTCTAAGCCAGCAGCAGTGTAGGACAAACCTCACAGCATGTCATGGGGTGGGGTGCAGCACTCCCAAATTCGGTGTTTGGAAAGAAGCCTGGCCAAGCAGGGCTCTTGCAGGCATTCTGGGTGCCTGGTTGAGGTGGTGAAGGGGTGGGTGGTTCCCTGTAATGCTCAGATGAGCAGCACTGTTGGCAAAACTAGCAAGGGGTGGCATTCCACATCACTCTGGACACCTGAGCCCAGGAGTGCCCACACCTTGTAAACAGACTTCTCATGGCACCGAGGGGGGCTGTTGCCCAGTCTCTCTGGAGAAGATGAGGTGCTTATGTGGTTCACGGCTCTCAAAAGTCATGTGTTTCCCTGCCAGCCTCTCACCTGCAGAAGCTCCATGTTGGACATCATATGGGTGTTGGATCAGGCCCAAGGATGAAGAGGTTGGCAAAATGCTAGTACCCTTCATGTTGGTGAGGGATTGCAGGGCAGCTGTCAACTGCCTTTGGGGAAAAGTATTGGATGTGCTCTCTCCTTCCCCTAGCCCTTGGTTGTCCAAGGCCAGTGCTTTGTTCTGCCTATGTCCACTGCCAGTGGATTAGGAAACCTAGGCTGGAGAGATGGGGTCTCGTAGTGGGCTGTCAGGGGAGGAGCTCCTCTCTGTGCTCCCTTGATGCCCCCTGTAGCAGAGCCTCTCTTCCTGTTGGGGTACAGGGCACTGCCAGCTGGTTCACTCGTCTGAGGGGCTGTTGTTAGCAAAGGCAGGGGCTGTGTTTCCACAGCTCTTCTTCCTTAGTAATGCACAAAAATCTGGTACATTTGTCACCAAGCTGTGACTAACTCGTGAAACCTGTCTCTTGTCTCATGACTTACAAGTTTTCATGCCAGGGTGCCTTGTCTGCTGGTGGAGGTGGGACAGGAGTGCCTAGTTACCCCCGAGAGCAGTGACAGGTGATGGATTTCCTTTGAGGGCTCAGCACCATCATTCCCTGGGCTGTCTCTCCTATCTGTGTCCTGCTTGTCCCTGGGCACAGAAGGCTCTTCTACTCCTTGTTTCTGCCAAACTCTGACTTGTTAAATAACTAGAGAAATAATGAACTAAAATAAATGCAGTTATCCCACAAATCTCCTTATTCTACAATCATGGAAATGCTCCCATCCTGCATGGACTGTGAGAGCAGAGCAGAATTGCATGGGAGACAGAGAGAAGGAAAGCCCTGTGACCCCCAAGCCTTCTCCTGGAGGGGCCCTCTGACTTTCTAGCCTGGGCTTGGAAGTGGCAGGAACGGCTGGATCCCCTGCAGTGTACGAACAGCAGTGGGAGGCACTGGGGGACAGCCCAGGGCTGCAGGCACTGGGTGGCTGCTGGGCAGCCCTTGCAAGAGGGAGGCCTCTGGGAGCATCTGGGAGAGCTCTGCTTGCCTTTGCTTCAAGCACTCAGTGCATAAAATGAAGGATTTTCCTGAATGTTATGGGTCTGTTCATGTGAAAGTGAGCGTTGCTGTCTCGCATACTGCAAATGCAGTTGGGGGTTTTTACAAGAGCTCCCCGAGGCTGGAGCAGGCTCCTGAGTAGTTGGAGCCAGCACAGGGGGTGGGGCTGTCCAAGCCCGAGGGCACTTGTACCTCTGTCCCAGGCTGTGTCTGTGGCCTTTTTTTTGTCACAGCAGGACTTTCAGGTCTGATGACTCCCGGTGCTGGGTGCATGGAGGAGTTTGGGGTGCTCGCTCTGTAAGGGTGAAGGGCAGGGGGAGCAGTGAGCTGCCAGGGTGCCCTTCTGCACACACAGCCACGGGTGCTGGGTCTCCCCCAGGCTCCAAGGGCTGCACAGGTTTTCCTCCTGCCAGAGAGAACAGAGTGGGGAGGGCAGCCTGGACAGCCCAGGGCAGCAGCATTGCCCTCTGCCCCACCCATTCCCTCTGCTAGGGTGGTGGGAACACCTGTGCCCACTGCCAGGGCTGACCAGGCACTGGACAGAGCTTCCTAGCTGTAGTTGTTGAGATCTGCATTGTGGTGGAGCATCTTGGGAACACAACCAGGCCCCACCTCCATCACGCACATCCCATGGTGACTGCAGAGCCTGCTCAGAGATGGGATGGAAGGTGGCACTTGTATATTTTTAGCTTCTTGCTGCATCGGATTAAGAGCTGGAAACAAGGGGTGCAGACAGAGCACAACAGCCCATGCTGTGCACACCGCTGGTGGGGATGGGGCTGCTGGAGGGTTTGGCTCACCAGCCTGCCAAAACCCTCTGTGTGAAGGAAGCTGCCTGTTCTGCTCCTGTTGGGCTCTGCAACCAGCTGTGTGGATAGACTGGGCTGGTGACGGCCAGCCTGACCATCTCAGGGAGGCTGAGCTGTGTCTTGGTGCCCATCTGGACTGCTGTTGGAGTGGCAGGCTGGCTAGTGCCTTCGGTCTGTGCTGAGGGGGAAGTGGGCAGTGGGGGTGCTGGGCAGCCCCCAGGCATCAGTGTCTGCCTAAAGAGCACGGAAACCTTTGATGAGCCCTGCAGTCAGGATCCCTGCGGACACTCCACACACAGAACAGATCTTGGTGGGATTTGATGCACGCCCTAGACCCAAATGCAGGCTTCTGCAGAGCTCTCCTGGCATGCTGCAGGAAAGCTTGGCCAAGCCTGCAGCAAACGGGGCTTGGATGGTCCTAGCACCTGGGTGCTAGGTGGCATGTGGCATGCCACAGCTGCTGGCTGCGGTCACACTGCCTGGCAAGGCTGTGTTGTGTGGATGTTGTCTGAGCCTGGTTGCCAGGGGAGGTGGGTCTGCTCTCGGTGTTGTGACCATTGGAAGGGCTCATCTGTGGCCTCCTCACTGGACAGAGCTGCCATTCAGATCCTGAGGCTGTGGCAGAGCCTTGCCGTGCTGGGAGCACTGCTCTTGGAGAGGAAAGCCTGCAGGATGGATTATGGGGTGGGCATGAAGCTTTTGGTCTTTTTTTCTTCCCACACCCAAGCTCATGGGATAGTGCAGGGTTTGGGAATGGATCAGGCTCCAACAGCCAGCAGTGCCAATGCAGACACTGGGCATCTCCTTCATCCCCATCTCATCTCCTGGCAGTGCTGGCATGTGGCTTTACCATGTGGGTCCAGAGGAGCTTCTCTGCTCCTGCCTCTCACAGATATTATTATTATTATTATTATTATTAGTAGTAGTAGTAGTACTGCTGCTGCTGCTGCTGCTGCTAGAAGTGCATAAGCTGTGTAAATCAGTGCTTCCTTTATGGAGCAGCAGATGTTGCTTCTCTCCCCACCTTCTCTTTGCAGTTTCCTCCGCTGTTGTTCCCTTTGCAGGTCCCTGGCTCAGGCAGGTGAGGCTCTGGGTTTTGTCCCTGGCTCACCACAGGCAGTCCCACTGGCCTTACCCTACGCAGGTATGGGGAGATCACTGCTGAATTTGTAAACTGTCCCTGCACATCCCTGTGAACCCAGCTTTGCTGGAGGGCTTGCAGAGGGTCGGGGTGCTGTGTGAGCCTTGTGGGCCAGAGCAGCCAGTGCATCCCACAGGCTCAGCTGTTTGGAGAGGGCAGGGAGCCCTGTGAGTAACAGGGGCAGGAGCCACTTTGCCTCCCACCTCCTGGTGGTGTTTCCCCCCAAATCCTGAATAAAAACTCGACATTCAAGTTGAGACTGTAAGTGAAACAAACTAATTTTAAGTTAAGGAAACACACCATTAAGGCCCACCGTGACCTTGGCTTTGCCCTAGAATGGGGTCATACAATTGTAAGTGCACTCTGTTAGCCTCGACAGCTCTCTGGGGAGGTGTTAAATGTTTTTTTCTCCTGACCTTCTATTTGACAGTAGTTATACACATGGAACAAGACTTCGTGCTCCAGCTGATGCTTAAGGACTGTATGAAATGTAATTTATAGAAGATTCCTCTGTGAATGAAAAAACCTCATTACATAAAAGTGTATTCTGGAAATGTGAAATCATTACAATCATCACCAAAAAAAAGCCGGTTCAGAGACAGTGCAAAGGCATAGTTCTAGGGATAAAAAGTGTTCTGGGGAAGCAGAGGCTGCTTGGATTGGGTTACCAGAGGTGCAGAGATGGGCATCATCTACCAAAATCTGGAAGTCATCATCTTTACTTCTTCCCCACTCCAAAATACTGAGAAGCAACACAGCTGCTTGCTTAGGTGGACATGTAAAATGATATGTGGAATGGGCAGTTGAATGGAAAATTATATTTCTGTTTAGTTTTAAAAAGTGATAGTAAGAAAAAGGACAGATACTCTGTGAATTTAAAAGTAACTCTGTAGCAAGGCAGGGCATCCCATTACCAACCACTGAAGACAAGGAGTCTAGTAACAAATCTTTTTCTGACTCTCAGGATTTAAAAAAGCCTTTAGGAGGAGTCACAGAGTAAATATGGTGAGGTCAAGTGAGGGCTCGTGGAAACTGAGTGTTGACAGAACAACTCAGTCAAATAGGCTCTTTACCCAGAGCCATCTCTGATGCCAGAGGCATCAGAAGGTTGCCCTTAAAGGGTGTGGTAAAGACATTTTTGAGCAAAGTATCATAAGCCACCTGTTTTGAGGGTCTTTACTCTGGAATTGTAAAGGAACACTGTGAGATTTGGGAATTGCTAATAAATAGTGTTGGGGCCATCACCCATTAGGGCCTTGGAAGGGGAGAGGGCAATAAATGTGAAACTAAAGGTCAATAGATTCACTTAGATATTGAGTAAATAGTTAGGAACTATAATAATTAAACACTTTGCTTCTGAAAATACTACACTGGTAAATAGTCAACATGACTTTTGCAAAGCAGAGTTAGTCCTTGCAATCTCTTGGGGATTTTCAAGGTAACTGGGTCACAGGGCTGAAGTTGGGCTGGGCTGGTGCAAGGCTCATGGGCTCCCAACCAGCAGCTGAGGAAGTTCCTCATGGAGTGCTTGGAAACACGTGAAGCGTTGTCCTGATGAAAGGTCTTTCTGTAAATTAGTGACCGGTTAAAGGCAAGGAAGCCAAATACAGGGAAGATGTTGCTGCTTTCACAGGACAAATTGGGGAAGAAAGGTGCTGGCTGATTCCTGCAGTCATCTGAGACGCTGAAATGGAGATGGAGGATGAAAAGTTGAGGAAAGTCTCAAGATGCACCCAGTAAAGTATGGGAGAACCAGCCCTGCTCCTGGAGGAGCCTGTAAAGCAGTGGCAGAGTTTGGCATCTGCCTACAGGTTGTCCCAGGGTGCATTTTATGGTTTGTAAAGGGAAAAGGAACAGAACAGAAACCCTCCTACTACTCTGTGGTACCTCTGATGCTACGTGCTTCCTACTGCCACCCCATAGCCAGTGGGGTTGGGAGAAGTGCTGAGCAGGATAAGGCAGGTGGCCTGAGAGCTGTCACCTCTGCCTTAGCTGGGCCAAGAGAGCTGCAGGGGGAGGGTGGCAAAACGGGATTGTACACACCGTGTGACGAGGAGACCCCCTCACACCTTGAGAAGTAGAAGCTACTTAGGGGGGCAGCAGGATTTAACCAAAATTAGTGATTTTCCCCAGTACCTTATGAGTTTGTAGTGCTGAATGCCCCCAGGTGCTTTGGCACCCAGGGTTACAGGTGAGTTCGTCGTGGGGGGTGCAGCCTGTTGCTGGACCAGCCGGGGCAGACGGGCTGCAGAGATCCTGCCTGCCCTGCCCCACTCCTGCCCCCTCAGGGTCAGCATTGCCTAGAGCAGCTCCTGGCTGGTCCAGAGCAACCCAGAGCAGCCTGCCTTGCCCTGCTGCAGCATGTCCCAGGGCTGTGATTTGCCAGGTTTAGGCTCCTGTGGCTACATGTGTTCCTCCCCGTGAAGGGGGTCTGAGTATGGTGGTGTGTCAGTGCTGGCCGTGGCTGCAGACACAGTGGCCAGTAGCCCAGTCACAGCAGTGGGCAGCCTGTTGGCTCATGGACACCTGTATCTCAGGCCACTCCGGCCGAGGCTGCTGCTGCAGCAGAGTGCCTGCAGTGAGTGTGTGTCCCCGTCGTGTGGCACTGGCCCTTCAGGCTCTCGCCCTGTGGGAGCAGAGGTGGTTCCCGTGCGGCACAGGGGCAGCAGCTGCGCGGGGACAGCGAGCTCCCGCCTGCCACAAGGAACCAGCCAGGCTGCCACAGGCAGAGCAGCGGGGTGCTTTGGAGCTCTGCAGGAGCACAAGCTGGCACTGCTTTCTTGGGCTTTTCTTGTTGATGAGAAGCCAGGATAAACTGGACCTCATCAAGGGGTAGTAGAAAAAACCCATTCCCTGGCTCATGGCAGTGCGCCAGGCTCTCACTGCAGACTGTACTTGGCATCACAGTCCTACATGCATGGCCAGAGCTTGCTGTGGGCTTTGGGAGCATAACATGAAGCATTTTCCCCTCAAGATGGACCAAGCAGCTTTGGGAGTATGGTTTCTGGGCTGGCAGCACTTGGTGGGAAGCAGCCTGGTCTCCCTGCCTCTCTGTCCTTGTGCTGCCTGTGCGAGCCCTGTCTGTGTGCCCGGGTCCCCCCTGGCATTTGGTGGCCCATTCATGGCAGGGCCTGCACCAGAGGCATCTGGTTGCTCCAGATGGAGGCAGTCGCTGCTGACTGGGACCAGCACTGCTCCTGGGACACGGCAGGCTGTGACATCTGGTGCCCACAGGGATCCCAGGCCAAGGTGCTGGCACTGAGTGTTAGGGAAACAGACTTCCAGCTCTTCAGGGGATGAAGATGACTTCAGCTCTTCAGCTCTTCAGCTCTTCAGTCAGTGGGATTCCCTGGGAGACTGCCCTCTGGGACAAGGGAGTGAAACTGGCAAGAGCTGGCAGATCTTTTAGATTGGGTACCAATCCCTGTATTGATCCAGACTGGGGCAGGAACAGATGGAGAGCAGCCCTGATGAGAAGGATTTGGGGGTGCTGGCGGATNGAAGGATTTGGGGGTGCTGGTGGATGAGAGGCTGCACATGCCCAGCCATGTGTGCTGGCACCCAGAAACCAACCATGTCCTGGGCTGCATCAAAAGAAGAGTGGGCAGCAGGTCAAGGGAGGGGGTTCTGGTCCCCTCAGGTGAGGCCCCACCTGCAGTGCTGCATCCAGCTCTGGAGTCCTCAGCGCCAGACAGACACGGACCTGGGGGTGCCAGCCCAGAGGAGGCCTCCACGTTGATGGGAGGGATGGAGCACCTCTCTTGAGGAAAGGCTGAGAGAATTGGGTCTGTTCAGCCTGGAAAAGAGGAGGCTTAGGGGTGACATAATTGCAGCCTTCCAGTTCCTAAGGGGGGCTTACCTAAAGGAGTGATACTGAAATTGTCTGGCTAGAAACTTTGTAACACAGTTTTGAGTATTAGAAGCAGGCATTCTTTATTGCAGCGTGCTGGTCACTCGGGGGATCCTTCCTCCATTCCAGTGGGATGAGTGTTGGCTGAACAGGGATTTATCATGCACACTGATTACATATTCATTAGCTATCCCCACTTCCTTNGCTTCTGTTGACTTAAATGTATTTAAATAACTGCTTGATAACTTGGTCAAGGTCCACAGCCTTTGATGTAGTCCTTTTCTTTTTTGTAGTTCTTTTCTAAATTTCAACTTAGGGTACTGGCACTCAGAAAAGATAATTTTTTTCAGTCTGCTACACATATATATATATATAAATATATATATAATATTAGATACTAAGAGGTAATTCTTTGCTGTGAGGGTGGTGAGGCTCTGGAAGGGGTTGCCCAGACAAGCTGTGACTACCCCATGCCTGGGGGTGTTCAAGTCAAGGTTGGATGGGATTCTGAGCAACCTGGTCTAGTGAAAGTTGTTGCTGTACACCGCAGGGTGTTGGAAGTAGGTAATTTGTAACGTGCCTTCCAACCCAGGCTGTTCTATGGTTCTAAATTGTTACAGCTGATCCCCATCTTGGAAGAGCTGAGGAATGCAAAGGCTGGGACTGATCCTGTTGCACAGCCAGTGGTCTCAGAAGCAGCATCAATAGTACTGATTTTCTCCTGGTCTTGAATAGGTTCCCTTTAATTCCTTAGGTGCCCTGTGATGGCTGGTCCATGGTGGGATGGCTGCTCCCCCATCCCAGGCTGCTGGTGCAGACCAGCAGGGGCCGGGCTGCAGGTGGCTGCATGTGGGCAGGGATGCTGGTGCAGCCTGTGTGACCGATGGCAGCCAAGCTTGCAGCCCCACTCATGGGTGGCATCAGGGGCCTTTCCACTTGCAGTCTGTTTCATTTAATGCTTCCATCAAATCCAAATCAGAAGTTTGAGTGTTACAGAGCACCCTAGACAGCCCTGGATGGGCTCCAGCCCTCAGCCTGTAAGATGTAAAGATTTGCATTCTCTCCCACAGCTCTGAGGTGTCTTGAGGAACTGGAGGGTGCTGAGGTTCTGCAGAGCCAGGGCATTGCTGCCAGAGGTACTGGCAACTCCACCTCAGCACCAGGGAAGGGGCTTGTGAAGGAAGCAGCACGCCTGGCCTGGGGCAGCCGTGCGTGTGAGGTGGTGGGGCAAACACTGCCCCTGTCCCCACAAGCACAGGAGATGCTGCCTGGCACTTCCTGGGCCACTCACCAGCTGCCCCAGAGCTTCCCTGCGAGGAGCTGACACCTCCAGGCTGTAGGAAGGGCCTGTGACTTGTCTCATGGCACAGCCAGCAGCTCCCAGTTGCAGGACCAGCTTTCCAGCCCCAGTTGTGCCACTGGGCTTGGTCTCGTGCTGCCCTACCAGCCCCCCAGCAATGAGCAAGCCCAGCAGTGGCCACTGCTTCCCTCTGGTCATGGCCGAGCTGTGCATTAGGAGGAGCTGGGGTGCTGGGGATGGGAACTGAGCGGTAGAGCAGCTGAAATGGATCTGGCATGTTCCTCTCCCCATCCTTGCAGCACACAACTGCGCTTCTGCCTGCTGCTTTGTGCATCCCTTGCTCTCTCTTGCTCTGGCAGCTGCTGCAAGGGATGTTTCTGGTTCCCATTGAGAACAGTCACCCACAGCTCCCTTCCTTGGGCTGTCCCCTGCCAGCCTGGGCTGCTCTCCTGGAGCAAAGGTTGCTGCACATTGCGCCTGGGCCCTCACCACAGGCACTCCTACTGCTGCTTGAGGAGAGCAAGGCCCTTGAGTGCTGCTGTCTGGTCATGCCTGCTGAGGCCAGGCATACCCAGGAGGCAGCTCAATTCCTTTCAGTGTTCAGTGCTGGAAAGTTCCCAGGAAATGAAGGAAGTGCTGAAGCAGGAAGAGCAGCTCTTCTCTCCTGGCCTGGAGGGAGCCCCAGCACCCAGCAGCTCCTGTGAGCAGTGCTGGTCTAACCCTTCTCTTCTGCCTCAAGCTCTGCCCCAGATGGACCTGGGAACCCACTTTTTGTTCCTGTAGGCTGCAGGGCATCCCTAATTCCCTCTCCTTGCCCTACTGGGACAGTCTCTGGCTCCGGGCAACAGGCAGGAAGTGGTCTGGATGCACAGGTTGCTCTTGCCTTAGCCAAGTGGAGTCTGGAGTGTTTGCTCGAAGGCAGAGCAATGTTTGGAGCACACACTGGGGCCAGCCACCTCTCCTGGGAACTGCATGGGCTAGGGGGGAGCCAAAACCCTGGCGATCCCGCTGTTTGTCAGCCTCTGTTGGGCACAGAAGGGGGCTCCTCCTGTTGAGCCACATCTGCTCGTGGTGGCTGTTAGCCATTGTCCCCAAATGCTGAGGGGGGCTGCCGTGCTGCACTGAGTGGTTGGAGCCTCGTGGGGCTTCACTTCCCCCGAGGCACTGGCTGTTCTCAGCTGTAGCATTTGCTTCACCTGTCGCCTTGCGCTCTCTCCACAGCCGCCAAGCGTAAAAGCACTGAGCCTCTCCCCAATGTCGTCTGCCTGGGAGTGCAAGATGCAGGACAACTTTGCCAGCAGTGAAGAGCAGGACGAGGTGCCCCACCAGGTGACAGTGAAAGCCACAAACACAGGTGGCCAGTGCCAGTGCCCGAAGGAGGAGCCGAGCGGGGCTCCCCAGAAGCGGACAAGCGCCCAGAACGGGATGCAGGACAGTGGGGGCACAGGGGTGAAGAAGAAACGGAAGAAAAAGGATCTGGGAGAGCAGGAAGGGGGAGATAAAGCAGCTGTGGAGGTGAAACCAAAGAGGAGGAGAGAGCCTAAAGAACCAAAAGAGCCTAAAAAGGTGAAGGAGTCTAAGAAGCCGAAGGAGCCCAAGCAGAGGGAGGTGGCTAAGAAGCCCCGGAAACCTCGGGAACCCAAAGCCCTGAAGGAGCCTAAAGACAAGAAGAGTGGCTCTGAGCCAGCCCCCAGATCAAGACCCAAGAAGAGCAGGTGGGTGGTGGTGGTGTGGCCCTGTCCCTGTGCCTGCTGTGGACAGGGCTGTGGGCTTGCAGGAGCTGCAGCTGGGAGAGAGCAGCACTAGGTGTGCAGGACACTTGGTCTGAAGGCTGGATGTGCTAGTTGGGATGCCAGGATGAGCTCTCTGGCCATGCAGAGATGAGACAGGTGGGTGCTCTTCTGGGGATGTGGTCCCACAAGACTCCAGGTCCATAAGAGGACCTGAGAGTCTTGGCCTCTCCTTGGTCTGGCCTTTGTGCCGAGCGTCCTGGGGCAAAAGGGACTTCAGGGAGGTGTCCCACCAGGACAGTGAGGTGCTGTGTGGCAGAGGGCCTGTCATAGATGATTTGGGGCCTGGGCAAAGGGTATGTGAGTGAGAAAAACCTGGCCCTGGACTCTGTGCAAATGAGGGTCTGTGCACACCCAGGGCCAGCAGCCTGCCTGCCCTTGGCTCGGGTTTGGGAGGATGGTGGAGCGCGTCCCGTCCCTCTCCCTCTCCCGGAAGACTTGTCCTTCCTGGCAGCTGTGGAGCTGTGCTGGCAGTCAGAGCCAGCAGTGAGGGGAGGCCTGAGGACTCCCTGGTACTGCACAGGCCAGTGCTGCTGCCTCTGGTAATTCCTCAGCCTTTTAATTAGCAGGCTGGCTGGCCAGAAGCTCTGATTTCTTTTTTAATGGAGAGTGTGTGCAGGGAGCAGAGAAGGTCTCAAGAGCACCAATTTTGTTTGGTCTTGCACAGCCCTACTCCTTCAGAGTTCCCTGAGAGCCAGACCCTGGAGAGGCCGTGGCTATGAGCTGCCACTGGGGTGGCCTTTAGTGCCATTGCTGTGGGTGGTTGTGGACAAGACAAGGTATGGGTCGCTCAGCAGGACGAGAGCCAGGTGCCACATCCCCAGCGGACCCCTGAGCCATGCAGTGCTCTCACTTGTGTTCTTCCTTGAGCCTGGGCCTCTGCTGATGTTTATCATGGGATAGAGGTGGAGAGGGAAGGAGAGGGGCTGCAGGCAAGGAAGGGAAGGGTGAAACCCATGTGAATGCAGTATTGTGCCCCAGGAAGGGTCCTGGGATGAGGGATGCAGCTATCAGATTTTCCTAATGACACTTCTGCAGTAAGGACCTACCATACAGGCAGTTCACAGAGATCTGCCCCTGCAGCGGGACCTGTGGGACCAGACTAAAGCAGGGGAGCCCAGGGGAAGAGCAGGCCATGGAAGCTTGTGCTCCTGAAGGCATTCATAGCTCTTGTAGGTCCTTTGGCTGCCAGCAGTGCCTTTGCAGGGTGCTGAGCATTACGTACAGGGCAGCCCATGACTGTGCGATGTGTTGTGAGTAGCTGGTGGACCCATCACCGTGCCAGAGATGGGGCTCGTGGCAGGGTAACCCCAGCTGCAGATTTGGAAATCCTGGCTCTCCTACCTGGGCACAGCAGGTTCTGGGCATAGCACAGGGGGCTGAAAGGCAACCAGCTTGCTGCGCTGGGTACCAGCAGAGCCCTGGTGAAGAGGCCACTTCATGCAAACCAAAGTGTCATATAACTCTGTAACACATCATGCAACCAGAAGAAGCTGGGTGTGGGAGTCTGGGAGTTCCTGATGCTCTATCCCAGTGTAGCCTGAGCCTGTGTGCTCCCTCCCATTCACCTGCGCCTTCCAGGAGGACCTAGTTCCAGCTCTGCTGCTCGGAAACTCCAGCCCATGGGTCCTCCTTATAACTTCCCTACCTCTGTAGCCCCTCTTTGAGCCTTTTCTCAAACTTGCTTTGGGCTCTGGGTCAGCCCCCAGCAAACCCCCCTGTGTGAGGGATGGCCATGGGTGTTGGGGTGGAAGCTCTGCAGGGAGCAGGGCTGTGTATCCCCTGTGCCCCCTGGCCACGTGGAGCTGGGGAGGTGCCTGGGGGGCCCTGGCAGCACAGGGAGGGGAGAAGTGAGCAGCACGCTTTAGTTAGCTTGTACTCTGTGGATGGAATGATTGCTGGGAGTCCTCTAAGTGGCAGATAATGGTGACATAATTTCTTCTAAATTATTTCTAATCATAGTCAATGACTGACTCGTGAATGAAGCAGTTGTTAATTGTGATTTACAAATCAGTATCTTGGGAGTTACTGCTTGGTGGAAGCACTTCCCACAGAGCATTTTCAGGGCCTCTAATTTAGGCATATATGCATGGCCATGGCATTTTTGGCCTGAACAACAGATTTTTGCCTTTATTTTTTGCTAGTCACAGGCAAGCAGAGATTTTTCTCATTAAATGGAGCTAAAACCTTGACATCGCTTTGAAACTAATGGTTCCTCTGCCACTGTGCAGATCTGGGATGTGGAGGGGATGAATAGTGGGGCTGGAAGTGAGGAAGGAGGCATTGCTCAGTCCTGGGACAAGCACTAGCTCTGGAGCCGTTCCCTTAACGGTGCTCCTCGCAGAGGGTAAGGGTATGCTAGCCTGCTGGGAGCGGGAGCAGCACCGTGGTGCTTCCCAGTCCTGTTCCCTTGTGCAGGCAGGGGTGCAGGTGGCCCTTACCCTGAGAACGTGCCGTGGGACTGGGCTTGTCTCCCCGTGTTTTTCAGAAGGTGGTGGGATTCATGGCAGCAGAGCCCAAATGCCCTCCGTGACCTGAGCACGGAGGAGAGTTGCCTGCTGGGACAGAGCTTCCCAGCGGGCCCTTGGAGCAGGCAGTGGCCGCTGTGATGGGCCACTGTGCCTGCAGAGTTGGATCTGCATCATCCTGTGTCCGTGGCGATCACAGGGTTGAGCTCCCTCCAGCTGGAGGCTCAGGCCAGTCTGCTCAGCTGCCTGGGGGGGGCTCAGTGCTGTCACTTAGGAACACAAACCACAAACTGGACCGGCTTGTGCTTGGTGTAGAGGTTTTCTGGGGTCTGGCAGGGCTCTGTGGCACAGGCAGGAGGTGGCCAGCAGTGTGGCCAGTGCTCCTAAGACTGGGCTTGAAGGTTTGTTTCCAGGGTGTCAGGACATGGGTTACCTCTGAAGCTGCTGAACTTTATTTCTGACTTTGGTCAGCACAGGATGTGTTTGAGAGTGCTGTGATCAGAGCAGGCACCTTGCTGCCCTGGTGTACTGAGTTTGGCAGTGGAGAGAACCTCTTTGTGCCTGTGCTAGACCCTGTGAGCTGAACCCCAGCTCCTACAGCCCCTGTGGGGCTGTTCCCCTGGCTGGTGAGAGCGCCCAGCCAGGTGGACCCTTTCATCCCAGTGTTCTGGAACTGGGTGGAGAAACACTCAGTGTGCTTAATGAGCATCAGCCACTGGGGATCCCAATGCTGGGGGAGGTCCCAGGAGCCTTGAGCTGCCTCTGGGTGATCCAGTGGGAGCAGTGCTCTGTGTGGGTGCCTGCTGCCTCGCCCCTGGGATCCCCAGGACATGATCTAACTGTCAGTCTGCCTTGGCAGCAAAGACACCCCTGTAGAGAAGAAGAAGAAAGGAAAGAGGAAAAATGAGATTCCAGTGAACAGTTTGGATTTGGATCGGGATCTCCTGAGTCCATCTGTACAGAGCCCAGAGGAGTCTGCAGAGTCAGCTGACAGCCAGGTATGTCCAAAAGCCTCAGCTGGCTGCCGATGGGTGAAATCCTGGCTGCCTCTCAGTGGGACCACAACAAGGGCCTCTGGGCACAGGAATCAGAGAGCATGTTCAGCAGTCTGGTCAGCTTCTATCAGCCTGAAGTCAGCTGTTGGCCCAGGGCTGTGTGCACACTGCTGACCTGGGCCCTGCTGGCCCAGCCTTGGGTGTCCTTCTCCACAGCAGCTCTGGGCAGCTCCCTTTCCTGGCACAGCATGGGGGGACACGTTGGCCCTGCAGCCTGGGAGGCTGCGTGCCCTGCATCTCTACAGGGATCCTCTGCCTCACATCTGGGGACTGGTGGGGCTCTGTGGGTCAGGATAGAGGTCTCAGCACCTCAAGGAGTGCCTGTTCTTCCTACCACCCCCATCCCGCTGGGGCACGGGAGGGCCTGGAAGGAATTCTGGCAGCCCTGGGGCTCTCCCTCTACCACTCAAGCAAGGAGGAGGTACTTGCTGTGCCTGTGCCTCCCAGCGCTGCCTTTTTTCATCCTGTACACAGAAACGACGCTCAGGACGGCAGGTGAAGAGGAGGAAGTACAACGAGGACCTGGATTTCAAGGTTGTGGATGATGATGGCGAGACAATTGCCGTGCTGGGCGCTGGGCGAACCTCCGCTCTCTCCGCCTCTACTCTGGCGTGGCAGGCAGAGGTAGTGCTGGGTGTGGGACAGGGGTGTGGGCATCTGCCTCCTGCAAAGCATCCCAGAATGCCAGTGCTGAGCCTTGAGGGAGTGGTGGGTCCCAGATTAAGGATGGGGTCAGAGAGTGCCTGTCTGGGAGGGTTCAGGCTGGCTTTTCAGGAGCTGTGAGATGGACAAGAGGTGTGCTGGTCCAACTGGCCCCCTCGTGCTTGGAGACTAAGGCCTCTGGAACATGTTGATGCCTTGTCAAGTGTGACCTAGAACAGAGGCTAGACAGAGCTGAAGAATAAAGTAGGGATTTATTACAAGGTCTCAATGGCTACACCTTGGGCAGCACAAGAGCCCAGCCAGGGCTACACCCAAGATGAACCCAAAATGGTCACAAAAAATGGATGACCAGTCACGAGGTCTGACACTACTATAAGTTCTGGTCCTTTAGCATATTGGAGTTAATTATCCAATTATAGCTTTAGGTTATGCAGTCCCATCCTTCTTGTTTATCTCTCTTCAGTCCACATTGTTTATGCTCTTGGGCTTGAAATTTGGTCAGTTGTCCTTGGTGCCAGGCTAGAAAAGGAATTGTTTTGTCTAGCTACTCTGTGAAGAGAGCTCACCATCCCCTAATATGAAGCTCAGAACTATACACTAAAGCAGCACAGAATCTGAAAAATATAAAAGCTAAAACCTAAGGCATCAGTGTCATGCAGCTGGACATGTCCTACCCACTGCCCGTGCCCACCTTTGGCTTTGGTCTCTGTAGCTCCTGTCCATGATTACTCTATCATTTTGTCCGTGCCAGCTGAGGGCTTTGTAGGTGCCAGGTCATTATTTTCTGCCTGTATTGCTGCTCTCCATCAGTGCCTCAGAGTGTAGCCATGCCAGCCTGACCCTTGACAGCTGAGCTGATCTGCTGGGCAGCATGGCAGAGATCTTGGCAGCATGGCAGGGGCCACCCAGTGCCACTGTGCTTTGGGCCTTGCTGTCCTCCTGCCTCTGCCCACTGGTTCAGTGCTGGCTCCTGGTGGGTGCTGGCTGCTCCTTCCTGCCTGTCTGTGACTGTGTGTTGGATCATGCAACTCATTCTGTCTCTGGTCACTAACAAAGCTGTCAGATATTAATAATGGTCGCTAGTTGTTTCACAGTGTTTCTGTTACCCTCTCTAGTCCCCTCTTCCCAAGGTTTTGGTGGGTATTAGCTCTGTTGATAAGCCCTGACCTGATGATCCTTGCCTGGCCTGGGGCTGCCCCACACCCCCAGGACATGCTGCCGGTGCTGCTTCAGCTCTGCCTGGGCTGTGTCCCACCTGGGCTCCTGGCAGTCTTCTCTCCAAGTGAGATTTTCAAAGCAGCAGGTATGAGCTGCCTTCCCCATGTGTCCGTGCTCCCACCCTGTTCTCCTCTCAGTCCTAGGCTTCCCCCTCAGCTTGTCCTGCTCCAGATGGATCATCAAGGCTGGTATCCAAAGAAGCCAGGCTGGGTGGTTGCTCTGAGGCCTGGCCAGCCTGCCCAGTTGGGCCTGCCTGTGGCTGCTCCCAGGATCAGAACTGACAGGCAGGGCAGGATGGGAGGGCTGCAACCTCAGGGCTGCTCTCTCCACGGCCTGGACTTGCAGCTTTCCCTCTGCGTCCTGGACATGGTCCTTAACAGCTCTTTGGGCAGCGCAGGGCTCGTCCAGCAGCCTTCAGGCAGAGCAGCAGTGAGCCACAGACCAGGGGAGGCCTGGGTAAGGGCTGTGGATCAGCGTGGGAGCTCCCAGTGCCAGGGCACTGGACTGCTGCGGTGGCCATGGGCACACAAACCCACTGTGGGAGAGTCAAGCAGAGCCCTGCAGTGCCAGGGTGGATGCCTGGGCATGGGGGAGCAGGCGCTGCACAGTGATTGTGGCAGGAGACTTCTGCATGCTCCCTCCAGCTGTCTTAACCCAGTGCAGGGCAGGGTTCCCCAAACAGGGAAGAAACCCTGCTCTGGGCCTCAGATGGCAGCCAAGGGGCCCAGGCAGACCTGCTGTTCCCTGCTCATTGTGTTGTGGTGCTGGGTCCAACATCCTGCCCTGCACTCAAGGACAATGCCAAGGCAGCAGTCACCTCTGGGCTGGGGATGGAAGGGGTGCTGTGGCCCTGGGTATGGTCTTGGCTTTCCCAGATGCTTTCAGATGAGTGGTGTGGGATGCCCTGTCTGTCTGTCCTTCCCCAGCCTGCCCCATGCCTTTCTTTGAGAGACTTTCTAGTCTGCAAAGTGACACCTCAGGGTTGCTTTGCCTTGGTCCATATTCTGCCTCCCTCAGAAGGGAATGAATGGAGTCCTGCTGCTTTCTGCTCTGCACTTTGCTCCTCCTTCTGCTGTACTGTCTTCCAGCCAAAGCAGAACTGATATTTCTAATGCTCAAGTAGGCTCCATGTTTTCGGTGTCTGTCATCTCCCCTGCATCTTCCTGTGCGTGTCTCCTCAGTAGCACAGACAGGCACAAGCCTGGCTCTCTTGTCCCTTGGCATTCGGTGGGGCTGATCCTGGCACAGCTGCAGCCAGGGGAGCCTCCACCTCCCCAGAGCTGGCAGCAGCACAGCATTAGGGCACAGCAAAGCCTGTGCTCGGCGAGAGGAGCTGTGCTGGCAGCCCCTGGGTGCCAGGAGAGGGTATCTCTGGGTGAGTCTCTGGGGACAGAGTAAAAGCCTGCAGAGGGAAGGAGCCTGCACCTCGAGCCTGCCAGGAAGGGGTGCATGGAGAGTGGTGGGGTGAGGTGCTGTTGCCATGTCCTGTGGCCATGGGCAGATGACAGCGTGTGGGTGGCACGTGGCAGAGCCTGACAGACATGCTGCCTGCTCTCCTGAGGCCCTCGGGGCCATACAGCACTATAGGGCTGTACAACTGCCAGGGCATGACCAGAATGTGACATGGAGAGTGCCTTGGAGCAGAATGTGCACAATTTGGCATAATTCCTTCCTTGAGTCCATGGGCAGAAGTGCCCAAGCTCCCTCCTCTTTTCTGGGAGGCTTTTCACCCTCTCTGGCTGCCCTGGTGTAGCTGGGAGGAGCCACACAGCAAACCCAACAGTGCTGTGGCCTGGCTGACCTGAAGAGAACAGTGGGTGTAGCTGGGCTGGCAGCACCTATACCCTTGCACGCAGCAGGGGCTCCCCAAGCACAGCTCTCCCAGCTCCCAGTGCTGGCTCTGGCTGCCTGGCTGGGGGGCGGGGAGAGGAGCAAGCAGCCGTTCAGTGCTGGGAGAACGTGATGAGCCAGAAAAACAGAGCTCTCTTATCCTGTCCCCAGGAGCCTCCTGAGGATGATGCCAATATCATTGAGAAGATCCTTGCCTCCAGGATGGTGCAGAAGGAGGTGAGTGGCAAAGATGTCAGTGGGGCTGGAAGTCCCTGAGCAGAGAAGGGATGGGACCTGGCTGCCCTGTGCAGCATGGACATGAGATGTAGCAGCAGTTGGTGCTCTTGCTTCTGTGGTGAGGTGCTGGGGTGTGCCCAGACTGGCACCTTTCTGAGCTGTGGATCAGTGTGGTGCCTCTCCTCTGGGCACCAGAAAGCCTCTGGAGAGGAGTCAGTCCTGGGCTGGTGCCCAAGAAGGTGTTGGAGTCCCCCATGCTCAAGGGTGGTCTCCTGTTCCCCAGGGCTACTGTGTCTCCAGAGCAACAGCACAACAGCCTGGCTGCCCTCACCATCCCTGGGGCTTAGTCCCTGGAGCCTGTGGCCAGGCAGGGGATGGCTGAGCATGCCCCCCCAGCTTCTGCACAGCCTCTGACTGTCACTGACTCTCCTTCCCTTGATTTCAGGCTCATCCTGGAGGCCTGGCATTTGAGACAGAGGAGTTCTACGTCAAGTACAGGAACTTGTATGTGCAGTGTTGTGGTGCTTTTTCCTGTGGGCCCTGTGCATGTAGGAGCAAGGACTGTGTGCTCCCACCTCCATCCCATCCCTAGCTGCAGCCCCAGCATCCCTGTTTCTCTGCCCCTGTTGGTGCCTTGAGAGGCTACCTAGAAAAGAGGCTAGACAGTGTTAAATGAATAAAGTAGGGGTTTATTAAAAAGGCCTTCAAAGGATACCCCTTGGGCAGTACAAGAGCCTGGCTGAGGCTACACCCAAGATGGATGATGGGTCACGAATTTTCACACTTTTATAAGTTTTGGTCCATTTCCATATTGGGGTTAATTGTCCAATTACAGCTTCAGGTTATGCAGTCCCATCCTCCCAGATTGCTCTCAATTTTCTATTGTTTACACTTCTTGGGCCTGAAGCTGCAACAATGTCCTTAGTTCTGGGGCTGGAAAAGGATTGTTTTGTCTGACTGAGCTGTGAAGAAACTTACTAACACTTTCTATGAAGTTCAGAGTTACATACTAATACAATACAGCATCTGGAAAATATGAAAGCTAAAACTTAAGGCATCACTGTCCTCCTGAGCCATCTGTGGTGGTGGGAAGCAGGGAAGCTGCTGCAGCTTCAGTGCTTGGTCTTGGCCTGGTCCCTGGGGCATGGCTTTCCCCAGTTTGGGGTGGCACCGGCAAAGGCATGGGCTGAACGTTCTCTGGATCAGTGGGAGATCCATGCTGCTCTGTGTGGTGGATGGGTTTGGGACCAAAGGCCTCTTGGTCACACGTTGTTGATTCTTCTCCCCCTGCAGCTCTTACCTTCACTGTAAATGGGCAACGCTGGAGGAGCTGGAGAAGGACCCCAGGATCTCGCAGAAGATAAAGCGCTTCCGGAACAAGCAGGCTCAGATGAAACATATTTTTACAGAGGTGAGAGTGGAGCACAGTGAGCAGTGGTGCCTGACTCTGAGCCCAGTGCTGTGGCTGAGCAGGCCAGGAGCTGCCCCTGACACCTTGCTGCCAAGACCAGTCCATCTCCAGGGCCAGAGGCACCAGGGCTGGAGCTGAGGGTCCATGACTGTGCCCTGGACACCTGTAGTGTCACTGGTGGAATTATGAGCAGGGTGACAAGTGTCACTTGCCAGGCACTGTCGCTTCTGGAAGAGTTGCTTGGTGGGAAGGAGGGCAGCATATAGGGCTGGAGGTACTTCTGTGGTGGAGCAGAGATGCTGTGGGAGAGAGGGAGCTATAAATATCTGGGCTTAGGGCAGCTCCTGCCTGCTCTGCTCTATAAGCAGATTAATCTTGCTTAGTATGAAAGGTGTTCTATAATTTATCTTGCTGCTCTAGATATAGTTGTTGGATCTCCTCAGACTGCCCCTCACAGGTGTAAATCAGGCCAGTAGGCTATGGAAATTTCTCCATTGTAGCTGGAAAGCTGGGGGTGTGTGTCAGATTTCTCACTCACGAGTCTGCTTGGGGTCTTTCTCAGGATGCAAAAAAAAAGCATATGTTGGAACACTCTGTACCACCAACAGTTCAGCAAGGAGCACATGCTCTTTTCCTGTAACTAACTGGGGCTTGGGGAGTTGTGAGTGTAGAAGCCTGATTTTCTCCTTCCCAAGCCCTAGGCCATGTTTCTCCAAGGACTATGCTAGGTGGGGCAAGAGGGAGGCAGAGACAGAGACCAAGGTGTCACCACTTGCAGCCATGGGGTTCATTCATTGGGAGCTATGCACTGTGGCAGCCACAGCTCTGGATGCTGTACATCAGCTGGAGCAGACAGCTTAGGACTTGTACCTTGGGGCCAGATAGGCTGTAGAGGACATTCCTGCCTTCCAGCAAGGGCAGCACGGAGCATGTGACTGCTCTAAAGAAAGAGCTCTGCCTTCTGCCAGGCTCCTGTGTCCTTCCTGCCCAGAGACAGATGTCTGTACCTGTGTCCAGGGCACTTGATGCGTTGCACACAGCTAGCAGCATCCTGGGGAGAGATGCCCCGCAGCTGTTTACTGGTGCACATCTGTTTAACCCTGGAATCACCTTGAACTTACCTCCTGCTTTACTGTTTGCCATCACAGCCCGATGAGGATTTGTTCAACCCGGACTACGTGGAGGTAGATCGAATTCTGGAGGTGGCTCACACAAAGGACCCTGATACTGGGGAGGTGAGAGGCTGCATCTCTTGCTCGCCCCGTGGAGGGAAGGAGGGAGACTTGGCAGGAGGCCCGGTCCCATGGTGTACATTGCAGGTCATCTCTGAGCACCCTGAGCCTTCCCAGCCTTCCCTTGCACAGCTTTCCCTGTCCCTAAGGACCCTTGGCACAGGGTGGATGGGGGGCTGCTGACCCTCCCTGTCTCTGAGCCTCTCTCTGTGCTGCAGGAGGTGACTCACTACTTGGTGAAGTGGTGCTCACTGCCCTATGAGGAGAGCACCTGGGAGCTGGAGGAAGATGTTGACCCCGGGAAGATTAAAGAGTTTGAAGCCCTCCAAATCCCTCCAGAAATCAAGCACATGGTAACGTACCCTGAGGTAACGTACCCGGCTGGCAGCTCTCTGCCCTGCCCGTGGGGACTGGCTGTGTCTTGCCACAGTCCAGCAGTGTTGACCTTGTCCCTGGTGCTGCGGTGCGAGCCCTGTATCCTCCCCTCCGGAGGTCTGAGGGTGGGTTCCAGAGGCCAGGCCCTTGCTATGACTCAGCTGTCAGCAACTGCTTTGAAGTGTTGTCCCTGATGTGCAGCCCCAGCAGCGGGATGTGGCCTCCCTGGGCATTAGCATCTCCCATGGACCTGGCTCCTGCTGTTCCCTCCTAGGAGCGCCCAGCATCAGAGTCCTGGCAGAAGCTGGAGAAGTCCCGGGAGTACAAGAACAGCAACCAGCTGCGGGAGTATCAGCTGGAGGGAATGAACTGGCTGCTCTTTAACTGGTATAACAGGTGAGGAGGGGCTGCAGCCCTGTGCTGCCATGAACAGTCCTACTGGCAGCAGGCCCTGTGTGTGCTGTTGTGGGAGCAGCGGAGCTGGGGAGCAGAGCGGACAAACAGGGGCCTGACAGAGCAGCCACCAAATCCTTCAAGTGCTGGAGCTGGCAGGCGACTGCCAGAAACAGTGGATTTGCTTTAGCTTTGCAACTGGGTCTTCAGAAACGTTTCTCCCTGGTAAATGCTGATGAGTCTTGGAGATAATTTGGCTTAGCTATGGTTCTAAGATACACCTAGTTTTTTGGTATTGGCCAGGCTATTGGTGACCCACTGTGTGGCAGGCAGGTGGGAATATGGATGTTCTCAGCTGCAGCAGGCCATCAGATACATCTTTCCCTGGCTCGTGTGTACCTGAAAAGCACCATCTTTCATGCTGATTTTGAATCCACGATCTTACAAGAAGTTGGCTGGCTTACCTAGACAGATTCGGGCCAATACCAAAGTCCCCCCACGCTCCATGCTGCCGGGTCAGAGAAGTGTGGGCAGAGGTGGTGTGCTTGACACCCCATCAAAGGCAGAGTGACAGAGTGGTTTCTGCCCCCAAGAGCCACACTGACCTGACCCTGTCCATCTCTGCAGGAAGAACTGCATCCTGGCTGACGAGATGGGGTTGGGGAAGACAATCCAGTCAATCACTTTCCTCTCAGAGATATTCCTGATGGGCATCCATGGCCCCTTCCTCATCATCGCACCTCTCTCCACCATCACAAACTGGGAGAGGGAGTTCCGCACGTGGACGGAGATGAACGCCATCGTGTACCACGGCAGCCAGATCAGCCGGCAGATGATCCAGCAGTACGAGATGGTGTACAGGGACACCCAGGTGACTGGTGCACGCAGCCCTCCTGGGATGCGCCCCCAGCCCCGGCTTCCTTTGCTTGGGAGGCGCTGAGCTGCCCATGGAGCTTGTTTATTTGGAGAAGGAAAGGTGATCTTGACGGCCCCATTTGCTGCCATGGGCTCAGGTTGCACTGTGTGTGAGTGAACAGGCACAACTCATGCAGAACAGGGAGGCTGCAGCATAGCCCTGGTTCTTGTTCAGGCCTATGTGCCTGCCCTGGGGCAGTGTCTGGTTTGGAGATACACAGCCTGTGGCCATCAAGGAGGCTTGCTGAAACCTGCCCAATGCTTGAGAGAGATTATTCTGGGGAAATTCCAGCTCAGAGTCAGATGCTCACACTGATACTGTCAGACAGGAGGTCTGACGGTGTGCTGCCACCCGGCAGGACTCAAACTGTGGTTTCTGTTTCCCTAGGGTAACCCTCTCCCTGGGATCTTCAAGTTCCAGGTGGTTATCACCACCTTTGAGATGATCCTTGCTGACTGCCCAGAGCTGAAGAAGATCCAGTGGCGCTGTGTGGTCATTGACGAGGCACACCGCCTGAAGAACAGGAACTGCAAACTCCTGGAGGGGCTGAAGCTCATGGCCCTGGTGAGCACATCCCGCCCGGGTTCACCCGGGAGCAGGGTGGGCTGGAGATGGCCATGCTGAGCAGTCAGATGCCACTGTCAGCAACTCAGGCTTTGTGCCAGGCTGGAGGAAAACCATCCAAGGGGCCCCTTGATGGACAGTGCACTGGTGCCCTGCAGCCCTCACAAACTTCCTCTTGCCAGAGTGGAATATTAACTCCCCCTGTGCCTTCCCACCTGGGGGTGCTCCCTGCCAGAGCCCTGCCCAGCCTTGCAGCACAGTATAAGCTGCTGCAGCACATGGGGACAGTTGCTGGCCAGCCCTGCATAGCACCCCTGGCCATGGTGTGCCTTCTGCCCTACACTGGGCAGGGCTGTGATGTTTGAGCTGGTTTCTTACTGCTGTGCAAACATGGGACCAGTCCATGCCAGGGGTGGGTTAACAAAGGGATCATTGAGCTGCTCTGAGAAATTATTTGGATGTCCAGCTCTTTTCCAGCCCTGGGAAAAGTAGCGCTGCTGTTAGCTGGACCAAGGGCCAAGAGGCCTTTTGGGTCTTCCAGCTGTACCCAGCTTCCATCACACTCACCTGTAGCTGGGCCAGGCCTCCGAAAATAATTAGTCTTCTGACTCCCACAAGTTCCAAAAGACCCTGCTGTTTCCCCTGACTTTGTTTCTTGTGTAGGGCCCTGCTGGGTTGTGAGCTTGGGTCAAAGCAGGGTTACTACTGGTCCCCCTTGTAAACCATCACCTTCCTTTTTACAAGTCCTATGGGAGTCTCCCACCTTACAATTGCCCTTCTTTCCTAGCTGGTCACTCCTGAGGACATTTCCTGCACTAGACTGGGCAGGAGAATTAGCCTGAGTAGTGAGCCCAAGGCTCTGGCACTGCTGGGACAGCAGAGCTGGTGCACCCAGGACCAGTACTTGGTGGTGCCTGAAGCCCAAGCCCATGCTGTCAAGCATGGGAGGGAGAGCATTCTCCTTGAGGGATTGTCTGATCCTCACACCCCCAGGTCTTGGGGGTTGTTTGGACCCCATGTCCTTTTACTGCACATGTACCTACACGGTGAACCTCTAAGAAAAGCTCCCCCTTGTTCCCAGTGCACAGTCATACCTGATGCTGCTGATTTTGGAGCACCCTGCTGAGACTGGCCCTAGCAGCAGGTCACTGCTGCCCCTCGGTGTCCCATGGTTCTGGGCCGTGTTCCCTCTTGCTCTGAGCCCTGAAGACAGACGTCCTGCCCTCAGCCTGGGCTCTGTCAGTGGCCCTGTCCAGCGGGTCTTGTGCCAGGGCAGGGCTGAAGCCTGGCAGCAGTGTGAGATCTTGAGTTTGGCTGTTGTTGCACAGAGCTGGACTGGAACATGTGCACAGGAGCGTCCTGGGAGCCACAAGACTGTTGTGTGGCAGTGGCTCAGTCAGGGCTGTCACCATGGCCAGGGAAGCCTCTCAGGGTGTGTATGTGCTCCCAGGCCACCCAGAGTGCTTCTTAGGCTGGAAGACAAGAAGCATTGTGCTCTTGGGATACCTTCAACCCCACCTAATGGGGTTGAGCCCTCAACTTGTTTTCTGTGTGTTCCCAGGAGCACAAGGTGCTGCTGACAGGGACCCCCCTGCAGAACTCAGTAGAGGAGCTCTTCAGCCTCCTCAATTTTCTGGAGCCACAGCAGTTCCCCTCAGAGACAGCCTTCCTGGAAGAGTTTGGAGACCTGAAGACAGAGGAGCAGGTACCTGCAAGAATGATACCGGTGACTTAGCACAGGCCACTGGGACACCTGGTGACCAAACCAGACATGCTTCCAGACACGTGCTTCATGGAAGCAGATAGGACTCCTCCTACGAGGAGAAGCAAAGTTGTGACGGAGCCCCCAACACTGCTCTGGGGAGAGGAGACCTGCCCTTGCCAAGGCAGTGGTCTGCTCCCAGCTGACTCCCTGCTGCCCTTGCATGCCTGGGTAGAACAGCTCACCTGCCCCTCCCACCTGGTCCGTCCTTGAGACGAACAAGAGTGCAGGGGGAGTGGGGAGGTCAGTAAGTCCATGTGTCAGTCACCCATGTCAGGTTCCCCTGGAGAGCCTTCCTCCAAAGTTCTCCTTGAGTGTGGGTCATGGGAAGCTGCTTAGTTGCCTGGGCTGTCCCACTGCCTTTTGAATGTGGAAATTGCACAAAGGCTGTAATTCTGTGGGAGCAGGCACAGGCACATGAAGCAACCACCATCTCAGCTACCATCCAAACTCTCAGCTCTCCTCCTGCAACAGACACCTAAGGCTGCTGGCAGCAGAGACATGTGGAGTTCATAGCCTGTGACGGGTCATGCCTGCCCCAAGGACCCCAGCCCCTGAAGTTGTCCTGGCTGGCTGCTGAGCAGCTGCTCCAGTCACCTGTAGTGGGTTTGCAGCATGGGGAGGAGGCTTCAGTCTTGCAGACCCCTCTGCTGGGCCTGTGTGCTCGCCGTGCAGGGAGGGCAGTGAGTGTCTGCGCTTGCTCTGCAGGTGAAGAAGCTGCAGTCCATCCTGAAGCCCATGATGCTGCGACGGCTGAAGGATGACGTAGAGAAGAATCTGGCACCCAAGCAGGAGACCATCATTGAGGTGGAGCTGACCAATATCCAGAAGAAATACTACCGGGCCATCCTGGAGAAGAATTTCTCCTTCCTCTCCAAGGGTGCCAACCAGCACAATATGCCCAACCTCATCAATACAATGATGGAGCTGCGCAAGTGCTGCAATCACCCGTACCTCATCAACGGTGAGGGCTGTGCACAGGAGTAGTTGTGTGGGGGGACACACAGCTATCACCGCAGCATTTACTGGTCACTCCCAACAGAACTTGCCCACCTGGGGAGCCAGCTCAGGCCTTGTGCCATCTGCTGATGGTGTGGCAGTGCTCTGCCCTGTTGCCTTCCCAGGCAACACATGTCCCTCCTAGGGCTGCTTGCTGACGGGCACCTCAGGGTCTCCTGAGTCTCACTGTGTTTGGGCGTGTTCCGACAGAGGACCAACATCCCAACCTGACTTGTTCTGCCAAGAGCTGATTTGAGGCCTGAAGAAGTTTAGTCCCAGGAGTGGAGGGTCTGCAGGAGGTCTCTAGCCAGCCTGCCTAGTTCTGACTGCATGGGTTCCCTTGCTGTTGCCCTGGGCAGCTGCACTGCCAGCCTTGCCAAGAGCTCACATCCCTTTTCACCTGACAGGGGCAGAGGAGAAGATCCTGGAAGACTTCCGTAAAACGCACTGCCCAGAGGCACCAGACTTCCAGCTGCAGGCGATGATCCAGGCCGCTGGGAAGCTGGTGCTCATTGATAAGCTGCTTCCCAAGCTGATCGCTGGTGGGCACAAGGTGCTCATCTTCTCGCAGATGGTGCGCTGCCTTGACATCCTGGAAGACTATCTCATCCAGAGACGGTTAGTACAGGCTCCAGCACTCACCACAGCTCCTCCACAGTACCTCCATGCACTGCACATAGAGTGGCAACCACACGGGCTGGGGGTTCGGACATTCTGTGCCACATACTGATGGAGCTGAGTTACCATGTACTGCTGGTGGGTGCGGAGACCCCAGAGCTAAGCAGCTCAGACCTTTCATTCTATGTAGTCCAGGGCTAGTCCTCAGAGTGACCAGGTGGAAGTAGATCCTTCCCTTGGTCCTGGTTCCCATGAGCCCCATATCCATGCACCGTGCATGGAGTTGTGATGATTTTGTCATCACAAGAGGCACAACTTTTGGGAGGAACCACAGTGCACACAGGCCGATGGGGCCTGGGCCTCCAGCTGGGCACAGGTCCTGCCAGTAAGTCCTGGTTGGTGTGCCTACACAGCCTCGGGGAAGGAGCAGAAAGGGATTTGAAGGGCACAGCCTCTTCAGGGCCCGCTGTGATTCTGCTCTAACCTCTCCCCTCTTGAGCAGGTACACCTATGAGCGCATCGATGGGCGGGTGCGTGGCAACCTGCGCCAGGCTGCCATCGACCGCTTCTGCAAGCCCGACTCGGACCGCTTTGTCTTTCTCCTGTGCACACGGGCAGGCGGGCTGGGCATCAACCTGACTGCTGCCGACACCTGCATCATCTTCGATTCCGACTGGAACCCACAGAATGACCTGCAGGTAATGGGCTGGGCATGGCCAGGCTGTCAGGAGGTCCTGAGGTACAGCTCCTGTCACCTCTGCCGGGCAGGGAGAGCAGGGCAGCAGCACCAGCTGTACTGGGCACGAGGTGCCGTGTCACGACAGCTGGCAGGAACGTAGGCAGAGGAAACAGGACTTGGGGCAGATCACAGTGTGGCTCTGAAAGCACAGATGGGCCACAGAGCAGACAGTGCTGTGTCCATACCTGATTTTGGAGTGGGTGCAGTGTTGTGTGCCACATCTGCAGAGAGCCAAGGCTCCGGCCTGAGCCCTGTGTCCTTGCCCAAGGGTGCTGGGATCTCTCATTCCTGCCCCACAGCCATGCAGGCTGTGCCAGATCCCTGCCAGGTCAGCCACAGGCAGGGAGCGAGGGTGCTGTGGTGGCTGGGAGATGATTGTGGGTCAGGTGGGTGAGTGTAGATGCTGATGCAGGGCACCACAGGCCACACGGTCCTCACCCAGCTGGGCTCCCCGCGCTGACACTGTGCCCTCTGCACTGGCAGGCTCAAGCTCGCTGCCACCGGATCGGGCAAAGCAAGGCCGTGAAGGTCTATCGCCTCATCACCAGGAACTCCTATGAGCGGGAGATGTTCGACAAGGCCAGCCTGAAGCTGGGCCTGGATAAAGCTGTGCTGCAGGACATCAACCGCAAGGGCAGCACCAATGGGGTAGGTTGGCTGCTGGAGCGGGGCCAGGTGGCAGCCTCTGGCAACCCCCTGCAAGTCACTGCCAGGTCAGAGCAGGGACTGGGCAGGCTTTGGGGAGGGAGAGCCCAGTCCCACACACTCTCACTGCTGCTCTTTGGCCTGCCAGACTGTTGCTGCACTGCCGTGGGGATAAGGGAACATGTGGTGCTGTGTCCGGGGTGGCATGGACTGAATTTCCTGACAGTCCCTCGGGAAGAGTTTTGAGGTGACCTCTTTGCTTTAACAGCAGCACGTCTGGGTTGGCTTAGGGCCCTTTCTCCTGAAGCAGAGGGAGGAGCCCTCTGGTCATGGTTGCTGGCCAGGCTGGTGATGCCCCTGTGCTCTGGGCAGGTTCAGCAGCTCTCCAAGATGGAGGTGGAGGACCTGCTGCGGAAGGGTGCCTACGGTGCACTCATGGATGAGGAGGACGAGGGGTCGAAGTTCTGTGAGGAAGACATTGATCAGATCCTCCAGCGCAGGACACAGACCATCACGATCCAGTCTGAAGGGAAGGGCTCCACATTTGCAAAGGTATGCTGTACTCCACTGGGAGGGAAGGGCATTTCCTTTGGGGGTGGAGGAAGGGAACATGCAGGGCAGTAGTGGTCAGCCAGCCTCCTATGTGTGTGTGGAGACATGTCCAACCTCCTACCTGTGTGTAGAGACATGTCCACGTGGAGTCCAAGCTCTGCTGTCTCATGTGCCCAGGAGTGAGACCTTGCTGGGGTGTGCAGCTGCTGTGGTCTCCTGTCTCTCTGGTGGTCAGCAGAGCGTTGAGGAGGGGCCCCCAGCCTGGCGGGTGATAGAAGGCTACCTAGGAGAGTTCAGCCATGAGGTCTGGCTCTGCATAGGGACCTCAGGATGGTGGCAGGACCCAGCTGCTGGGCTGCACGGTGCCCAGAGCCAGGTGCTGCTGTGCCATGGAAGCTGAGTGCTGTGGGGCCTGACAAAACCCCCAGACAGAGCCTGAGGAGCCAGCTCTGTGCTATGCTCTGGCTGGTGCCTGCTGGGGCCACTAAGGACCATCTGCCCCTCCTCATCTTGCACAACCCAGGCTTAATTTACAGTGGGTCAGGCATGACTGTGGAACAGAGGGGTTTAGCTCCCTTAGGCAAACAAAGAACCCTCTGGCATGTATCAGCTTAGGGTGTAATATCCCACAGCAGCAAGACTGTGCACTCAGACAGGCACGTGGGGGATCTCTGTGTGGAGAAAGCACACCTGGATGGTGGGTTGCACCCTGTTCACTCTTGTTTCTCTCCTAGGCCAGCTTTGTAGCATCAGGAAACAGAACTGACATTTCCCTGGATGACCCCAACTTCTGGCAGAAGTGGGCCAAGATAGCAGAGCTCGATACAGATGCCAAGAATGAAAAGGTAGGATGCAGTTTGTGGCCCATGTGCCCTACAGCTGATCTGACACCATGTGGCCTGGTATCCAAGTGGGAGCTGCATGTTTCCTCTGGGCTCCTGAAGAGGTTTGTGTTGGGCATCAAGAATTACTGCGAGGGAAGACTGACCCATGAATGCTGGCTAAAGCCCTGATTTATTTAGCCACATGTTGGTCTGTGTCTCCCTGATCTTTCAGGGTACTCAGTCTGTACTCCCAGCTACTCCCAACAATCTCACCCTCTTCTTGAGAGCATTGTCCAGATGTTCCTGGAGCTCTGGCAGCCTTGGGGCTGTGCCCATTCCCTGGGGAGCCTGTTCAGAGCCTGACCACCCTCTGGGGGAAGAACCTTTCCCTGATGCAGCTCCAGTCATTCCCGTGAGTCCTGTCCCTGGTCACAGAGAGCAGAGATTGGAGCTGCCCCTCTGCTCTCTCTCATGAGGGCAGACTGGTGCCTCTGCCTGTCGGGAGGCAGGAGGGGACAGATGGGGTCCCAGCACTCTGCTGGCCCTGCTGAGGTGATGGCCTCGGCTGCAGCTCAGGTCTCCCTTCCTAGCTCCTCCACCAGTCACAGGGTGCTGCCACTGGCTCCAGTGTGGCCCTGGGGCTGCCATAACTCCAACTAAGGCAGCAGTGCTGTGAGAGATGGTTTTAGACAGCAGCAGGAGAGAGGCCCTGCAGCTCTGCAGAGCTCACTTCTCAGGCTGGAGCAATGGGAGACTGTGTGTGTGTGTGTGTGTGTGTGTGTCTCCTATGTGCCTGAAATCCAGGCAGATTTACATGGCATTAATTCATTCAACAGGGTGGGGTAAGGAGAGGGGACGGGTACATGCTATTTAATTTCCTATTGCTCCCTCCTGCACCTCCTTGGAAGCTGCCTTTCCCGTTCCAGCCCACCTGTCCCCCTGACATGGAGATTACACTGCCTTCAGCGCAGCACTTGGCACAGGCAGTGCAGAGAGGGCCCGGAGGGACTCAGAGCTGAGTCACCTGCTGGCAGTCAGCAGTTTGGACACAGAGGGGCTGATTTTCAGCCTGTCATCAGTCAGGCTGAATTTTGGGCTGGCCAGGAGTTGTCACTTGTGGAGGCAGAACTGCACACAGGTCACTTGAAGCGGGTGCCCTAGTGGGAGGGTGATGGTCAGCCACAGGACTGGCAAGCCAGGAGGCAGAGGCTGAGCAGAGCCTGGGTGACAGGGGCCAGAAGAGCACACATAAGTGTTTCTGCCTGTACCTGAGAGTGCTCTCTGCTCTGCCCATCACAGGAGAGCCTGGTCATCGACAGACCCCGGGTGCGGAAGCAAACCAAACACTACAACTCCTTCGAAGAGGACGAGCTGATGGAGTTCTCTGAGCTGGACAGCGACTCGGATGAGCGACCCACCCGCTCGCGGCGCTTTAACGAGAAGACGCGGCGGTACCTGCGGGCTGAGTGCTTCCGTGTGGAGAAGAACCTGCTCATATTTGGGTGAGCCTCACCCCTGTGAGGGCGCAGCCGCAGCCTCCAGCTGCCCCAGTGCCCGTCTGTGCCACTGGCTGCCACAGCCACTTCCCGTCTGTCCTGCTTGCCGCGTTGCCTCCTTCCAGCAGTGACCTCCCTGGTGGGACCTGGGCTCTAAGCGAATGTTTGGGATGAAAGAGGAGTTAGGAGGAAAAAGCATGAGCTGGCAGTTGGCACTTCCAGAGTCTGCTCCTGCCTCTTCCCTGTTCAGTCCTGCAAACTTTCTCCCTCTCTGCTACTGTAATGTGTGGGCAAAACATCCCCTGTGTAGGGGATCTGGCAGGGCTGTGCCCTGACAGGAGCTCCTGTATAGAGATGCCAGCAAGGTCTCTAATTGCACAGGAGTGGTTACTCTGTGCTCTTGCTGTTGCAGCTGGGGACGCTGGAAAGATATCCTGACCCATGGGCGGTTCAAGTGGCACCTGAATGAGAAGGACATGGAGATGATTTGCCGGGCCCTGCTGGTGTACTGCGTCAAACACTACAAGGGGGATGAGAAGATCAAGAGTTTTATCTGGGATCTCATCACGCCGACGAAGGACGGCCAGAATCAGGCTCTGCAGAATCACTCAGGTATTGCGTGTTCTCTCTGCCATTGCATCTGTATTCGTTGCCCTGTGCCAGTCTGCGGGACTGAGGCTGCAGAATTCAAAGCAGAGCTGATGGAGAGAGTCCGCAAGCGTTTGTGCATCAGCACTGCAATTCTCTCTGCACAGAGAAAGGGGCTTCCCTGGAGCTGACCTGCACACTGACCCTCAGAGCCAGCAGCAGGGGCTGGCTGAGTGGGGGAGGCTGTTTTCTGGCTTTCAGTGCAGACAGAGCCTTGTGGTGGGAGCAGAGGTGCTGCTACGTCTTCTCTGGCCTGTGAATACCATCATGGCTCCCCTGTGCAGGAGATGCTGGGCAGTGAGCTCGTGAGCACCAGGGACCGTACGAACGTGTTGGGTGTGATAGGGATGAGGGTGCTGATTCCACTCGGGGCGTGGGCATGCCTCAGGCTGCTCCTCAGGGCCTCAAAGGGTGCAGCATGGACATGGTGCAGGACCCTGCCTGTGCCCCTGGGCAGCACGGGCAGCTGCACCAGGGAAAGCTGGGGATGCAGCTGAGCATCCATCTCACACCAAGGTTGTGGGTTTGATCCCCATATGGGCCATTCACTTAAGAGTTGGATTCAATGATCCCTATGGGTCCCTTTCAACTCAGAATATTCTGTGATTTTGTGACTTCCAGCTTTTGTTTTCCCTCATCATGGTGCTTGTCCTAGACCTACTGGTCTGCAGTGCCTGCCCTGATGGGTGGAAGTGCAGTGTTGGTTTGTCTTGAGACTTATGCAATGCATAAGTGCTCCCCAGGTGATGTTGCTTTCTGTCACTCTGTGTAGCAGGACCCTTGTCCTAGGCCTGGCTGTGCTCTCTCTACTCAGAGGCAGTGTGTCTGAGGTTCATGTGGAACATGTCAGATCTGTGACTGCACCTGTTGGCTAGAGGTGTCTGTATTCTGTTGTGTAGAAGTTCCCAGTGTATCCTCAGCTTCAGACAGGTCACCCAGAGGCTTCCCAGCCCTGCTCTCCCTCTGGCTCTAGCTCTGCCTCAGTGATGGACACTGCAGCACAGTGGCTGCTCTCTGTAGGCTCCCCTGGGACTGGGGCAACCGGAGGGCCCACCCTGTGAAAGAGGCAGCCACGGGGCCTTTGTCTGCTTCTGTGAGCACAGAGTGGCTGCTGGCTCCTGGATCTGGGCTTGTGGCCTGGGACATGTGGTCACTGCCTGCTGTGCCAGAGGGTTCTGGCTGACCTTGCAGCACAGTGCCTGCATCCTGTGGCTCTCAGGACAGGTGAGTGGGGCTGGGGGAGGCCGCAGTGTCCCTCAGGGAGTCAGAGCCCAGCAGCTGTGTGCTGCTCGTTCTGTACTTGTGATCTGTGGCACAAGGTGAGTAGTGAGGGGGCTGGAACTCTCCAGACTGCTTTTGACATGAGGGAGCCAGGCTGAGACCTGGGACTTCTGTTCCCAGATGGTGGAGTACAGGGAAGGCAGTTCTGGAGTGCTGATGCTGCTGAGCACCAAGTGCATTGTAGTTGGTGCTTCAGCATCATCATTTCCTTCTGCTTGGAAGTGTCCAACTAGCTTCTGCAGTCTGAGCTCCAAGGATGTGCCTTTTGGTGGCTGCCATAAGTTATTCCAGTCACCGCCTGCGATGGGAGTCACTTTGGCAGTGCTGCTTCCTGCTCTTGCCACACAGCCCTGCCCTGAGAGCAGCTGGGAGTGAGCTTGAGAGTCCTGTGGGGAGCAGAGCAAGAGTCAGAAACAAATCAACTGGTGTGAATGGGCATGATTTAGATAAGGTCAAGTAACCAACAAGCCATGGTTTCAGTGGAGGGTCAGCATTGCTTTAGTGCAAGAGCACTGAATATTGACCAGCAAAGCGACCAGGAGCTTCTCCATCAGCTCTTTAGAGTGGCTTTTCCCACCTGTGAAACCTCTGTGTTGTCTGGGCCAGAGGAGCAACGACATCTCAGCCTGACGTCAGGAGCTGGAGAAGAGCAGAAGCAGAGCTCTGCAGTGCAGAGCAGTGTTCCTTCCTCAGTCAGGAAGGCCTTCAGCAGTAGCTGCTGTGGCTCCCAGGCAGCCTCAGGTACCACTTGAGTCTGCAGAGAGCGGACCGGGTGAGTCACGCCCCGTCCCTGACGTGCAGAAAGGAGGCCCTTAAGCCCTTGCTAGGGCATCCTGGAGCTCTTCTCAATGCCACGTCCATGTGATCACAAGGGATGAGCACAGCACCCAGACAGTCCAACTCAGAACTCCATTCTGATCCAGCACCACCCTGCCTTTCATCCTGGAGCAGGCCCAGCTGTTGAGGAAGCACCATTTGTCCAGAGTTCATCAGGCCAGTTTGATGCTGGGGACAGGAGGCCTGGTGCCTACTGTGCAGGCCTCCAGCACCCAGCTGGGCCACAGCCCTTGTCCTGTCATGGAGCTGCAGGCTTTATGCAGGCGTTGATGATATGGTGATGCTCTCTCTTCTTCACTGGTGTCACAGGACCAGACAGATGGGATGGGACTGCCCAGGCATTCTTTTCCCTTCATGTTTGCAGCTCCTACCTCAAGAGCAGCTGCCCAGGGAGGCAACTAATCCCTCTCTAGAGATTCCAAACAACAGTGACCCCACCAGGAGTTGCTTCCACATTCTGCTGTGAACTCACACCTTACTTCAGGGTTGAAATGGGTTTAATTTTCATCTCCAGACACTGGATCTCATTTTATCTTTGTCAGGCCAATGGGAGGACATTCCCTGTCCCATTGGTACCTTAGCCCCCTTGCAGTGATCCAGGTCCCCCCAACCCTGCTCCAGATGCACCGTATAAGAAACAGCCCTTACGGATCAGATCAGCAGGTCTGCTGCTCTTTGATCATTTTGGAGCTTCTTGTTTGAACTCCTGTCCCAAATCACTGTCCCCACAGAGTGACCTTTAGAGGTGGCTGTAGTGCCTAAGTCTCCAAGGGATATGCCCAGGACCAAGGTCCCTTCCATGCTTCATCCCTTCTGTGTGCTATTTTTACACGTCCAGGGGCCATGTTACCATTTGGGCTCAGCATTGCACTGAGAACGCACAGCAGTTCAGTGTCTGTGGTGATCCCCAGGTTTTTCCCAGAGATGGACTCTCCCATGCTCTGTGTTTGCCCCATGCACTTCCTCTCCTTGGCTCTCCAGGCTGCATCTGGGAGCTGTGCACGGGCTCCTCTGCTCCCAGCTCTGCTGCCCCAGCCGGCCCCCAGCGCCAGAGGAGCCTGGTGGCAGTGCCGGGCTGTGCCCGTCGTGCCTGCGGTGCTCACTGGCTGCCACTCGCTGTTATAGGCTTGTCAGCACCAGTACCCAGAGGCAGGAAAGGGAAGAAGACAAAGAACCAGATGCTGCTTCCTGAGATAAAGAACGCAGACTGGCTTGCCACCTGCAACCCTGAGGTGGTGCTCCACGATGACAGCTATAAGAAGCACCTCAAACAGCACTGCAACAAGTGAGTCATGGAATCATGAAGTTCTTTGGGTTGGAAGGAGCCTTAAGGAACATCTTATTACATTACCCTGGCCAAGGGCAGGGATACCTTCCACTATCCCAGGCTGCTCCAAGCACTGTCCAACCTGTCCTTGAACACTTCCAGGGATGGGGCAGCCACAACTTCTCTGGCAACCTGTGCCAGGGCCTCATCACCCTCAGAGTGAAGAATTTCTTCCCAACGTCTAATCTAAATCTCTCCTCATTTGATTTAAAACCATTCCACGCTGCGGGAGCCCACACTGGCTCATGGAGACAGTGGGCTGAGGGCCTTTGGTGTTGGGAGGGTGGGAGGGAGCTACGGAGGGCTCACAGCCCACAAAGGGTCACCGTGCTCCCGCTGCTGGGCCGCCCTCATTCCCCTCCAGCTCCTGGAAGCCGTGTCCTGAGCAGCGGCCCTCCGGCCAGTGGGTTGCAGGGCTGGGCGCCGTGGCATGGCACTGCACGGTCGCTGCCCACCCTGCTTTAGGGCCGTGGGTCCTTCCACGTGGGGAACGTGGTGTTGAGCAGGTTTGCTGGCCTTGCTGACCTCTCTGCCGCCCGGGACAGGGTTCTGCTGCGGGTGCGAATGCTCTACTACCTGAAGGCTGAAGTACTGGGGGAGGCTGCGGATAAAGCCTTTGAGGGGACCCCGGCCAGGTAGGGACCTAACGGTGAACCTGCAAGGCTTCTCGGGCTTGGGCGCTGCCACAGGGGTCTGACCCAGCCACATCTGGGCTCTCTGCAGCTCCAGGTGAATCAGACCCCACGTCTTCCTCAGGCAAAACTTCCCCCTCAGGCAGCCCCCCTGCCTGTGCAGGGACTGCAGCCATGGCAGCCCTGCTGAGGCAGCTCTGAGGCTGTAGCACCAGCCTGGGGGTGGTGGGGCCTTACAAGGACACCCTGCAGGAAAATGGTTCTGTGTGCTGCTTGACAAATGGGCCCTTATCCAAAGTGGGAGTCCACAGAGATTGCTCCCAGTCTCAGGGCCAGGCCTCAGAGCAGAGAATGCCCCATCGCTGTGGCCTGCAGTCCCTCCCAGCACTGGGAACAGTGGGACCCACAGGCTCTGTAAGGGCCCTGAGCCTGCAGCCTGCCAGCTCCTGACCTTTCTGCAAAGACTCAGCTCTCAGTGCTTCTCAGAGAAGCAGGATATGCTGAGCTCAAAAGCTTACTTTCCCCAAGTAGGGGCTGCTGCCTTCCCCAGCACAGCTCCATCTCACCAATGCATGTGGGGAGACACTGTTCTTTTGAGGTTGGCAGGCGTGAAGTGTTGTACACCTAGAGATGCTGTTCGGGTCAGATGGGATCTACAGTCCTCTGCAGAGGACTTGGGTGGGGAGGGTGGAGAGAGGCTGGGGGCACCCACTACCCTGGAGAAAGAAGAGCAGGAGGGCAGCAGGTTGTGGTGGAACCAAGGCTTCAGCTCTTTGACCCCAGGGAGATGTGTACCCATGTCATGGTGGGGCCCCAGACCAGTGTTCATCAGCTGTCCCCAAGCTAAGCAGTGGCTCCTGCCTCCCTGTCCCTTCTGAGCAGTGCCCAGTGCCCCTCAGTGTCTGGTGAGGCTGGGAGAGGGGTGCTCATACCATGTCTGCCACAGGGAGCTGGATGTGCTGCTGCCAGATATTGACTATGTGGAGATCCCAGTGGACTGGTGGAATGCTGAAGCCGATAAATCCCTGCTCATCGGCGTCTTCAAGCACGGTGTGTACCCAGCTGTCTGCTGCCTGCTGGTGTGTGAGGGAATGAGTACCTCTGGTGCTAGAGGGGATGTCGTGTCAGCACAAGGGACAGAGCCGTGGCCGTGCTCCGAAAGCACACAGGGCCAGGATAGCTCTCCCCAGGTGCCAGCACATGTTTGGGTGGGGAACAGGCACCCCACGGTGCCCAGGGTGGCTGTGCCAGGTCTCGTGGTAGACTGGTTTGCCAGGAGCAGTGTGCAGTTGCTGTGTGAGGGCAAGGAGAAAGGCACAGATCTTCTCTTGGCCTCGCCATGGAGTCCAGGTGCAGTTTCCAGAAGACACGAGGCTGTTTGCCCCAGTTGCACCCTGCGTGGAAGCTGTGCTGCTGCTGGGTGGGATGGGAAGGCTGACCTTTCCCTTTGCCTGCTGCCCAGGGGCTGCAGAGCCATTAGCAGCTTTTGGGAAAGTTGTGAATTTCTGGGAGTGAGAATTGCTCTCAGGGCAGCACAGGAGGAGTGGGAGCCAGGCGGGGAGCTGTGTCCCAGGAGCAGGATGTTTTTGTGAAGCGGGCTCAGGCCTTGCTCTGCGCTGTGTGTCTTGCTGGCGTGGCAGGTTACGAGCGGTACAACGCCATGCGGGCGGACCCAGCGCTGTGCTTCCTGGAGAAGGTGGGCATGCCGGATGAGAAGCTGCTCTCTGCCGAGCAGGGCGTCGGCGACGGGGCGCAGGATGCTGCCGAAAGGTGGGCAGGGGATGGAGCCCAGCTCTCACAGCGACCTGGCTCACTGCTGGGGCGCTGCGGCGGAGGGAGGGAGCAGGCTGTGCTTCTGAGCGCAGAGGGGAGGGCAGAAGGGAGCTGGTCCCCAGTATGAGGTGGAGGGATGGCATGAGCACCAATTCTTCGCTTCTTGGTGCTGAGAACTGGCACGGCCACAGGGGGCTGTGCTGCCACTACCAGGGACTGTTCACTCTCTCACCTAGGGGCAGCGTGGAGAAAGAAGAGAGCAGTGGAGAAAAGCTGCAGGGGCTGTCAAAACAGGAGGTGAGTGGGATTCACAGTGTTAGATCCACATCTGATGCTGCCCAGCCTGCCCTACAGTGCAGGCTTGGCTCCATCAGCTCTGCTGCGGGGCAGGAGGGAGCTGCATGGCTGGTCTGCCTTGTCTGTGCCCCATCGTGTGTGCATTGCCTCTGCTCCCTGGAGCACAGCTTCTGCTGTGCTTCTCTGTGTTACCTGTGCCCCTGGGCAGCATCTTTCTCATGGGGAGCTGAGGGGTATTGAGGGCTGGAGATGCCCAGGAGTGCTGGTTCTCAGTCTTGGTTGGCTTCAGGAGCCACATGACACCCTGGCAAAGGAGTCAGGGCTGTCCCAAAAGAAATGGCCTTGGAGAAAAGGAAGATCAGGGAATGAGGCAGCACAGGAAAGTGCAGGGGTTGTTTGAACAGTAGAAGCAGTCACACTGCTACTGTCCTGAGCAGTGGCACTACAGCCTCTGTCACTATGGTGATCTTTCCCTCCAGGCCCAAAATGGCCTCTCTGAGCTGTCACCTCTGCTCCTCTGTGGTGAGCACAGCCAGCATCTGAGCCTGAGGGCACTGGACACATAACCCTGCCCATCCCACCACCCTGCACCCTGCCAAGGATGGGTGGGCTGTGGGTGCAGGGGGTTCTCTGTGGGGTTGAGCCCTCTCTGATCGTTTCCTTTTGCAGGACATTGTGGCTGCTGGGGTGGGTGAAGCCAGTGAGAAGCGGGACGAGCCAGCGGCAGGTGAGGCCATGTCTCCTGCAGTGTGGTCCATGGCTTCCCAGAGGTTGGTGTGTCACAGCTGAGCCTGGGTGCCACCCCAGGCACTACTTGGTGGGAGGAACGCACTGCTGGGCTGGAGGGACATGCTGCTAGTCAGCAGCATGTGTGCTGTGGTGTTAGTGAGTGAGGCAGCTCAACCTGGGTAGGGGCCCTCATGCACAGACTCACAGGTGACCCACAGATGGACCCTGTGGCAGGGCAGACAGGGTTCCGAGTGATTCCAGCCGAAGCTACCCAGGGTGACTGGAAGCCATTAGTCTGCTACTCTCCGTGCAGCTGCCTGCATGGGATGAGTGTGTGAGGTCTGTGCAGTGGGCAGTGTTGGCACGTGCCGTGGGCTGGCTGGCCCCACTGCTGAGCAGGGAGCTGCAGTCTTCTCCCATGCATGGCCTGGCCTGGAGCCATCATTCCTACCCTGATCTCAGCCTCTGGCTCTCTCTGAAGGAAACTAAGACATGGTGAGGCTGTGAGCCAGCAGGCCCAGGGATGGCCACATGACCCCCTAGTCACGACTGGTCGCTGATGCTCCCCATGGAAGGCAGAAGGTGGGAGGAAGCTCTTGGAGCTTGCCAGAGTATGGGAACCTACAGCTTTGCGTGTGTGCTAAATACTAATGTCCTTGCTGATGTTTGAAGCCCAGGATGGCTCCGACTCAGACAGATCCTGCTGGCCTGTCTCCTCTGCTCTCACGGCCAGACTGCGGCGACTCGTCACCGTCTACCAGCGCTGCAACCGCAAGGAGCTGCCTCCGCGCACCGAGCTGCTGGTGCCCGGTAGCCATGGCTACTGGCTGCAGGATGAGATGTTCCGGAGAGCCTCTGAGGTGGACTCGGTGAACAAAGAAATGCAGAAGAGGTAATGCAGCAGAGGAGCTTTTACAAAGCTGATTTCCACTTGAATTCCTTGCCCCCTAGAAGTGACCCAGGTAAATGTCACCAGAGCTGTCAGTGCTGCCAGCTGCCCAGGGCATGGAGTCACACGGGTCCTGGCTGGGCAGGGACCCTGCTCTGAGCCAGCCCAGAGGCTGCTCCAGCAGCCAGCCCAGCTGGGGAGCAGCCTCCACTGCAAACTGCAGTTCTTGGGTAGCAGGGGGTGACACTGAAAGGACGTGAGAGGACAGCTCTTCAGGGTCAAATCCAGTGTCTGCTGGGCCAGCCTCGGCAGAGAAGAGCTGTGTCCTTGGGACACACTGTGGATGGGGGTGACAGATGAGCACTGTCACAGCCTGTGAGCAGTGCCCTTCCAGCCCTTGTGGCTGTCACACCCCTGGCTTTACCTCCTGCTCATGGCCTCTGGAGCCCAGTGGTGACATATCCTGCTTGTGCTGTGCTCCCATTTTGTTTGTGTCCCAGTAAGTGGGAGGGGGTTGGGACTGTCCCAGCACCCTGAGTGGCTCTCTGCAGCCATTGGGAGGGTATGCACAGGGGGATGCTGCCAGTCTCCCGTGCCACCCTGGGACTGGGACTCTCTGTGCTCACCAGCCCTCAGTGGTTTTGCCTCCTGTGAACCTGTTCCTGCAGCAGGACCCCACCTAACCACATGGTATGGGTGCTGCCTTGTGCTCTGTTCTTGGCTTCCTTGTGTAGAAGCTGCTCCAGCCCACCTTCCCTTTCCTCTTTTTCTGGACTTCTTCTAGTCATACCATCCCCTCTTCGAGGTTGGGGGCATCACAGCAGCCTGGTATCTCCTGCTTCTTAGTTCTTTGGGCTTTTTGTAGGGGAGATTGCCTTACAGGAGTTTTCCACTAGCCTTTAATTTGAGGCCTTTTGACAAATTCACCGTTGAACTCCTTGATTTGGATCATTAATATATTTATTAATTAACTTACTTCTTGTTCTCATTTTTGAAATGGAACATGACTGCAGCCCCTGGGAACAGGGGTGGCAATGCTGGCCCAGTTGTATTTTGGGCAGCTGGAGAGTGCTGTGGGTGTTGTCACCCTGTCTACTTTCCTTTGACATGTCTCAGCTGCTTGCTGGTGCTGGCTCAGAGCTGCAGTTCAGAGGCTGAGATTTGACTGGAAGCTTTCTTCAGGCCTCAGTGTTCCCCTCTTTCTGCCCTTGCCCTGCTGTGTGCACCCAGATCTGTTCTCTGTGGCTATTTCTCTGGGCTCTGCCTGGGCTGGTATTTGCCTAGGACACTTCACCATCTCTGTCCTTTGAGTGGTCCCCACAAGGGGAAAGCTCAGAGGGTCCAAGCCAGCATGGAAGTTGTGTTGTAAGAGCACTGTAACTGAACTCCTCTCTCACCACTGCTGCTCTCCTCTGGTGGGGAGGGGGTGACACTCAGGAGTCCACAGGAGTCAGTGAGGTGGGTTGTGTTTGTTACTGGGACCCTTACAGCAGCAAGCCCCAGTCTCAGTTTCCTTCTGGAAGAGACTGAATGAGCAGTGTGTCTGCATATCCTTCCTTTGTAATTCCTGGTACAGCAAATTAGCCTTTCCATGGAAGTGAAACAGCTTGATGTGGCAGGAGGGGAGTAGAGGGGATAGGTTTGTAACTCCACAGAAGCTGCTGGAGCCTGCGCTCTGTTGGCAGCACAGCCAGGAGCTGCAATCAGGGGTTTATTGAAACAGCCAAGAGGGTTTTTCAGCAATTAGTTGAAAGCCAGAGGGCCCGTGGCTTCTCCTCCTCCTCCCTGTGCACCAGAGGGCAGAGTGTCTTGGGCTCTGGTGGTCTCCCCAGTGTGCTCCTCAAAACTGTTGGTCAGTAACTAGACAGTGCTCTCTGAGCCTCTCTGCCGGGTGCTTTGCCTGTTCTGGGCCCAGAACGTGTCTCAGTGGTGTTCCTGTCTCCTCCCTGCTCCACAGGTGGACCAGGAGGGAGCAGGCAGATTTCTACCGCACTGTCTCCTCCTTTGGGGTCATCTATGACCAGGAGAAAAAAATCTTTGACTGGGCCCAGTTCCGAGCCATCTCTCGACTGGAGAAGAAGACAGATGAGAGCCTGGAGAAGTACTTCTACAGCTTTGTGGCCATGTGCAAGAATGTCTGTGGTCTCCCTTTGTGGAAAGAGGATGGTGAGTGGAAATTGCTAGGCCTATGGAGGAGTAATGGTAGGTCATGTAGAAGGGATCCCACTGCTCTCCTGGAGCAGGAGAGCAAGGGAAGAGCTTCAGAGGCAGTTGGAAGCAGTGAGATGCTAGGCAGGCCGTGGGCTGCCTTGTCCCCACCCTGTAGTGCCTCCCTGGCACAGTGGGAGGGTAGAGCAGCCTTGTGAACTCCTGCCCCTGCTCTCACAAATCTCTTGGAGTTCTCACGGGAAATCACAATCTCTCTTTATGTGAGAGACAAGTAGAAAAGCAGCACACACAAAGCACAGCTCCATGCTGGAGCTGGAGGATGTTTGGGTGAGCTGTACTGCTGCTCTCCAAGCATCCCTCTGCTGCCATTGGACAGAGTCCTCTCCATCTGTGCCTGTGCTGACTCTGGAGCTCTGCTGCGTGGTAGATGGAGCCGGGATCCACTGCAGGAGGCTCGCCAAGCCTGGCCAGCACACAGGGCATTGTTTTCTTTGAGTGCTCTGCAGAGGCCCTGCATTGGCACCAGAGAGGACATGACAGATGAAAAGCTCCTTGGAGGCTATTTAGGCACAAAGCGATTTGTTTCCACCAACAGCAGAAAACATTTCGCCTCAGATTTGTCATGGAGCCTGGTCGTAGGCATAGTTCCTTGTGTGTGTGTTGTGCCGTAGGTAGGTGTTCCTCACGAGAAGAGCTGCATGAGCTGCCCTTCCCTGACCATGGGCTGAAGGGCTACCAGAGGCTCAGAGTGCCAGGAGCCGCTCCGCCTGTAGGTCCAGGCAGCTCCAGCACTGCTGGTGCCCGTGGAGCAGAGCTCAGACAAGACTCTGAGATCCTCTGCAGCTGATGCCGCTCTTGATCCAGCTGCTCAAGTCAGTGGCTTTTACTCCTGTGTCCATTGGTGGGATATGACTGCAAGGTACTGAGACTGGAAAAAGAGGCCCCAACAGTGGCTACGAGCAGTGGCCCCACCTCACCTGCAGCGTGAGCAAGGTTAACGTAGCTTGCTCGTCGCTGCCTCTGAGGAGCTCCTGCCAACCCAAGTAACGTGTCCTTGGCTTCGCTGTCCCTGCTGTAGGTCCTGCAGACCCTGACATCTACGTGGAGCCCATTACGGAGGAGCGTGCTGCCAGGACCCTGTACCGCATTGAGCTGCTGCGGAAGGTGCGCGAGCAGGTGCTCAAGTGCCCCCAGCTCCAAGAGCGCCTCCAGCTGTGCCGGCCCAGCCTCTACCTGCCCGTGTGGTGGGAGTGTGGCAAACACGACCGGGACCTGCTGATTGGCACGGCCAAGCACGGCCTGAACCGCACTGACTACTACATCATGAATGACCCCCAGCTGTCTTTTTTAGACGCATACCGAAACTACGCCCAGCATAAAAGAACAGGGCTCCCAGGCCCGGAAGCCCTGTGCTGCCTTTACCGGCCTAACTCCAAACTCTACGGTTCCCCTGTGTACAGCCGGATGGACCAGCCCTGTGAAACCCTGGAGAACGAAGCCGAGAGTCACATCAAGCTGGAAACGGTGGACAGCGCCATGTCCCAGGCTGGGGGCAGCCCGCTGGACGCAAACTGTGAAACATTCATGTCCGAGGTCCGGGACATCATTGCCAGTAGCTACGACGAGAGCTCGCTGCCAGACTCGCTGGTGTGCATGATGTATGATGAGAAGGCCTGTGCCAGCGAGCAGAGCTCCCTCACCAGGGACAGCCCAAGCTGCACAGATGTTGGAAGCAGCATTGCCAAACTCTCTGAGGGCAAGCTGGAGGGGGATGAGGATCCATCCAGCTGCGATGCAGATGCCATGAGAGATGCTCCCTTCCTAGAGGGCTTGCAGGTGGGCTCTGACCGAATGGACAATCAGAATGAGGAAGCTGAGCCTTCACCTTCCACCCCCGAGAGCAATCCTTCAGAGAGCGCCCCAGCCAAACTCGGCAAAGGCTTGGAACAGAAAGGGGCACTTGCCAGCCCGGTGGCAGGGCTGCCCGAGCACGGCACCATGGAAAGGGTCCTAAGCGTGGGGCTCTACAGTCCCAGTCTCCATAACTATGAACTAAAGGTTCCTCCTGAGCAGAGGTTCATCAGTCTGCTGCAGGAGAAAGGATTGGAGGCAAAGTCAGGACCAAGTCAGAGCCACAGCGAGGAAGATGAGGAGGAAGAAGAGGATGATGATAACTCTGAGGCAGCAGCAGATGCTGTGGAAAGCTTGAATGGTCCCAGGACCAGGGCTGATTGTGGCCCTGAGGCTCATGAACTGGGGGGTGAGGAGCAGAGCTCTGGTCTCCCCACACCTGAGGACACTTACCCAGAAGATGTAAATGGCGAGAGGGAGTCCCTGGGTCTGGGGGAGCCCAGGGCAAAGGTCAGGGAAGACTGTGGTTTGAATGAGGAGAGCACCCAGCAGCACTCACCAGGCCAGGCTCAGAGCCAGCCCTTCAGTTCTGCACCGCTTCTGCCTCAGGGGGGGCCTCGGGGGGCAGAGGCCCCCTGTGTCAGGGGGGAGCCCTTGGGCCACGATGCTGAGGGGCAGACAGACTGCACAGAGGCCCTGCAGCCTGAGCCTCGGGGCATAAAGCAAGAAGAATACGAGAACAGAGATGACAGGGAGAAAGCCAGCAGCAACCAGAGCCAAGGTATGGTCCTGAGAGCTCCCTCAGGTTGACAGTCACCTCTGGCTGTGGTGGGAGGGAGCTGCTGTCCTCCCTGCAGAGCCAAATGTTGGGGCTGGACAGCCCGTGGAGTGGCCTCCCATCTGTAGGATCTGAGGTCCCTTTAGCTGCTGCAGCTGAGGGCAAAAGGTGTTGGGGGCTGCATTTGCCAGCAGAGCTGACCAGAACTCTCCACCCTGAGCCCCAGCAGCCCTTCTGCTTGGAGTATGCCATGAAATGTAGGATGCCTTTTCCTTTCTGGCACAGAAAGCTGCTGTTGAGCAGCTCCCTTTGGAAAAGCATATGCCCTCCTTCTCGCCCACCTGGGCATGGTCAGGGATGGGGGGCTACTGCAGTTCAAGCCCCCCCAGCTCGGCTCTGGGAAGTGATGGTCCTTCTTGGGCTGCCTGCCCTGAATCAAGTCTGCTGCTTCTCTTGGAGACTCTTGGGGACTGTTTGAGACCTCTGTGGAGCCAGCTGGGCATTCGGGTGGGAATGTGTGAGGAGATGGGAAGAAAGGCAGGATGGTGGTGGGCTCTGTTCTCCCTTGCTTTTTTAGATGGTCCAGAGAAGTACTTGGAGGAAGAGAACAAGAATTCTGCTTCTGTCCTGCCCGGGGAGATTGATGATCTTCAGGATGCCCGGGCACCGACCATTGCCCAGCTGCTGCAGGAGAAGACCCTTTACTCCTTCTCTGAGTGGCCTAAGGTGAGGTTAAAATGAACACAGTTTGTATCGAAGTGTTCCTGGGTAGCCCTGGCCAGCAGTGGCTCCCACAGCTCCAGCTCTGCCTCCTGCTCCTCTGCATGCTTCATTGGGTGCTCTGGCCGAGGTGCTCTTCCCAAGCACCTGTGCTGTGGAGATGCTTGCCCCCAAAGCAGTTCCCTGCTGAGCTCAGATCACCTGGGCTAGGCTTGACTTTAATCCTGAGCTGTCATATATGGGTCAGTCATTCCAGTTTTAGCTTGAGTATTTGTTTTGGTTTAGGGTAAATTTGAGAGAAAACTTCTAGAGGGGTTCTTCTAGAAAGCAAATTTAAGTGGCATCTCTCTTAAATGGTTCGGGAAAAGATTATTTTGGAGAAAAGTGGAAAAAAGCTGTTTATTTAATGGGCAAAATATTTACTATCCAAAAAATGAACACTATTAAACAAGAAAACTTGCTGCTCTGAAGAGGTGACAAACTTTGAAAGTCTCTTTTGTGGGCTGTAGCTCAGCTCACTCAGTCTTTTATTAGTTTCTTTGGCGCTGGAAATGCTGCAGCCTAGGCTAGGCTTAGTGGGCTATAGGTGCGAGGTGCTGGTGCTCCTCTGGGTTTTTAGTCTAGAGTAGGTTTAAACAGTTCTAAGAAAAAAGAAAAACTATAGTCTAGGGAACTTCATTGTCTCAGCTAGCTAAAACTAACTAAAAAGCAAAGGAGAGCTCTGTTTCACTGTCTGTGTGTGCTGCAAACACAGTCCAGGAGCTGGAACGTGGAGCAGCGAGTGCAGTTTCTGAAAACAAACTGCGTGCTTCTTCTCTCTTTTCTTCGCTCTCAGAAGTAGTCTTAAAGGTGTGAGATTTATTTTTGGGCTAAACAGACAAATGGGGATACAAGCATCATAACGTTATTTCAGGACAGCTTGCCACCATGCAATTGTGTTTGCAGGATCGTGTGATCATCAACCGCATTGACAACATCTGCCACGCCATCCTGAAGGGCAAGTGGCCCTCCTCCAGCCAGCAGTTTGAGGCACAGAGCCTGCTGACAGCCCCAGCCATGGCCAGCAACACCGGCAGCAGGAGCAGCTTTACTGAGTCAGAAGCCCCCGATCCCAGCTTCAACAACGGGGTCTTAATGTCACGGGTACAAAAGGTGAGGGGGCCCTCAGGCAGTGACAGGCTCAGGAGTCTGGGGTCAGACATTGCCCCGAAGTACTCAGGAGTTTCCCAGGCAGGGCCCCTTGGTGCCAGCTGGGGTGTATAACAGATGGCTCAAGCCACTTGGCCCCCGGTGATAGCTCCAGGATAGTGCCCCGTGCTCTCGGTGCCCCGCTGCCCTCCTTGGAAGGCAGCTGTGGCTGGCAGCTCCACAGCTCTGCACCTCTTGAGGGGTCAAAGGGGACATCCCAAGGTATCCAAGGGAAGCGGTGCAAGGGGCACTGCCCTGTCAGGTTCCCAGCTCCCAGTGCCCCAGTCCCCAGCAGTCACATTGCACAGACAGGAGCTGGTGGCCTGGGGCCCCATGGAGCAGCTGTGGTTACAACACCTTGGGATACCTGAGCGTGTGGGAGGGTGCTCCTGCACCATCCCCACACAGGGAAGGAGGTGTGATATGCCCAGGGAAAGGACATCCCTCAGGGCTCCTTGGAGAGGCAGGGATGACCATTAGCTCAGTGCTGGTGTGGGGAGCTGTGGTCCCTGGGCAGAGCAGGAGCAGCCGTAACCCTCTGTGGCTTTGGTACACACAGGAAGGTTTCCTGAGCCCTGCCTTTGCAAAAGATGAGCGGAAGCACAGGAGACCCTATGAATTCGAGATGGACAGAGATGCCAAACAGAGGAGCCTGGAGCAGCTGGCAGCAGCCCATGTCCATCCACCCATTGTGCTGAATGGCTGGCGTGAGGCAGCGGTGGACTTGTCCAGAGCCTCTGATGGGTCCCCAGGGAACTCCTCTCCTTTCCCCCTGAACACAAACATGCCCAAACTGGGGACCGTGAATGCGCTCCAGAGCTCCCTGGGCATGGACTTGTCTGGCATCCTACAGGCAGGGTTAATCCATCCTGTCACTGGACAGATTGTAAACGGCAACTTCCGAAGAGATGATGCTGCCATGAGGAGGAGACGGGGCAGGAGGAAAAATGTCGAAGGGATGGACCTCATCTTCTTGAAGGAGAGGCCTCTTCCAAACAGGCTGCAGGTGGGTTGATGCTCCCCCCTTTCACATGGACCCAGTGGAGTCAGCACAGTTTGTTTCATGGCCCAGCTCCACCCCCCAAGCTCTGCTGCCCATGACACTGCACAGCTTTCTCCAGGACAGCTTTGTTTGTGCAGGACCAGGCAGGAGCAGATACTGGATGGAGGAAGGGAAGTTATCCCTCCAGTTTACAGCACTCTGGAGTGTTTGAATCCTTTTAAGCATTATCAAAAGCAGTTGTCCCACCTCAGGGAATGTTTAGGTTTAGGGAAGATGAGGAAGACAAGATCCTACTGCACCCTTTCTCCTTCTGTCCTGGGATCCACTCAAAGAATGGAGCAAGACCAGTGCCCCTAGATCACTTTTAGGAGTTATCTGAGGGGAAGTTGGTGTTCCTGGTGATTAGAATGTTTCCTTGTGAGTTCAGAAGCACCTTCCAGCTGTCTCTGCCCTCCCTACCACCAGTGCTGGAGATGGAGTGGAAATGTAGCGTGGTGGTGGGTGGTGGTTTAAGGAAGAGGCGCTGGTAGTATCTGATTAGTCTGTGTGGCGGGAGCAGATGACCTGCTTTGGGAGCTGTGCTTCTCGGGGTGCACATGCATCACTGCACGCTGCTGACGGGCTCTTCCTGCTCCTCCTTCCACGGCAGGATGTTCAGGAAGACCAGCCGCAGCCCCCTCAGAACAGTCCCCTCCCTGACGGGCCAGTTGCTGCTACCTCAACTCCTCAGCCAGTCCCAGCTGCAGGCAGCCAAGAGAAGGCTGTCCCGAATAAGAGTCTCCTTGACTGGCTCCGGCAGCAGTCTGACTACACACTCGATGTCCCCAGCTTTGGCACAGTAAGGGTGGCCTTCAGTGGCACGTGTGTGTGTGTCTGTGTCTGTGTCTGTGTGTGCACACGTGTGTCTGTGTCTCCGTGTGTGTGTGTGTGTGCACACGTGTGTCTGTGTGTGTCTGTGTCTGTGTGCACACGTGTGTCTGTGTCTCTGTGTGTGTGCGTGTGCACACCTGTGTCTGTGTGTGTGTGTCTGTGTGTATGCACACGTGTGTCTGTGTCTGTGTGTGTGCACACGTGTGTCTGTGTGTGTATGCACATGTGTGTCTGTGTGTCTCTGTATGCACACATGAGTGTGTGTGTCTGTGTGTGTATGCACACGTGTGTGTGTCTGTGTGTGTGTATGCACACGTCTGTGTGTGTGTGTCTGTGTGTGTGTGTGTATGCACACGTCTGTGTGTGTGTGTCTGTGTGTGTCTGTGTATGCACACGTGTGTCTGTGTGTGTCTGTGTATGCACACGTATCTCTGTGTGTCTCTGTGTCTGTGTGTGTCTGTGTATGCACACATGTCTCTGTGTCTGTGTGTGTGTGTGTGCACGTGTGTCTGTGTGTGTCTGTGTGTGTCTGTGTATGCACACGTGTCTCTGCGTGTGTCTGTCTGTGTGTGTGTGTGTCTGTGTGTCTGTCTGTCTGTGTCTGTATGCACACGTCTCTGTGTGTGTGTGTATGCACACGTGTGTCTGTGTGTGTCTGTGTGTCTGTGTCTGTGTATGCACCTGTGTGTCTGTGTCTCTGTGTGTATGCACACGTGTCTCTGTGTCTGTGTGTGTGTGCACACGTGTCTGTGTGTGTCTGTGTATGCACACGTGTCTCTGCGTGTGTCTGTGTCTGTGTGTGTGTGCGTGCCTGCCTTGTGTGCTGCCCTTCGTGTTAGGTTTTTCTCGTAACGTGGTTTGTGGTGTTCATTGGGGCTGTTCAGGGATTCGTGCCATGTTGGAAAGGTGAGCACTGTTCCCCTGCAGAGTAACAGAAAGCACGTGCTGCTGGAGAGCTCCTCTCCTTCCGCCGGAGCAGAAACACGCCCAGACGGGGCACTGGCAGTGCCCTCCGGGCTCCCTGGGCACGGACCTGGCTGGCATCCTGCCGGAGCTGAGCCCCGTTGCCCAGGGTTGGCTCTCCAGCTGCAGTGCATCCGTCTGCCCAGTGCATGACGTGTTCCAGAAGTGTCAGGGATGGATGGGGACAGAAATGAGAAAAACTATTTGAGGCGCACGAGGTCTGTGTTGTTCTTTTTCACCTGGGGTCATTTTAGGCAGTGCTGTTGCACTAAATAAGGTTACCAGGCAAGAGAAAACCTGCTCTCTCTAAGAGCCAGACCAAAGAGGCTGTGTTGGAGGCTGCCAGGCTGTGGCCATGTGGCCATGGATGCTCTCAGAAAGCGGTGGCTCAGAGTGAAGTGCACTGTCTGATTCTTCCTGCTGTCTCATGAACCCCCGCCGCTTGGTTTCACAGGTTGCTTTGCTACAGGTTTCAGCTTATTTAGCCTATTAGACCATGTGGTAGGCAGAGCACAGGCCATGAAACAGAGAAGGAAGAAATGTGGTGGTAAAACAGAAAAGACTGTGCATCTTGGTCCTGGAGGATCATGTGCCTGAGGTGGGGATTTCCTGGAGCTTGGAGTACAGGCAAGACATTAGCCTTTTGAATCTCACTAGAGATGACAGCTGAGGAGCCCAACACTTGCTCAGCAGGATGGCCTTTGCTGCTCAAAGTCCAGAGACACATCCAGCTCTGTGTCCAGGGCCAGACTCAGGAGCAGGTGTGGAGGTGCCTTCCCACTCCTTCCCAACACTCTTGCCTTCCAGGGAGGTACTGGAGCTTGCCCAGTCTGACCATGCCTCTGGTGAAGCTCTTGCCCCCAATGCCCCAGGCCAGCCCTGCAGGATCTCTCCTCCCCGGGTAGGATGGATTGAGGGAGGCTTTGGGGTACTGCAGTAGTTCAGTTCAAAGGATGAGCTGCACTCAGGGTCTTTTTCTGACTCTCAGGAATCACGCTGAGTTGTTCCTTACAGTGCTCAGTCCCTGCAGGCACATCGACAGTGGGTGTGCAGTGACTTGGCTGTAACTCAGTAAGCTGCAGTTCCAGAGGGCTCTGATCCCAGAGAAACATGGTGCAGCATCTCTGTGGTGAAAACAGCTAAAAGAGGAAGGAAACACACCACAGCTGAGCTGGTGAGAAGCAGGTGGCTGTATGAGAGTGACACAAGGGGCACACACAGAGGGCACACTGTTCTCTCTTTACTGGCTGAATGCAGTGGCCTGTTTACAGATGCATGTATAAGAACCTGCAGCATCAGGAGTCGAGGGGAGTTAGGAAGGGCTAGAGCACTCTAAGTGGGGTACATTGGAGACCACTTTATATCTACAAAAATCAGTTTTGCTCATTTGAGAGCTGGTCCTGTGGCAGGGACCGGTTTGTGCTGCTGGTGGTGCTCCTGCCCCATCCTGCAGGGATTCCCTGTCCCTTGGGAGCCCATCCATGCTGCTCTCCCGCAGGGCTTGTAGCCAGCCAGGCTCATTAAGCCATCCAGTCTCATTAACATTGTCTTGTTTGCACTCCAGAGTTTTTCAGACAAGCCCAAGCAGAGGAGGCAGCGCTGCAAGGACCCCAACAAACTGGACATTAGCTCTCTGACGGGAGAGGAGCGGGTGCCCGTGGTACACAAGGGTACCGGACGGCGGGTAAGCAAAGGCCTGGTCTGTGCTCTGCCCTCAGTGTCCTGAAATGCTTAGCAGACCTTGAGCTTGCCTGGGGGGAGATTTAATCCAGAGAAGCCTATGGATGAGGCAAAAGTCTGGAATAGGTCTCTAATCTATGTTATCCTGTGACATGTGTGCCTGGGGACATGCAGACCTGTGAAATAAGTGACTGTGTGAAGTAAGGGATGTGGGAGTGTCGTCCCTTGCCAGGGGGCACAGACCCCTCAGTGGCAATGGGATACAGCCTTTGGCTGTAAAGCCACCCTCAGTACAGCCCTGTCATGTGCTTCCCATCCTGGATTTGATTGTTCCCCTTGAGTTCATTGCAATATGCCACAAATTGGAACACTGCCATGCAAATACATCTGGTTTGTTCCTCCTTATGAGGTACAGGCCAGAGCATACCAACACACATCCCATTGCTGGGCTTGTAGGAAGTCGAGGGTTGGAAGGGCTTCTTCTTGCTTGCTGAGCAAGGAGCTTGGATTTACTTGGCTGTAGTTTAATCTCCAGGGCACTGAGGTTCACCTCTCTGAACAAGAAGGGGTGTTCAGGAGTACTTTGCACCGAAATTTAGTTCTTAAACACACCCAGGACTGTACAAGGTCAGACGGTGATGTGACATTAATCACGTTTAAAAGCAAAACTAAAGAGTGAAGCAGAAATGTTGTTTCAGCCACATCTGTGTTCCCCTTTGTTGCCCCCATGCTGGCCTTTCCTGGGTGAGTTGGGGACTTTGCCAGTTGTAAATGTGGCTTTTACAGAAGCCCTGTCCCCATCACTGGTACCTGGGAGAGCGGTGGGCTGGGCCACAGAGGCTGAACCTGCCTATTCTCCCTGAGCTGCGTATCTGAAGGCAGCAGGCACACACCAAATCCTGCAGAAGGGCAAGTGTAGCAAGGCAAGAGTCTCCACCCCAGCCAAATTGCAGCCCAAAGCAAGAAGCTAGGGGAAGTGTAATCATATTTTTTGTATTATCTTACATAACTCTGTCTGCAATAGAGGTCATCCTTCTGCTGTGTTTTATAGTTAGGGGGAGCCACAGCACCAGCATTGAAGGAATTGCCAAGGTGGCTTGATGCAAACTTGGAGTATGCTGTTGCAGCTGACTGGGCTGACATTGTTAAGCTTTCAGTAAGTTAGAGCTTTTGGAGAAATCGGTATCATGTCATCTTTTCTTTTCCCCTCCCCATCCCCACAACCTTTCTCCAGTGAGGATCTGGGAGCTGCGAGGCAGGCCCTGGGCTGGGTGTGTGGGAGGGGATGGCTGCAGCAGCGGGCAGAGCGGGAGGTTGGGCCATGCCACCGTGGCCAGGCCACAGAGAGAGGCGGCCAGTGGGAGCGGGGCTCGGCATGCCTGGCCAGAGAGCCTTGGGATGCTTAGGGTAGCAGGGGCAAGAGGAATGCCCTAGGAGCTGGATGGTAGGGTGTGGATAAAACATTCTCATGGGTCAAATTTTCAAAAACACCTCTAGCTGATGCTTTTCATCGGGTCCCGTGAGCTCTGTGGGCGCAGCCGCAGGCCCACCAAAGGCCCCCCAGGTCAGCAGGGCTGAAGGATCAGACACAGACAGGGAGAGGGGCAGGACAGAGTCTCCTGTGCCATGTTCATCCCCCCTGTCCATCCACCAGCCCCTGGCCCAGTGCGTGGCAGAGCCTGTGGAGGAGGAGCACTCTCCCTCCGGCACACACGGCACTGCTGGATTGCCCTGCCCTGCCCCACGGGCTGGCCTGCTCCAGACTTCTCCCTACAGTCCCTCTCACCTGCTGCCTGGTTTTGGGCTGCAGTGGTTTGTTTGCCACCCATGCAGAGGGCTGGAGGGTGAATCTGTTGGCTTAGAGGTTTGTGCTGCTCTCAAATTGGTTTTTCCTTAGCGCTGGAGATGTGGCATGGTCTGTCCCCCTACCCAGGAAGCAGCTCCATGTCCAGGCTGGCATCTGGGCCCCATGCGGGCAGCAGCCCCGGGCGAGCTGACAGCTCTTCCTTCCCCTGATTTGAGGGGACAGTCTCTTTGCCACAGAAACCACTGCGTGCCTGGCGCTGCCTGGGCACCCCTTCTGTGCCCTGCTCCAGCGACTGCATCCCACAATCATTCCCACCCCATCGACACCGAGCTTTTGGCAAATGCACACCTGTCCTGGCAGGGGAGGGATGCAGAAGGATGGCCAGCTGCTCTGGGTGCTCAGGCCAGCAGGAGCTGGGGCTGGCTGCCCCACAGAGCCCGGAGGCAGTCATGGCCCCATGTAGCTTCTCCCACATGCCAGTGGGAGATGCTCCCAGAAGGTTCTCCCTCCTTGGGGAGGTGCTGTGCTGAGCAGACTGCCAGGCACATCTAATTCACGTTTCTGCACTACAGGTGTCAACAGGAAATACTTTTCCTATCTAAATTTATCATTTGAAATGGTTCAAAGAGTGGTGATACTGAAGCCCAAGGGAACCACGAAGGGAAATGTTTAAATGTCTGTGTTGAGGATGCTGAAAAAGGGAGTGTTAAAGCTGTGCTGTGGATCCCTCTGCACTGCTCTGTGTAACCAGACGGTCTCACCCACTTCTGGCTGCTGGGTTTTGGTCCCTTGTCTCTTCTGTCAGAAGAGCTTTCTGAATGCTCCTTGGCATCTCCGTGAAGCCCTGACCAGAAACTCTTCAGATGGCATGCCCACTCTCTGTGTCATCCCATGAGCTTTGCTGTCCTGCAGAGCATTGAAAATTTGGCCCTTCCCATCTCAAAGAGGACTTTTTCACCTGTTGCTGAAGGCACAATTAGAGCGGGGCAGGGAGCTGAGTGGGAAGCTGACACCACGCTTCCCTGGTGCTTCCCGTGCTGTGAGCAACTAGTGCTGAGGGCTGGGGTGAAAAACAGGGTGAAAACATGCTTCCTCCTCCCCTCCCTGAGCATTTGAGAGTGCAGGATCCTGCCAGGGCAGAGCAAGGGTGTTTTGCATTTGGCAGCATACCTTGGGGAAAAGTTGTGTGTAGCTCTCAAATTCCATATCATGAAGGCAAATATTTCTGTGCCAACACCATCTGGGATGCAGATGTGGGCACGGACCAGCCCGATTCCCTTTGCTGCAGGAGTAACTGTCGGGTGTTCTCTGTTATGTCTCATTTTCAGGGCTACTTACCCGAAAGCAAATTCAATCGCGTCCTCACCGAGCCTGTGCTCCGGGACACTGGGCCACGCCGGAGAGGGAGGAGGCCCCGGAGTGAGCTCCTCAAAGGCCCTGGTGTTGTAGCAGATTCTTCTTCTGGAATGGGACCATTGTTCATGAACGGACTAATCGCTGGGATGGATCTAGTGGGACTTCAGAACATGAGGAACATGCAAGGGATCCCTCTGACCGGGCTGGTCGGGTTTCCTGCTGGCTTTGCAGCAGTGCCTGCCAGTGAGGATGTGAAGAGCACCCTGAGCATGTTGCCCATGATGCTGCCGGGCATGGCGACCGTTCCGCAGATGTTTGGTGTGGGAGGACTCCTCAACTCCCCCATGGCGACAACTTGCACCACAGCTGCTGCGACTTCGTTAACAAGCACAACGAAAGGCGGCACGGCCAGCGCTGAGAAAGCCAACGAGGAGAAACAGGGCAGCCAGGATGGGAAGAAGGAACCTGCCGCTGAAGATAAGCCTGGTCCTAGTTCATTTTCTAATCAGACAGAATCCGCAATAACTACCAGTAGTCCTGTAGCTTTTAACCCGTTTCTTATCCCAGGGATGTCTCCTGGACTGATCTATCCCTCCATGTTCCTCTCCCCTGGCATCGGCATGGCGCTGCCCGGCATCCAGCAAAGCAGGCACTCGGAGACGGCGAACCTGGAGAGCCAGAAGCGGAAGAGGAAGAAAGCGAAAGGGGAATTGGCAAGTCCAGAGCCAGAAACTGTCTCACTGCCGGAAAAAGAAGCTGCAAACAGTCAAAACTGTGTGGAGCAGAGCCCGCCAGCGGCGGCAGAGAAGGAGCAGGATGGACCAGCAGAGGAGGAGCGCCAAGCAGCTCACGATACCGATTAGAACTTTAGTTTCGTTGAAAGAAAAACACAAACAGATTGTGGCTTGTGAGTTTCTTATCCCATAAACTCTTTGTTACTTCCCCTCCCACCCTGCTCCACCTTCATAAACCTGTGTTTCCATGAGTAATACTATCTACCTAATTCCCTGTCAGAAAAAACTGGTGACATACCACATGTTAATAGTTGCAGGGTCTTGCCACTTTATTAGATAAACAGTGTTGTCTAGCTAGTATGGGAGGCACCGAATTCTCATTCTGTTTTTCCAGTCGATCATCCCAGCCGACAATAGCAAATCCAGTACCCCCCACAAATTGCTCACTCCTTTGAGAAGAAAAAGCAGCAAAAAAAGCAAGAGCAAAAGAAAAGTGTTTATCTCTTGGTCTAACACACAGACAAGGGTATTTCTGTCTACAGCGACACTGAACGAAAAAGCCTATGTTTGGGCTAAAAGCACAGCTATAGTAAGTGCTAATGTGTATTTTTGATTTAAAGTATTTCCCTATTTTATCATGGTTACTAGAATAGTAGTATAGACAGAAGTATATAACTAATGATTGAAAATGCATATATTCATTTCATTGAAAGGAAAAGCATAACTGGTAGACATAATTTCTTGATCACCCCACCTCAAAGGTTTGGAGACAAACTGCAGAGAGTGAAAAAATGATGTAGACATTCTTTTGTGTTTTTTAAAACCAGCGTTTGGTTTTATGTTATGTGGAGTTTAGTTGCCCTTTCCTTGGTAGTTACAAGAACTTTCCAGCTTGAGCTGGAAAGGTTTTGCACACTTGCATGACTTTTCTGGGGTTACTGTATCTGTAGCAACCAGTTCCTTCATCCTTCTGCTTGTCTTCAGTTCTCTGTGGCATTAGTTCTCAGCTATGGCATTACAGGTGCTCTAAAGGTATTTTTTTCCAGCCGTGAACAGACCACACCGATTTTAATGCTCTTATATGAACACTTAGGCTTTCTGAGTTTTTCTATTTCCCACTCCTTACCCCAGAAGCATCGTTCTTTCAGCAAACACAGAGAAGGCTGTAGGCCAGCTTCCCTCCTTGGGGAGTCCTCTGGGAAGGACCTTTGAGACTTTCAGAGCCTGAGTTTCTTACTTTGTAGTGGTGGACTGTGAAGAGATGACTTTGGCTTCTTCCCATTCCATTTGCTGTTGAACAGTATTTCCAGTCCTCCAAATGATTTCAGCATCTGCATTTCAAATGGATGGGTTTCAATGCTGCCAGCCCCCCTGCTCCAGCTCTGGGTACTGAGACTCCTCCACAGGCAACTCTTCTGATTTCTCCTTCCCCTCACTCCTTTAATTCTCCCTTCCCTTGGGGTTGTTCTTACTACAGCTCATGGTCTGAGAATTGAATAAAGCCACAGTGGTGCAGCACTGAGGGAAGGGCAGGCTGGGAGGGAGCTGGAGTGTGCTACTCATCAGTTTCACACTTGGTTGTCACAATTTACTGTATTTTTTACTTTTTTTTTTTCCTGTTGCAGTTTTGCTAATTTATCAGACGGTCCAAATGTTTTGACATAACTATTTCAGTTTGCATTATTTATTTATGATGCTTTTTGTCATTGTCTTTTATACATTTGGGATTATAAATTATGTACATGTTAAAATTAGCATCTCAAAGAAGTCTGTTACCCGTGGTCAAAAAAACCAGTTGATTTATATTTTCCCAGAATCTATTCCCAGTTTACTGGATTGGATGATTTTTTTTAAAGTATGTAGCCAATCATAATGCAATCCTCCTCCCCCTCAATAATTGTGTTCTATTTAATAACATTCTTGTAGCATAGATACTGTATCACTATCGACAGATTTCTTAGAAATGCTGCTATCTCTATTTAACTAACATTTTGTTCAGTTTTTGCCTCCAGTGGAAGCAGAAAGGGTTTTTTCAGCTGTTAAATCCAAAATCAATATAATTTATTTATGTAAAAAAAAAGTCACGATTGATATATTTTTGAACCTTTTAAGTACTAACTTTGTTTTTATTCAGTGGAAGAACATGTACTTGCCCTAAATCCTTAAAATACAAATGCTATAAAACTTCATATATCTTCAAAGCCTTACTGTGAATGGATACAGAAATCTCTTCCGAGTCCATTTCTTGTTATGGGATGGTTTTTCCAGGGTTACACGCAAAAGGAACAGGGTTTAAAGTGAAATTTATTTAATTAGCCAGCATGCTCTATACCTTGTTCTTCCTTAGCAGACATGTATGCTACGTCTCTGGGTGTTTAGGCTTCTCTTTGCTACTTTGTGACCCTTTGCAACCCGATATACTCTGTGGATTATTTAGACTGTAAGGCGTTAAATGGCTGCTTCTTCTTTTCCATCATATCCCAAACAAATGCCAAATTTTCACCGGTTTTCATGGCTATTCACACACATACATCCTTCACCAAATGTGCTAACAAAATAAACTGTCTGTGCTCTTGAACATGGATAAAAAGAAAAAGATTTAAAAGTCAGATTTTTATTTTTTTAATTTAGTGACTAGATGATGCTTCTCTTTCAGACTTGGGAGAGCCTTGCTACAGATGTATATAATTTCTTTTTTTTAGCAAATATATGTGAATGTTTAATTCACCTGACTCAGTGATAAACGTGACTTGCCTTTTTCTCAGCATGAACCCATTGAGCAGCTGTTGAAAGCAGTGGCCTGGTGGCTGCTCCAGCTTGCTCCTGGTGCCGTGTGTTACTCTTCGCTGGGCTTCTCGCTGTGAGGGGCCGAACGCGCGGCTCTCGCCGCGCCCTGGGTGAACTCGCCGGCGTGGGGAGCTCATGGCCCACGTGGGTTGCAAGATGCCAGGAGCAGCCCAAGCTCCAGGGGCAGTTCAAGCACAGAGGATGCACACGGGGTCTCTGCTGACCCGCTTTTTCCACAAGGGTGGAATCCCAGAGACCTCCGCAGTCATCACACCCCCCCACCCTCAGAGCAGTTCCACCCCTTGGCTCTTGCACAGCCTCTCGCAGCAGATGGGGTCCTGGGAGTGCTGGGCTCCTCGCCCTGCGCTTCCTGCGCCTCCAGGTTTTGTGAATTCTTGTCCTAAATCTCTGTGGAAGGATCTCAGGCTTTAGCAAAGCAGGCATTCGTCAGTGTTGCATCAGAACGATGTGCAGGAGCAGCTCCATTCTTCCAAGATCCAGGAAAAAAGACACAGAGTAAAACCAGTGCTTTTACTGCTCCACCTGCCCTGTGTAAGCACCTTGTCCTGGTATTTTGTTACTACTTTGGGGAAGAAAAAGAGAAAAGTACCCAGCAGAAAAGACCGGCAAAATGGTAGCGTGAACTGTGAATTTCCAGTTGTAGAGTCTCTCTTTAAATTCTGGTTTCACACACTGCAGCCTTGCACCTCAGCATCCATCATGCAGGTATTTGCTGGCAGAATCTGCAGGAGGAGGGCCATGGAGGAGCACGTGCTGGCTTTGGGCCATCACACCAGTGGTGGCTGCAGTGTCCTGTCTCTTCAGACAAGGTGTGCTACCTGCTGGTGGCAGCGAGTGGATGTGGTGCAGGGTGGCCCCGTGGGCACAGCTTGCTCCCTGTTGTGTGTTACAGAATACAGGTGCCCCTTTCTGGACTGAGAGAGTAAAACAGGCACAGCTGCACCCCCCCGCTGCTGTGCCTGCCTGGATTTTATCTGACAGGACACAGAGAAGTCTCATCACACATTTAGACAGGATCTCTAATTCCCTTTATGGTCACAAAAAGGGGGGAAGAATTTTCCTTGGCACTGAGCCGTGTTTGGGGGGAGCTTTACCTACCCCAAGTGCAGACATCCCCACTCTGGGCTCTCGACAGTTACAAGAAAGGATTTGGGGTTGGAAATCTTGGCCAGCAGTGAGCAGAAGGCAATTTCTCTAATAACATTTGGTTTGCATTGAATAAAACTTGAGCTTTCCAGTGCAGTTTTGCTCCTCATCTCTTGAGGAGCCACTTTGGCCCCAGGGCTCTGGAGCATGGGCTCAGTCACAAGATCAGGAATCTGCTCACATTTTACAACCAGACACTACACTACAGGTGAAGTCCCCAGATGCTCCACACCCTGTGTGCCAGGGCACAGCTGCGTGGCACCCATGGGCGGCCACGGGCACCGGACAGATGGACAGGGCTGCCAGGAAAGGAGTCAGCCCAGCGACCCGCAGAGCAGCAGCCCTGGAAAAGTGGAGGGAAGAGAAATACAGCTTCCCTCTCAGTCCCCTTCCCATCAATCTGCACAGTGTGCCCTGTACATCTGGACAGCAGGCCTAGGAACATCATCCTCACCCTCCCATGTGGCTTTTTGAGATGCTGGTGGTTTCATGGTGCTCCCAGGGATGGCTGGTGACCGTCAGTGCAGTGCCATAGGTGGCACTAATTCCTGAAGAATCAAGATTTCACCTCAAGAGGTATAAAACAGCGCAAGATCTTCGGCCCAGCAGATCAGTCCCACTCCCCATGTGGCCTTGTTCTCCCTCCAATGGGATTTTAATTCATGAACAACTCCATACAGCACCACTACCTGGCTCCATTTGCCAGTGGTCTGGATGGGATGTGCCATTACTGGTTTAACCTGGAACTCAGTCCCAGCCTGCCTGAATGCATCAGTTCAGGCAAGCCCAGCATGAGCCTTCAGAGGGTTTCAAGAAATAGCAGTGTCCTGGCCTGCTGCAGGAGCAGCTGAGGGGTGTGAGAGCCACGGCCGATGCTCCAGCCTCTCCTCTCTCTGGGCTCCTGCCGAGCACTGGTTGTCAGGTTTTTCAGCTGGCTGTGCTATAGCATAGGGAGACATTGTACAGGAATTGCCTGTACTCTTTGGAAAAACAAAATTTTACAGGAAAACCTCACAGTGACTTTTTTTGCTTCCAGAAAAGGACAGAGGTTTCTGATAGAGGAAGAGATGTGCAAAAAACAAAGCTTGACTCACCCAGAGGAAGACATCTCTGGTCCAGAAGGAATAAATAAGCCTGTGGGACTCCTAGTCTCATTACTCCAAATGAAACACATTTCCCGTCTGCTCATGACAGGCAGTTTTCCATGCTTTTATGGCAAATCTTTTTCCAAATAGATTTAGATGTTAGATTAAGGCTGGTTTTTATGGAAAGTGACGTTTTGGAAGGCACGGAGCTGATCTGATTCTCGGTGAGGGACCGGCCCCAGCAGCCTGCAGATGCCACGAACTGATGCCTGCGCTTTGCAGAAGGGCATTTTCAAGAAAAGCAACCCCGGGATCGGAGTGGGGTCGGAGGTCGGGGCAGGGTAGGGGCTGCCGAGCGAGCGGATGCGCCGGGGCCGGGTCCTGAGCGCGCCTCCGAGCATCCGAGCATCGCCGCAGGTGCCGGGGGGGATCCGCCGCGCCCGCTCGGGGCGCGCTCCGTGTGTGCTGCGTCCCACGCTCTCGCGGCGAAGGGAGGAGGTTCAGGTGTCCTCCAGGGACGGGCAGGTTCAGAGCCCTGGTCCCTGTCCCCGAGCCAGCGCTGCGGACGCTGCGTGACTCGAGCCCCTTCCAGAGGTGCGGGAGCCGCTCCCCTGCCCCCGGGGGCGGGCGGCCGGTGGAACCGGCGCCTGGAAAGGCTCGGAGCGCCCGCCGCGACCGGGATCGAGGCGGGGCCGTGCCAGCAGCGACGGGGAGCGC
>VZSE01002185.1:253454-288739 GCA_013398275.1 Promerops cafer | reverse complement strand
GGCGAAGCGCTGCACTGGTTGGCCTGCGCGCTGTACGTCGCCTGCCGCCGGAGCCGCGTGCCCACCGTGGGGAGCAGCCCGATGGAGGGGAACGGCGTCTCCCTGACCCGCATCCTGCGCTCCGCGCGCCTCAGGTGAGCGCCCCGCCCGCCGGGCGGCCCCTGCCGGGGCCGGGACTGCCCTGCGCTGCCAAAGCCGCTAATCCTTCGCTCCCAGCGCTGCCAGACGCGGCGGGGTTAAAGCAGTAAATCCGCTGTTATTAAAGATGGAAATTAGATGGAAATACGTATTTTCCAAGTTCAAGCCTTTAGGAAACCACCTGTGTTGGACCAGCAGCTGTTCTACACACGCCAGTTGTTTCTCCCCGTAGTTCATTTGACCTCAAACACCTCGGCGCGTGCCATCCCGGTACCACATGTGTCTGACTCAGGATTGAGGCCAAATCCCGACGGAGTGCTGGCAGCTGCTGGCTTTTGTGGGAACACAGCCCTGGTGATCACAGAACTCACCTTCTGCCCGACCCCGGCAGCAGCTCCCCTGTCGCTGTGGCTCTGACCGGGGAGCATGGAGCCCGGGACGTTGCTCGTTCCGTTTAAAGACCCGCTCCCCTCCGGGCTGCTGGAGGGGTTGTCAGTTACGTACATCCCAAGCTGACAGGTTTTTGGGCAGGTAGCTGTGACAGGCATCGACTCTTGGCTCTTGTTGCCTGTCCTGCCTCTGCCTCGACACGCAGAGCGGTGCCTGCACTTTGCTGTCCACCACTGCCCTGCTCTACACAGCCATGCTGACAGCCTCCACGTCTAGTTCATGTTGCCATGCCTTAAAGAGGGTCAAGGAGAAACCCCAGGGTGATAAAAGGCAAAAAGCTGATAACATATACAGTTTGGGAGTGTTATCAAAATAAATTGTACACCTACATAGTAATCACGTCAGTCATTAAAGGAGTAAGTATGTTACATTTTGGCTTTTTAAAATTTTAGAATGGAAGTTAGTTAAAGCTCAAAGCAGACTTTTCTTTTTTCTTTTAAGTTTGATTCAGTTTTTTAGCAAAATGAAGAAGTGGATGGACATGTCAAACCTGCCTCAGGAATTCCGAGAGCGAGTTGAGAGGCTGGAGAGAAATTTTGAAGTGTCAACTGTGATTTTCAAAAAGTTTGAACCAATATTTTTTGATATATTTCAAAACCCTTATGAAGAAACTTCCAAACCACATCGAAGCAGGAAGCAGAGGTATTTTCTAGATTTGATGTGACTTTTCCCTGAAAAGAGTTATACCCAATATAAATTTGTGAAAATTAATTTCCAAAGTGGTGGGGCCTCTTTGACTCTGAAATGCAGCCAGTGCAGAGCCACCCCTGACCCTGGTGGGTGCAGCTCAGGTCAGCTGGGCTTCACATCCAGCTGCTGTAACACAGGAGCTGTCCCACAGTGAGAGCATCGGGGTGTGGTGGGGAGAGGTGCCATGAGCTGGGTTAGCTCCCAGGTGCAGTGAGATCAACACTTCTAACGTTTAGCAGAAATGGCTGAAGTGGCACAGGAGTGCTGTGTCTTGGCACAGAGCTGGCAGGGCGTTGGTGTCGTGCCACGATCCCTCTGCTCGGGGGCTGTCACACCCCCGTGACCCTCCCCGCTGTCGGGTGTTTGCTGGGGTTGCTGGACTGATGCCTTTACCTGGGCTTAGAATTAGAGGGGAAAAGGGATTTTACCTTGGTGTTTATTAAAGATCCTTTGTTCCAGGCAGGAGCACCCTGCAGAAGTGCCCGCCCAGACCGGTGCACGGAACCCACAAAAGACCCCCCCCCGGGGGTCACGTATACAATTATAGATCTTGCATATTAGCATATCTATCACAGGTTTCCCAATGGGAGGCTCAGGAGAAGCCCCCTCGTAAGGAATGTCCCCCCCGCATGGGTCTGTCTTAGTTTACAGAATGTGTTCTGGAGAGGACCTTGGCTCTGGGACTCTCTGACAGCCTAACTACGAGGTTTCCAAGATGTTTGGTCTCTTGGCTTAACGGAGCTTTGGGTCTAAGCTAGTTATCAAGCTTAGGGAATGACAAGTATGTGGGCTAAAAGCACTTGGGATACATAAAGCTGCATAAAAGTATATATGAAAGGGGGATATGAGAAAAGTGTATGAAAAAGCAAAATCATCATGGCATCAGGACGAGTGGAAACACTAAATCGGAGGAAGTTACAGCTGATGTGCTCATTTTTATGACAAATTTGGGAACGTGTGGTGTCATCTTCAACACACACATGGAACTTCTGCCTTATTGAAAGGAGCTCGTCCATACTCCCTGCAAGAATACAGCTTGGTAGTGGGAATGTAACCCTGGGGGTGAGGGAGCCAAGCTGTGGATCTGCAAGGTGCTTTTGTCAGTTCACATGGGTTCTCTGGGTGTGTGGGGGGACAGCAGTTCTGTTGCAGTGCTCCAGTGGAGCTCCACTTCCACAGGCAGAGCGCAGGGGGAGGTGCTCTGTTGGGTGCTCTGCTCGTGCTGCTTGGTGCCACCGTGGCTTTGGCTGCTCTGTGGGCTGAGTCACATCTTCCTTGGTCTGCCAGCCCCATGGGCTTGGATAGTTCTGCTCCAAACAGGAATCGGCAGCTGGGCTGTGGTACAAGCTATAATTGCCTGTTCTGAAGGGATGGCTGATGCTTTAGTAAAGTATTTCGGAGAAACCATCACTGGAATATATACAGCCTTTGTCACCTCCCCACCTGTGGCTGCAGGAGGGTTCTGTGGGAGCTGGGATACCAGCAGAATAGCGTGGCAGGGTCAGAGGCCAGAGGCAGCCTTTGGCTTGGGAACAGGGTCGGGAGGTTGTGGATGTGTGCAGGACACTCTCTGGAGCCAGGTTGGGCACTGTCTGTCAGGCAGTGAGAGCTGAACTCAGGACATGTAGCTTAGACTGCCTCAGTGTGGCACTAAGACAGCAGCTCCAGCTGTTGTTTTGAGCAGGGAAATGGAATGAAATTTGAACTGTAGAACAAGGTTTGGATTCCTGGAACTGAAGAGTAACTTCTCCCCCCATTTTTCTCATTGACAGGCGGGTGCCATGCAGCGTCAAAGATCTCTTCAACTTCTGCTGGACTCTCTTTGTGTACACTAAGGGTAGGCTGCTTGCTTTGCCTGCATGGTTTGTATACATTCCCAGCTGGGAACTTCTGTTGTGTTGCTTGACGTGATGTGCTGTCTCTTAAAGGTAATTTCCGTATGATTGGAGGTGATTTGGTCAATTCCTATCATTTACTTCTGTGCTGCTTGGACCTGATTTTTGCCAATGCCCTTCTGTGTCCAAACAGAAGAGATTTGCTAAATCCATCATTTAAAGGTATGGTGGGGACAAATTATATACAATCAACTGTGCTTTGTTCTCTTGGCTTGTTTGAAATGAAGCTGAAGGTTGATTGTCTGCCCCCTCCTCCTGGTTCCCAGGCTTACCAGTGGAATTCCACACTCTGGAGATCAAAGCCTCCGAGGATCCTCCCTGCATCATTGCCATGCTCTGTGAGCTGCATGATGGGCTCCTCGTGGAAGCAAAAGGCATAAAGGAGCACTACTTCAAACCATACATTGCAAAGCTGTTTGATAGGAAGGTATGTCTCACGGGTTTTAGGAGCACTTGGTGGTGCTCTGTGCTGGTCTCGAGGCCATTTAAGTCCTGCAGGTTCCACAGGGGAGAGCAGAGGAACTTGTTAATGAGCAAAGGAACTCAGACTGGCTCAGGTTTTCTTTGTCTTTTAGCAGGAGCAGAATTCCCTCAGACTTCTGATGCTGTGTGCTGTAAGGTCCCCTCTGTTTCAGCTTTTTATGTCAGTGAAGAATCTTTGCTTTCCTTTCTTGGCAGTGTGAAACTGAACCATGAAGGATGGTGTTTTCGTCAGGCAAGAAAGTGATCTCCTTGTGGAATAATTGTATGGGATGTCTGTCATGGGAGTGTGGGTCCTGCTGCTTGTCTTGAACTTGAGCAAAATGCTTTGGAAGGAGACGTTGAGGTTGCAGATGTAAAAATTGTCCTGTCTAGCTCTGATCCTGGAAGTGTTTTCCAAGCTCTGTGGAAGCTTCCTTGTGGTTGCTCATTGAGCCAGTCCCTAACCCAGCAGTGAACAGATGTCACATTGCAGGGCTGAGCAGTGAATTTGTGTGGAGCTTGGATCCAGCTGGGCTTTGTGCTCTGTCTTGGTAATGGCACTGTAGCCCTTTGGTGTAGGCAAAAAAAAGAGTCCATGCACCTAAATCTCGTTTCCTTTTTGACTAAAACCATCATGCCCTCACACTTGAAACAGTTTTGATTTTATTATCTAAGATACTTCTGCTTTTTATTCCTAGATCTTAAAAGGAGATTGTCTGTTGGATCTTTGCAACTTTACAGAGAATAGGTGAGTTACAGCTTTTGTTCTCAATCACAGGGCTTGGTTCATGTCTGGAGCACAGGCCTTTGTGTGCTAAATCTCAGTTGTCCTGTTCCTTTGTCATGCCATGTGTAATGGGTTTTGATTATTTGACCATCAAAGCTGCTCTCTGGCTGAAACACTTTCTGAATCAGAGGTGTGGCTGATGTCAGGGGTTCAAGCTGCAGAGATTTTTTTCCTTGATGTCAGGTTTTTTGGTGCTTGCTCTGATTTTCTGGCAACTGTAACCTTTGAATAATGTAATGCAAACCAAAACTTTGGCTCTGAAGGTCACAGATGTGTTTATATACACGTATTATGCCCAAGTAGGGAAATCTCTAAATTTATTTCTCTATCTCTAATTGAGGTATAAATCTGTGCATGTGGCAGATGGACTCAAAAGAAAAGGGAGCAACAATTGCAAAACCACAAAAAAGAGGTGAACAGTTTCTGTGGGAGGGAAGTGTAGTTGTTTCAGAAACTGAATTCACCTCTGAAAGCTACTTCAAATGCAAACCATAAAAAGTCCTTGTCAGTTTTTTTTGCCTTTTGCAAAAATACCTATTAATTTGTTTTTACCTTTTATTTGTGAGCTTTTAACTTGTTGGTCTGCTTTGGGAATTTTAAGCAAGACTCAGTTGTTTTAACAATGCAGACAACATCACGATTTAGATATAAACTCATTTCTTTCATCATTGAACATTGAATTTCTCTTAGTATTTCTACTTTAAAATTAATGGTATTCCTTCATAACACTGTCAGATGGAATGATACAGTAGTCCCTGTCCTTTTGCAGCTGTCTGACATCTCAAAGATGCTTGTAAGCATCTCTGGAGGTTTTTTGGTCCAACTTTCACAGACCTTTACTTCTTCCTAGAAGGCCTGGGGCAGCCGAACCTGTGCTACAGTCAGGTTTCCTGTGGGACCACAGAGTTGCTTGTGCTATGAATACATTGTTATATTCCATTATTATACATGCTGGAACTTCATTCCTGGCCCAGCTGCAGGCAGGATTATTGATGCTAGCCATTTCTGATTTTCATCCACAAGTTCTATTCTACTTCCCAAGTATATGTTTAAAGCCTTGCAACCTTGGTGGGATTAAACATTCCTTTTTTTCCAGTTGGGTTTGCTGGAATAAAGAAAATGAAGGGTTTGTTTGGTATCACATGTCAGTGGTGGTTTTAGAAATAAAACCCAGGCAGGTAACTCCTCACTTTTTCCTGCTCTGCACCATTAGGAACATTAAGGGCTACAGAGTGGCAAGGCCAGAAATCCAGCAGAGCCAGCTGGGTGCAGTTCTCCTTGGTTGCTCTGTGTGCACAGATTTAACCTCTGACCAGCTGAGCACTTCCAGACTGGTTCATTCACAACTGGTGTGAAAGCCAAGGTGGTTTTTCCCTCTTCCTACTGAGATCCAAGTGCTGGTGGAACAGTGATTCCTGCAGTGATCCTGGAGAGGTTTTGGGTGCAAGGGCAGGCAGGGATGACTGGGGGCAGGTTGCTCAGGGCAGTGGGAGCAGCACTGCTGTCCAGAGCATGGAACTCTGACCCTGTGCTGGTTTGGGGTGGTACCTGTGCTCCTGGGGCACCTTCAGCAGTTAAACCTATGGTATCAAACCTGGGCTTCTCTTGCAGCAAAGCACTGAATAAAGAGTATGAAGAGTATGTTCTGACTGTGGGTGACTTTGATGAGAGAGTTTTCCTGGGAGCTGATGCTGAAGAAGAAATTGGCACTCGGAAATTCCCTGCAGATGTGGCAGGAGAGAAAACGGCAGCAAGAGCTCACGTGGAGTGCCACCTGCAGCAGCATTTTGAAAAGGTGATTCCTTTAACATGGCAAGCTCACTTGAAGATCTGCTTCAAGTTTTCCCATCCTTACACACTCTTTGAATCATTGAGATAACTTGAAATATCTTCTTCCTGAGAGGAGGATGGTGAACACAGGCTTCAGTGCTGTCTTGCCACTTTGAAAAGGTGGTGTCTTCTTTCCTGTGGAATTTTTAAAGTAACTATTCCTTAAACAGAATGAGTGCACTTTCATGTGTATAGTCTGGTTTTGTCCAAGAAAAATCAGTAAGTAATTAATACCCAAATATGTAGGTCTTAGTTTTGATCAAGCTTCATTTATACCCCATAATGATACCACAAAACCTTGACACTGAATTAATTTGTTTTCCCACTGTTTCCTTTCTTAGGAAAGGAAAAGTCAACTTTCCTACTCTTCTATGGACAGTAAGATTCATGCATAAACCTCAACAAAGTCTCTCTTCATTACAAAAAGTAGCTTATAAACAGAGTTCATGTTTCACTATATTTAAAAAAAAAATGTATTTGTTTTGGGGTTTTTTTTTATTTAAAAATAAATACAGTTGTAAAATGTATTCAATGAAGCTGACATGCAGGAAAACAGTTGCTTGATTACTTTTTAATCTTGGATAAGGGGAAAAATAGTATTGGCTGTGTGAAAGAACCATATGCTGTTTGATTTACACGTCAATTAAAAAATAAGAACTCTTAGTCTAAGATGCTGGTGCTAGTGTCAATGAATCATATGTCTTAGCTTTTTCTCCCAAATATAAGTGTATTTCATATTCAGGCAAATTAAAGATGGGAGTTTGGAAAGAGTTTTATTAATTCTGGGCTTCAGTTTCTGTAGTATAATAATATTACTGTTTATGCATAACGACTGCATGCCTAACCTTTTCTCATTATTTGCCTTGTATCTTCAGAATGTTGTCAGTCCAGGTAATTAAATCCAAAAGCTTCATTGTGTCACTTCCAGAGAGCAGGATACAAATAGGTAAATGCAGTTCACAGACTCCATCGACTCAGTGCTGCTTCATCCTTTGGATGGAGGATGAAGGGAGGCCCATTTCCCAAGCAGTGTTCTCCTGTGAACCTCTCCTGGGTTCTGCCACCCACTCCTTGTGTCAGCCAGCTAATGCTGAACTGAGAGTGGAAGCATGTGCTTCCTCTTCCTCGCCCTGTATTTTCTATATTCAGATGAGCCTAAAAATGTACAGGTTTTAAAGATTTTAGGTCTTGTTTTACTGTGTTTTAGTTGTATAATCCCTTTGAGTTAATTTTAGGCTGCTCAAAGATTTGTTATCTCTTACATTTATGGAGTCCCAGGAAAACTTTGGCTCATTTTCAGTCACTTTTTGAGCTCCCAGGTGAAGCCTTTGCGTGGTTGTACGAGTGGCATCATTTTAATCTTTGAAGGAATTTTGCCGGAGATGCTCATTTGGAAGGTAATTTAAACAGTTTTGCTGGCTGATTTCTATTTATTATTTTTCTCTGTCTGACAGAAAAGGTCATTTGCCCCTTCAACTCCACTGACTGGCAGAAGATACCTAAGAGAAAAGGAAGCTGCCATCACTCCTGTGTCTTCGGCCACACAGAGCGTGAGCCGCTTGCAAAGCATGGTGGCTGGGTTGAAAAATGCACCCAGTGAACAACTTACAGCTATTTTTGAGTGAGTATGTCCACTTCAGCTGCTCTCATGGACACAGAAACTCATCTTTTGTCTTTTTTTTCCTTCGGGGCAGAATGTTTTCGTCTGTGTTTCTGTATTGTTTCTTGTTGAGGGATCTTCTGTTTTCTAGATGATCTCACCTGGAGAAGGATGGCTGAACACACCCCCCCCATCTGACTTGTCACCACCATTGTGTTAATGGAGCTTCAACTGTTGTTGATGTTGATTTGTCTGTCTGCTTGAAATCCAAATGCCTTTTTTGTTTGTTTACATTTTAAACAAGTACTTATCAATCAAAAGATGTGGTAACCATGTTGGCAGAGGTTTTGGAGAAGGGCACAAATGTTCAGGTGAACAAGCTGCAGTCTTCACCCTCAGCTGGGAACATAAAACTAAAAGCAGCCACGTGCTGCCTGTTTTTCCTTCACACTACTTCAGGGTGTGCTGGTCTTGCCCCATGGCACAAGGATGAGCCTCACAGTGACCCTGGTCACTGTCAGTGCTGACCTGGAATAGCAGCAGCTGTGTTTCCCACTGGAGATGTTCCCTGAGCACATTTCAGATTACTGTCTTCCTCCCTGAGCATAGCTCATAACAAGCAGTGATTGAATAGTAAATAAAAAATAGTTTTTACAAATCAGAATGGACATTTAGTATTAGCACTTAATATCTGAAGTCCAGAAGCAATGTTTTTTAAAAGTAACTATCACAAGCAGGTGAAAACTATTACTTACTATTCTCATCTTTGGAGTGATGTATATTTGAAAGTTTTGCTAGCACTGGTTCATAAAAGTTTACAACTGTGCTCTGTGGGATGCATTTGTTTTGAATATGTTTCTTTGATTGTTTTTATAAAGACTGATAGTATTTATACTGTACAATTAAGACATTAATGTGTCTGTAGTCTCTGATAAAACGTGTTTGTTCCAAATAATAAACTGGACTGTCAAGAGAGAGGTAAATACTAAAATGGGAACAAGAATGGAGTAAGCCTTTGGCAAGGCCTGTGATGAGTACTTTGCTCAGCTTGGATATGAGTTCAGCAAGCACTCAGGTGTATATACTGTGTCCCTGGAAGAAATGGAGAGACTGGAGTTTGGACTGTGTAATATTCTATGCTTTCCAGTACTTTCTTTTTCAAATTAAAATTCCATGGAAAAGCTTTGAAGTTAATTAGAAGACTTTGTTCAAAGAGAAACCTTAGCCGATTTTAGTCCTAGCTTTTCAGAGTAATTTAGTGTCTTAATTTGACACCAGCCACAGGCCACTGTCCTCTAAAACAGAGTTGCTGGAAAATTCAGAAGCATTCAGAAAGAGCATCTCCAGCCAGAGATACTGTAGCCCTTTTTTATGGCAGTGACAGTGTGGAGTTCCTCAGTTCTCCCAGTCTTGGTAGGAAATGGGGAGAACACTGCTGCCTCTTCCCTCTGAGCTTCTCTGTGCCCCCTCAAACAGCCTGGCCTGTGTGGTGGTGTGGCTGCCTTTGGCTGGCTGGTTGCCTGTTGTAGCATCCCTGCTCCTCACTCCTGGCAGTTCCATCTTTCTCCTCACTGTGCTGCTGTAGTTCTTGCTTTCTCCTGCATTTGTTCCAAGGTCTGTATGTCCTCCCTGGCCCTCTTAGGAGGAGAGAACACAATACTTGGATATGTTTAATGTTTTCCTCTGTGTAACACAGGTTCTTGCTGATGAGGAATGCTTGGTGTAATTGGCTTATCTTTTTATTTTGGTTTTATGATTGTTGTTTCTTGATTTTTTTTTATTTTAACTGGATATTAATTTATATAAACAAAGCTTTCTTTGCCTTCGGCTTCAGGTCTTGTGCCCGCAGCCCCTTGGAAAGCATCATGAGCAGAGTGAAGGAAATTGGTGAGACCTTCTGTTGCAGCTACACCCAGTCAACAGATGAGCAGCCAGGATCTCACATAGGTATGGAGTGAAAGGCATGGGCTGTTTCTAATACTAAACCAGGGCAAACAGAATGCATCCCTGTTCTGTTTTCTGTATTTAATAGAGTGGAGCTGGTTTTATCCTAGGATACACCCAGGCAGAAGAGTGCTGCTATCAAACAGTACACTGTAAAGAATAAAAATTTCTGGCAGAGTAAACCCAAGGCTGCAGTTCAAACTGGGATAACCAAGAAGTCATGGAAAAGCAACTCTTTAAAGAGTAAACTTGCGTTCTTGTTAGCTTTATATTTTAAAGGAAACTGAAAGCAAATAGGAAAATTATTATTGCAAAATTACATCACAAGAAATGTTACAATAAATAATCCTTTAAAATATTTATGGAATTTCATGCTGTACTTGGGACTAGTGGATTTCTGAACTTTTTATTTTGTTTGCAAAGTGTGTATGTACACACATGAACTATTATTTTGGTGCTGGTCAGTTCAGTCTTAACCTTGTTTGTGCCAGTGGCATTGGACTTCATCTCTGTTGATTTTAAATTTCAGATTTTGCTGTAAACAGATTAAAACTGGCAGAGATCTTGTACTATAAAATCTTGGAGACTATAATGGTGCAAGAGACACGGAGACTGCATGGGAAGGATCTGACTGTAAGTAAAGAACCAGTGAAAGATCAGAACACTTTTTGTAGCTCTTTCTTGGAGTTTATCTTCAGGCAGTTCCAGAACAAATCACTGTAAAGCACTCTGTGTGTACTGTTAATACTAAAAAAGGGAAATACATGGGAGCTGCCAAAATGTCTTTTTCTTCTACTATTTAAACAAGTATAACTATCATAACTAGACATTTGAATTTGTGTTGCCTTCTAGAATCACAGCTTTATGGACTGATAACTTTATTATCTTCTTTACCCAATGAACAGTACCAATACTTCATGTTAGACAGCACTGCATTTGCTCTGCTTTGTGATGCACAGCAAGGAGGCCAGCTCATTTGTCCATAGCATGCAAAGTGGGATAGCTTTGGTGTTGTTACTCTGCTTCTGGTCTCCTCAACTTCCCTGTAAAAAGGAGCTTGTGGATGGGAGAAGCAGCCAGCTTCTTTCCAATAATAAGCTGTGCAGTGTTGGTGCCACAGGATTCCAGCTTCTGTTTTCCACATCTGAGTGCCATTTGCTGTGGTCTCTGCAGGCTCTCCTGGAGCAGGATGTGTTTCACCGCTCCCTCCTGGCATGCTGCTTGGAGATTGTGCTCTTCGCTTACAGCTCGCCTCGCACCTTCCCCTGGATCATTGAAGTCCTTGACCTCAGGCCGTTCTATTTCTACAAGGTGAGTAAACATTGGCCTGGGGCAGGATCTCTGGTAAAAATGGCATGTTACTGGATTGAGAGTCCTAGAGGATGATGCTCTTCCTCCCTAGGGAGTCAGGTAAGACGAGTACTGATATTAACTGTGCATTAGGCCTATTCTAAATTCTGCCTGTCCTGAAAGTATTACTTGGAAGGTGTAATACCATAGCTGAAGCTGAAATACAAAGAAAAAAACCCTTTTTGTAAATAGTACTGATCTGTAACATACTGCTGAGCAACTTCTATTAGACTAAAGCCTTAAGCATATATTTTGTTGATATTTATATTTATTGACTGCAATGAAGTTCTAAAATAGCAGCTACAGATCTGAAATCTTGCCTTTGGCTGCTTCTACTTATCACAGGCTTGGTTTGCTAAGTTTGGGGGCTTTTCCTTTATGTAACAGAAAACAGAATATCTTTTCCAGGGTTTTCTCTGGTTTTGCTCTTCATTTAACCACATTTTCCCCACTTCCAGTGTAACTTGATTTTTGACTACTTCAATCCTTTTATCACCTGTCCATATGCCTCCAGTTTTTGCTGGAGGTCTAGCATCCAGGTTAGTTCTGAATAAATCAAGTAGTTCTGTTCAGATGACAGCAACCAAAAAATGGAAGCCTTTGAGAAAGCTGGTTCATTATCTGTCCTTCGTTTTTCCTTTACTCCTCAGCTGCAGGGCAGTACTGGAGCTGTGACAAATCTGTCAGTATTGCTGTGGCTGTTGGTAGCCTCCATCAAAACTGGTGCACATCCAACTTTGTGGAACAGATTTATGTTTGATTTGAATTTTCTCAGCTATTCATTCTTGCAGCACTCTGATTTGGACAAAAATTGCCATTGCAAAGGTGTCACATGAGAGACTTGTGACATTTGTAACTTTGTTCTCTGGGTGTAGCTTCCCTAGCAGGAATAACTAAACATATCAATGGGTCTTCCAGGGAACTTTGATGGCATTTCCATCTCTGGAGCTTTAGAAAAACAGCCTGAATGCTCCTCTGACAGGAATAACCCAGGGTGGATCTTGTGTTGGAGTATGATACTGCAGGTCAGCTCTGCTCAACCCCTGTTTGTCCATGTTAAGGGTTCTGAGTGCTTCTTAAATGAAATTTTAAAGCAGTGATTTTCAGCTCCTTTTTCCAAGGCCGCTTGTTTGTGAGGAAAGAGAGCTGCAGTGCTGGGGCTGCCACATGCCCTGCTGAGCAGCTGTGCCTGATCTCATCTCCCCGCTCAGTGCTTGCACTTGTGCACAGTCGGGAGGGGTGAGAGAGGGCCCTAAGTACCCCTGCAGTGGATTGTTCTGCACTGATGGCATATCTGCTGGCCTCTTCCAGCTCCCAGCTTGCTTTGGGAAGGGGGGTTAAACAAAGAGGGGTCAGAATAGGGTTGGGAAAGAAGAAGAGGCGAGGAGGAGGCCGGAGCAGTCTGTGTTCACGTTTTGAACAGGAGCCTGAAATAAATGACAGTTTGGTGGTGTTCAGCATGAGCCATGTGACACTGCTCTGTGTGTGTGTCATTCCCTCAGGTTATTGAAGTGCTGATTCGGTCTGAGGAAGGACTTTCCAGAGACATGGTGAAGCACCTCAATAGCATTGAGGAACAGATTCTGGAGAGTCTGGCCTGGACTCGGAACTCGGCGCTCTGGAATGCACTCGAGGCCTCAGAAAACAAGGTCCCAACCTGTGAAGAGGTATGTGATCCCATTCCTGTTACTAGGAAATTCATGTTCTTTTTCTCACTTGTTGTTTTATACAGAGAACTGTTCAAATGAGATCATTACTGCAGAAAATCTTCTATTAATGGATTGTAACAAAGAAGAGAAATTAATTTGTTATCTTACACTGACATGTCTTATTTCTCAGGTAATATTTCCCAGTAATTTTGAGGCCAGTAATGGAGGAAGTGGGTTTGGGCACTTGCCCATGATGCCTTTATCTCCCATAATTCATCCTCGAGTAAAAGAGGTTCGGACAGATCTTGGTGGGAGCTTAAGAAGAGGTAAGCTCAAGGCTTCTGATACCGCTTGAATGCGTGAATTTGGGGAGAGGGGTTTTAAACTTATTTGTAATTGCAAAAAGCAACCTTGAATCTGAATTGAGAGCTTGGGATTGTGAAGTTTATTTGATCAAGGGAAGGTCTAGATGCAGCCAGTCAAACTAGTGCTGTGACTCACTGGCAGCAGCCAGTGGTGCTGGTGCTTCCCTTCAGGACTGGAGCAGATTTTGCTGCTGGCTTGATGCCAGGCTGACCTTACTCTGAGGTGGGTTGTTATCTAATCACTTACGGTCCGTTGATGTTCAAATTTTTTCAGTTTTTTTTTAGCTTTCTGTTAGTTTATGGTCAGTGAGTTTGACTGGATTTTAGGTGACTTTTTTTAAAAAATGTAATGACAGAGCTACACTCATTCCTGCTTCCTACAGAACTGTTTTTGTGCGGGGGTGGAGGACAGTGCTTTGCCTACAGTGCTCTGTCCTTTGAAGAACTAGTCTTTGCAGATTCCTGGATCTCACACAGAGCTGTCTCCTGACAGCGAGGCTGCAGCAGCAGTGCCAGCACTGCTGTTTCCTTTGCATGCTTCTCTAGTTGGGGCTTGCTGCTTTCATGGTGTCCCAGATACTGGTCTTGCAGGTGCTCCGTGAACTGCTGGGTTGTGTAGTGTTGTCTCCTTCAGCATTTGTCTGGCAGCAAACAAGACTGTTTGGTGGCTTTTTAAATACTTCTTAGGAAGGAGATGTACAAGCAGTTGCTGTGTTAGGGTTCACTGATGGAAGAGGAACCAGATTGGAGATGGTGTCTTACATATGGGGAGGGCTGAGACACAGCTTTGTGTATGAGAATCTGGTGCTAGAGGCATCTCCTAAATTCACTTGGGAGGATGGTGGGGATAGGAAATGTTTATTTGTCTTTGGTACCAAGAGAAGCATCTTGGCAGAGTTAGAAGTAAGGTCTCCTGTGGAATATCAGACAGCTACAGAAGCTGAGCTGGGCAGCGCCCCAACCTCCTGGCCCTGGTGCAGTGGAAGCCATGGCAGAGAGAAACTCAAGGCAAGAACTAAAGTGAAGGCATCGTGTCTGGTCACTCTGACCACTGAGGAGAGAAGATGTAACAAGGACATTGCTGTGCAAAGGAATGTGACAGGGACCTGATAAGCAAAAAGATGGTGTTGCTACGGGAACAGGGGCAAAGGGGTCTGAGTGGAAAATTTTGTGCAGAACTTAGAGAACTATAAATACTGATGACCAGTGTAATAAATGGGCTTTGCTTGCACAGCATGGTCCGTGTCTCTCAGTCCCCACAGTCTCCAGTCGGTCTTACCTGGCCACTTACCCAGACAATTTCTGATTCATGGAAAATAGGAAACTTGTCACTGTTGTTGTCACAGACTGCAGCAGAAATGCAAAAAGCCTGTGAACAGAAGCTTGTACGTTAGTGCTGTGTACTTCAGGCTTACTACTAGAGTAAATGCTTGAAAGCCACAGAAAAGCCTGAGAGGAACTGGGACTGTGTGAGGCTGGAGTCACCCGACTGGGGGCAGTTTAGAGAGGGCTTGAAAGCCGGAACACAGGGAAGACAGCATGTCCAAGGAATGTGCTCAGGGCTTCTGGAGAGGAATGTGTTCACAGGAGTAACACTTGAAATATTACTAATTGCTAGGCTGACGGGAGTAAGTACCTGTGATCCCGTGTGTTCCTCAGTCTCTGTGGATCAGAGTGGCTGCTCAGCTTCCATGTGACACTGGATGGCAGAACTGCACTGGGGTGACTGCAAAAAGAGTCAGTCAAACTATAGATCTTGTTATTACACCTCAGAGCAGTGAACTCTGAGAGCAGGCCTGAGCTGTAAGTGATCTCTGCTGGTGTAGTTGGAAGGTATCCTTTCCCCTTCTCTACAGAAGTATTTCCACTAAGCTGCTGTTGTTAAGGTTTTGTTTGGTTTATTTTTTCTTTCTTGACATGCCAGACGTGCAGCCATTGTCTCCAATCTCCGTCCACGAGCGCTACAGTTCTCCTACAGCTGGAAGTGCTAAGAGGAGGCTCTTTGGAGATGACAGCCCCAAAGAAATACAGATGGAAAAAAACTTAACGAAAGGAACTAAGCTGACAATTGCTCCAGCATCAAGCATTGGTGCTGAAAACATGTCAGTGTCTCCTGCCCAGACAGTGCTGACCATGACAACCCCTACAGGACCAGGAAAAGCAGGACAGAAGGTCACTATCCCACTGCATGGTAGGAATTCCTGCTGTTTTTCTTCTCTACTAGGATGTTTTCTTTGCTTTTAGGATATGCTTAGACCAACCATGCATCTGGAAAGTGTGTTGCTTTTTCTTTCTAAAAAAAGTTACTTTGTCAACAACTGTCCTAGTTTGGAGGACAGGTGTCTGCCAAGGAAGGTGGGAACCTCCCTTGGAATGGAGAATATGACCCCCTTCCCTGCAAGTTACTGTAACTTTGAAATTAGGGGGCTTTCAGGCGGAGGTACGGGAGAAGGAGCAGCAGTTCTTTCCGTGTGCGAGCGCAGCGAGGCAAACAAGCAGCGAGCCCGGCGGCAGCAGCGAACAGACGCAGAGACCCAGCCCGGCCTCCTCCGGGCCGCGGCACCTTCCCCTCCGCTGCAGTTCCGGGCACGGCCGGCAGGGGCGCTGGCGGCTCCCGGCCGGGCGGGGCGGGGCGCTGATTCCCCCGCGGCTGCAGGGGGCGCTGTGGGGCGAGCTCGGCCGCCTCTCTGCACACGGCGCTGGCGGGCGGGCTGGCGGCAGGGATGGAGAAGGGGCTTCCTTCATGAAGCCCCGGGACAGCCGGGCCCGCTGCACCTCCGGATGGTGAAATGGACTGCAGCAGGAACCTCGGAGCAGCAGCTGGAACGGCAGAGGCGGGCAGATCCCGGAGTAATTGTTATAGGTAAATCATGTGATAGCTGGCTCTCACAATTAAGGGTGAATATGTGAAGAGAGGTTCTGTAGATGATAGGAGTGTTTCCCTCCCCCATCCATTGTTATCAGGGATAGTCCCAGTAGCTGGGGTATTTGGGAGCTCCCGACTTCCAATCAAGGTGTGAGGAAGTGATCTCCAGCACTGAGCAGCGAAGAAGGAGCCGACGGACAAGGCTTTGGGAGGGGCTGGGGGTATGAAAGGTAGAACATCCATTTTGTAGACGAGCACGTGGTGGATGAGCCCTTGCTCCCAGTGCTGTTTGTTTCTCCTTATTCAATCTCCTGTTGTATTTTACTAAGGTTTTTAACTAACCTTTTGAAATTAAAAGGTGAGCATCGTTTTTCTCACAGTAATAAACGAGATGTAGCAGAAATTCCGCAGCAGGAGCCGCGGGGTGTCCTGCAGGCTGGAAAAGAACGGCAGGGGCAGGGCAGGGGCAGCCCTTCTCTGCAGCAGCTGCCTGACACAGCTGGAGAAATGCGTCCTCCGGGAGGGGGTTGAGGGTCAGGGTCCCGGTGTTTTCCCTGGAGGCACCCGAGCAGATGGCAGGGGTCCTTTCCAGTGAGGCAGGGTGCCAATAAGGTCCCAGTTCAGTGGCTGCTCTCATGAGCAAAGGCTCACTCATAGCAGGAGAAGCAGGACAGGGCTGGGCTCTGGTGGTGGCAGTGAACTCCCCGCAGTAAACAGCTGGGACCATCCTCCTCTGAACCCAACAGCAAGAGAGGGCAAGGAGCCGAGCCCAGCCCCTCACTACCCGGCCAAAATCTCCAGCTGTCTTTTCCCTTCCAAAGAGAAAACCTCCCAGGTAAAGATAGTAGCCAGCTGAACCCTTCCCCATCCTTCCCCTGCACCCTGGCAACTTCTTTTGTCTCTCTTAAGTCCTGGTCTTTTTTGTCTCTTAGAAACATACGGGAGAAAATTCCCTGAGAGAAAGAAAACAAAAGGAGCGATCCTAAGCTCCAACAACAATAAAAAAGCTTAAGTTTATATTGACATCACATCTCTGGAGACATCTGATCCCTGGCAAACACACTGAGAATTTCTCCTCTTGAAGAAAAGATCATGTTTGTGCTCCTTCCAGTTATACCTCACACGTTAAGCAGTACTTTGGTTCTCAGCTCCATTGATGATTTACTGCAATTTGTCTTAATTTGGTCTGTTATAATCTCAAAAGGCTCTGGAACTTCTGAATAAGAGTTATGTGTTAACAGTAGCAAAATACTGTGAGACTTCTGTTTTGTGGAAGTTGGGTGATACTTGAGTATTTCTGAAAATGATACATGAGCAATGAGTTTATAGCCATTTCTTAATTTAAAAATTGGGTCTATAGTTAAAGATGAAAAGAAAAATTCTGCACTACTCATGTTTAAGGAGATTTTCAGCAAGAGCATTTGATTGCTGATGAAACTAATGAGGACTGTATAGGATATGCTGCCAGTTTTGCAGAATAAGAATTAAAAAAAAAAAGAATGCCCACCTTCCCCCAAAAGAGTGGAAAACCAAGTACAGAAATTGTGATTGCTTGTAAACTTTGTACTTTAAGATAAGCTTTAGAAAAGATCATTCACATTCAGATTCTCCTTTTAAACCTTACCAGAAATGTAATTTTTACTATTTCTGAAGACTCTTAAGGGACAGAGTCTTTTTAGACTGTAGTACAGAGGAGGAGATGTCTTTAGTATCAAATGTTCATAAATGAGTTTGATTTGCCCTTTGACTCTGCAGCATGAGGAGAGCAACCAGTTTATTTCTGGGTATGTGTATCCTCTGCAGGTATTGCAGATGACATGGGTGGAGTCAGCTTGATCCCCATGTCGATTCATTTAGGCCAGCCATGTAAGGTGGATGCGCAGGCTCCCTGCCACCCTCCTGGGAGCCAAGCCCAAGAAGTGCAGCTGCCAGCAGCCAGCAAACCGAAGAGGACGGGCTCCTTGGCACTGTTCTACAGGAAGGTGAGCATCCTTACTCACACGTGGTGCTGTACTTGTGCTCGTGGCTGCTATGAATAATTTTTGTTATAAATTACCCATCACAGTCGAACTGGTCAATTAATAAGGCAATTTATTGTTCGTTGATAAGGAACGAGCAAACAGCGCTGGGGACGGGGGAGACTCTGCTCCACCACAGTCCATCCTTCTCTTGGTTTCTGCCTTTTTTATAGGCAGCTTTTCGGGGGGTCACATTGTGCTTGGGGTCTAAGTCCAAATAAGCAGCAGTTTCTTCATATTCAAAAGTGGATCTAATGAAAGTCAATCATTTTCTAGGACAGTTACATAGTGATAGAAATACATAATAGTAACTTACAGTAAGAGTCAGCAACTATGGTAAAAGGGCTTTAAAGATACATAATGAAATCACTGATAGGAGGGACAGCTGGGAGTCTGCTGTCAGACCCTGCTTGCACTACAGAGATAAAGGAAACCATAGGAGGGCCTTTAGTGACTGATGAAAGGGATTTGTTTTTACAAAACAAACTGAGTGAGCCTATACACAAAACCAGACACTGGAAAAAAGACGCAATAGCGAAAAACCCAAACTTCCACAAGAATATTTCATGGTTTGTTTTTATAATGACACAAATCACTAAATTACATATTACATGCCCATCCTGGAGCTTGCCTCCCTGTGCAGCTCTCATTACCTTCAGTCTTCATGTGCCTTAACCTTGGCACATGCAGTTCTTATATACCCATGAGATTTTTTTTTCTTTTTAATTAGGAGCTTCTATAAATAAATATCAAAGGCATACTTTACTTCAGATTTTACTTCTTCTGGCTATTTTGATTGCCCCCACATTTGCAAGGGTTAGACAGATTTGACATGAGATGATGTTCCTGTGTCTCACTCATTCAAAGCTGCACTGCTGTGGATCCAACATCTGGAGATGCTCCTTTGCCACTTTTAAGTCTGCCCAGCAGTCCTGATCTTGCTGGGCTGGGGGCTCAGAAAGCAGTGATGAATAACACAGTAGCTTAAGGTTTCTAGAAAGAATGAGTTTGAAATAATGCAGGATTTAAAGACGAAGTTAAGAACTGGGTGTGCTTCGGAGAAACTTCAGATGACTTACTTCTAGTTGCTTTCATTTTCAGTGAGGGTTTTGTGAGGGGGCTTTGGAGGAAGCAGGGTTACTTGGTCTAGATGACTACAAAGAATGTATCCCTAAACTAGTCTCTCTGAAAATACTAGAAGAATTTTTTGCTGTTATTTTCTTATTAGGTAAGTTATTTTTAGAGGTTTTCCCCTTTGAGGATATCTGTATAGCTACAATAGAACTTAAGAAGTTCTACCATGACCAATCTCTAAGGTACATCTTAATAGAAAAAATAATTTCTGGAAACACTTGTAAGCCACATCCTTTGTCTGAACTATTGGTTCTTTATTTTGCCAGTGACAGGCGGTTTCTCTGAGAAAAGATTAAGAATTGATCAGCCACCTGCCAGGAGGGAATGTTGCATTTTGGATATTTTACTCTCAGCTGGGGAGTACTTCAGGTGTAGCCGTGTCTTTGACTAACCGTGTCATAGACAACATAATTCCTCTTAGTTATGAAGAAGAACTAAAACCTTGACTGATATTTGTTTTTAAATGTTGACCTTCCATTTACAGTGATCATTGTACTCACTATGATAGTTTTTCCCTACTTTCCTTTCTTGCTCCTGTTCAGTAGAGTGACACTACCCCTCCCTGCTTTCCAGCATAAAGAAAGTGCCTAATTATTTAGTGAGGGATATGGTAGAGAAGCTATAGGCATAATATTTTTAGGTGGATTTTTTGTAAGAACTAGAGATTCAACAGCCGAAGAGTGGACAGCTTAGTCTTTGAATCCCAGAACTCCAGAATGGTTTTAGTTGGAAAGGACCTAAAAGATGAAATCATTCCACCCCCTGCCATGGGCAGGGACACTTTCCACTGTACCAAGCCCCATCCATTCTGACCTTGAACGCTCCAGGAATGGAGCAGCCACAGCTTCTCTGGGCAGCCTGTGCCAGGGCCTCACCACCCTCACAGGGAAGAGTTCACCCCCAATATCCCATCTAACCCTGCCCTCTGGCAGTGGGAAACCATTGGCACTCCAGGACCTTGTCCCCAGTCCCTCTCCAGCTCTCCTAGAGCCCCCTTAGGCAGCAGAAGAGGCTCTGAGGCCTCTCTGGAACCTTTTTCTCTCCAGGCTGAACAACCCCCACCCTCCCAGAGGTGTTCCTTCCTCTAATCATCTTTGTGGCCCTTACAGGATAGCTCTGCTTCGAAGTCTTTCATTTCTGCAGGCCGGGATGAGCCTGTTTGGCTTCACTCTTTACTGTGTGTCTTTTCCTTCCAGGTGTATCATCTGGCAAGTGTGCGCTTGCGAGATCTGTGCTTAAAGCTGGACGTCTCCAATGACTTGCGCAGGAAGATATGGACATGCTTTGAGTTCACCTTGGTTCATTGTGCTGATCTTATGAAAGACAGGCATTTGGACCAGCTCCTCCTCTGTGCTTTTTATATCATGGCGAAGGTAACATGTCGTTTAAGAAATCAGGGGGATTTTATGTTCAGTGTTATGGCCAAAACATCAGGTGTGTTCAGCGTTTACAGTTGGACTGATTCATTCGTGTCGCGTTACTGGAGGAAAGGGGAAGGCCCTTCCAAGAAGTGGATGAAGTCTCAGTATGGTTTTTTCCTTGTTTAGCTCACTGGCTTGTTGATGGAAATTCTTGACAGAGTTTTTCTTCTCTTCCTGAGTGTGTTTCACAGTGAGCAGTGGTTGACACAGACAAAAGCACTGTGGTCTTATTGTCCTGTGTTTGTTTTCTGTCCCATTTGTCATCCTGACAATCTGTCAATCTGAACTAAAAATTCCATTACAATTACAGAATTAGGCGGGTGCAGAAATTTGCAGGAGCAAGTTTATGTAAGGTGGTTTCTATTCCCAAAAATCCTTTTAGCTTTTGATGATTCAGGCTGAGGAATTGAGGTGGTTGCCTGTTGTACTTTATTTCTTACTTCATTTGCCAGCTTTAATTTAAGGTGGGGTTAAATTGGATTGTGAAGCTGGACTCTTGATTTGAGTCAAACTTGAGCTGATGGTTACTGTGTCCATCAAGCCTAATTCAGACACAAAATTCAGGAGGCTGGATTACCTTTTCTTGAGGGCAGATGAAGAGGAACTCTATGTGTGGAGGGAAACTGATAATTGTCACTACCTGTGTTTTAACTGCAGCATGGGTTAGGCTCACCTGATATCAATACTGATAGCAAAGCCATTTAATAGTCAGTGCTCTGTATTTTATCATGTAATTTGTCAGTTGTTTGGGGGGTTTTTATAATACAGGCTTTTGAATGCTGTCTGCAGTGCAGTGTGAGACCTGACAGCTTTGCCAGAGACATTGATACATTGTCTCCTGGCTCCTACTACAAAAATTGTTGCTTGTCTGCTCTTAAAATTAGAAATATATGGCTGAAAAACAAAGAGCTTTAACAAATGAGCTATTTTGAAATAAAAAAGCAAGGTGAAATTGCATGTGTGTACATAACTGCCTAATGTCTTGTTCAGGATTTCCCCACTTTCTGTTTAGAAAAGTTAAGGGATCCAGTTTCCAAATTCACAAAACACATTTTTGACTTTATATTTCCTTTTTTTAATTTTAAGTGTCACTGGAAGAAAAGTCTGGAAAGGAGTAATGCCTAAGCATCATAAGCAACAAAAAGCTTTAGTAGCTAAGAAACAAGAATTCCTGAACAAGAAAAATCTTTGTTGTTTCATGCTCTCATCACCAGAGATAAATTTTAAAATTATGTATTCATAGTAATACTCCTCAGAAAGCTCCATACTGGACCTAAGCAGCCCGGCCTTCATGCTTGCACTTGGTCTTCAACAGCCTTTTCTTTTCCAGGTAACCAAAGAGGAAAGAACTTTTCAGGACATAATGAAAAGTTACAGAAATCAACCACAGGCAAACAGCCATGTAAGTCAATAGCATTGCCTTTACTTTCTGTAAAGCTCAGAGGTGGCTTTTGAAGTCCTTGTGCTCATAAGAGAAGTCAAATCCTCTGCAGTGTAATAGTTGTTCCTGTTCAGTTGGATTTCATCTAGTCTCCTGACTTCCTTGCTTTCCTTGACAAGAGTGTTTTTCCCTGGTGTCTTGTAGGTTTATAGGAGTGTCTTGTTGAGAAATACTTCTGATTATGTTCCATTGGACAAAAATGCAAACCCAGATATGGAGATGGCAGAAGGTGAGTACAGCAGAGGAGTCTGCTCTTTTCACTAACATACTCGGGGCTGTTAAAGAACTGGACTGTCAAGTAATAAGAAGTGGAGCAAGTTTTATGGTTTTAAGTATTTTAAAGAAATATAAATGTATTGTTGAGAAAACTGTCTTGTAAGTAGCTCTCTTGTGTATTAAATATGGAAATTACACTTCCTAGTTGGAAAGAATTTTTAATTTTGTGTACTTAAGTTTGGTTTGTCAGGGTGGAAGTATTTTCTTAGTATGTCAGTGATACTGTAGTTCTTCTTGGATGGCAACATTGGTAACAAAGAAGAATGAAGATAAACAGTACCTGGAATATTATGGTGGAGTTTTTTTAATATCATCTATTCTGAAGACTAAAGTAGGGAGAACTTGTTTCAGAAAATAAAAATGCTAACTCTCCAGGACCACCATTTTCTTATATTCAAGTTTCTTTTAAATAGGTAATGCTTTCCTTGCTCCGGGTTAGAGAAGAAAAGGGATAACAGTAGTATTGGAGAAAAGCATGAGAACTGTGCCATGCCTGTTTTGAGTGACATGTCAGGAAAGTGAGAGATCACAAGTCCATGTATAAAGCCATGAGCAGAGCAGATCATATATGAACGCATGAGCAGATCTGTAGCCAGGACACACATGGAATTTAGTTTATTCTTTGTGGCAAATTCTCTCTGGGTGGGATTCATCTGCCTTAATGAGTATTAGAGCCATCTTTAAAGGCCTGTTGAGGATTCTGCCAGGGTCATGGAAAGTACTGATCTCATCTAAATCCTTTCTGACACCTCCACAGTTATTGGATGACTTGGAGTATCTGAAGTGACACTGGGCTCTGGTATTTTGTCAGACAAATATACTTGGTTACAAAGTTCTCCAGTGGCTTTTCCTACCAGACTTTCTTCAGTTTATGGACTCGTGTCTCCTTTACACAGTATTAACTCCTGCTCTTTTGACACCAGTGCACAGGAGCTGTGCTTGTGTTGTGAGAGAAGGAAGGCAGACGGACAAGGGAGCCATGGCTGTCAGCTGGGGCTTTGGATGTTTGTCTCGGTGCACTGATTGCCAGAGACTTTGTTGTGGGCTGCTTTGTTTTACTGGGCAGACAGCAGAATGCAGGGGACGTGGAAGGTTGTATTCAGTAGCACTTCAGCTTAATTAGGGGGAGCAAACATTGATAGAAATACATTTGCTGTGTGGCTGCAGCTTTTCCCACTTAACAGAACGTGCCTGAACAAATGGTGTCATGACTTCCTTGGTGCAGATCTGAGTTGAGCACCAAGTTTTTCTTCACTAGCTGATCACAAGGGACTTTGAGAGAAGCCAAAAGCTGGGAGCTGTCAGACTGCTTATAACTTGGTTTTAAGAGCAAGTAATGGCTTTGTACCACTCCCCACACTCCCCAAAATAAGCATGGAAGAAGGGGTCAGTTGTGCTACAGTTTCTTTCTACACCTAATTCCAAGTTTGGAATAAAGGTTGATACTGGCCTTTTCAGCCATAACCCACAAGCCTGCTCACAGCAATTGGTAGCTCCTCCTGGTGTTCATAACCAGCTGCAGCACACCCTGCTCCTGGCTCAAGCACATTTCTTGAATTCCTCTCATTGACCAGTCAATTTATGGACAAGTTCTTGGCAGCTGGACATTGTAAGTTCAATTCTGAAGTGCCTGGTTTGCCAATGCTGTAGTTTTGAAATCTGAAGCTCTCTTATTGCTAGACTCATCTGTGAAAGCTGGCAGCTCCTCGAGACGATCCACAGCAGAGAACTCGAGTGAGTCAGAAACAGAGGAGAGAGGAGATCTTATTAAATTTTACAACGCAGTCTACGTAGGAAGAGTAAGGTCATTTGCACTGAAGTACGATATCACAAACCAGGACCATGTGGTAAGTAAAGTATTTTGGAATTAATACTCACAGAGTCGTTTTTCCTGGCAGTTAAACGTATGTCAATAACTTTGTCTTGTCACCTCGGGTGGGTCAGGTCAGATAGTTGGAGTTAATGGTATGAGCACTTGCTTTAACAGCCTTTCCAAAGGACAAATGCAGATGCTGCTCAATTTGCAAACCCAGTTCCAACTTCTTTACGTTGATGCAACACCTATTTGCTCAAATGCCCGTGGACTGTCTGTGTAAGGCCTCTGGAATATTAATTCTGTTGCTTGGTCGTTACTTGATCTGTTGTTTCACTGCCACAAGATAAAATACTCTGAAGGACCTGGGAGCGTATTAATCTTGTCTTCTGCGAAGTTGCTGCCCTCAGGATGTTGCGATTGCGCTGCTGTGCGGACGTGTCCTCTCTTGCAGATGGACGCGCCTCCGCTGTCGCCGTTCCCCAGCATCCGGCAGCCGCCGGGGTCGCCGCGGCGCATCTTCCAGCAGCACGCCGTGTACGTGTCGCCTCACAAGAACGGCGCCCGCCTCGCGCCGCCGGCCGCCCTGCTCTACAAATTCAATGGCAGCCCCTCCAAGGTAGCGACTAAATCGAGGCTGAAGGCAGCCCGCTTGGGAAAGGGTTCATTGTCTTTAGTTAGGATGTGATCCAGTGCAGTGCTGATGTGTTACGATGAATAGTCACTTCGCACTTCTACCTTCTGAAGGTAGACTTCTGTATGTAGACTCCATCACTCAGAGGTGCAGGATAACCTGTTGTTCTCTGGTATTTCAGACAGAGAGCAAGTTTGAAATGGAGTCAGAGTAACTCATTATTTTTTGTCTTGATTGCAGAGTTTGAAGGACATCAACAATATGATAAAACAAGGTGAACATAGGAGTAAGAAGCGAGCAATAACAATTGACAGTGACACCGAATCCCCCACAAAGCGACTCTGCCAGGAAAATGACGATGTTCTACTAAAACGTCTGCAGGATGTTGTCAGTGAAAGAGCAAATCACTAAAAACCTTCTGCTTTCTGTGGGATCTCTGAGTTACGGAGCTGGATACAGCTGTTGTGCTATTTATTTCTTGCTTTTGTATACAGACAACTGTCAAGTTCCTTCAACACTGAACTTCCACCTGACTTCTACAGGATGCAAAAAGTAAGAGTTATGTAGGAAATGCCAGTTATCTTCATTCCCAAAGACCACACTATGCTATAACTTACTCTGAGCTGTTTTAGCAAAAGAGTGCTCTGTGAAAGCCATATTGGATGTTCTCAAGCCTCATTTGGAGCATCATAAGTTCTGAGTGTAACTCAGCTTGTGATACCAGTTTTAATTAGAATAGAGACTCATAAAAAAATTAGTCAAGTCAGTGAAGTTTCCTCAAGCTTTTGGTATTTGGAGAAGAAACTTGCAAAGTGCCTTATTTGAAAAGAATATGGAATATTATGCATTATTTGACTGTGGAGTAACTGGAGGGAGAAGAAATTAATTATTTAGCCTCAGGAAGAGCTGAGCAGTTTTGAACTGTCAGAACTTCTGTTAAAATGTAGGTTGTGACATGTATCTGACAGCTTTTGCAGTAACAAAGGCAATAATCTAAAAATACAAATGGTGTCTTAGGCTGGACTCTGGTGAAGCACTGAGATACAGTTCTGTGAGCCTGAATTCCCTTTCTCTTGAGGCAGTGGTGCTCCACGTTGGAAGCCACAGAGCAGCCTGCCCTAGCTGCTGTTCATACGGATGGCAGCTCATGCATGAGGAAATACAGCTGAAATCAGCAGCTGGGGTTTGGCCATCTCAAAGCTGTTCAAATGCACAAATTCATTTAACAAATTGTATCTCTTTTATTTTTTCCTGAAGACCTTTAGCCTCTTGTGTAGTATCTACACTGAATGTAAGCCCATCACATAAGGAGGTGTGTATGTGTGAGGTCTTACAGCTGATGAAGGCTTGGATTCACTGGAAAAGTTTAAATTCCAGCATCCAATTCTGAGTTTTTAATGCTGAGGATTTGGTAGGGTCTATTTTACCAAAATGGAGAAAAGCCAGGGTTTACTCATTACTGTAAATCAGTAGTTTGATCTTATTTTATAGTTGTATTTAAGGGTAGAGCCATAGAGAAACTTCTCAGCACTGTAATTTTCAGTTTCTGTGTAACTGAACTGAAAAAAACTGAAAAAGAACAATTACATAGGACTTATTTGAGGGGCTCTGTTCCCTTCATTGCCTGGGTGGGTTAGTATGTGCTGTGAGATCCACAGCTCTAGGGGAGAATACTGCCGTGATTTTGAGCAGCCTCAGCTAATGAATCTAGCCAGCAGTGATGAAGGAGAAATTGATTACTAAGTGTAGGTGTGCAGGGACACTACTCAGCAAGGAGTAGAAAGTTTACAAACTTGGTTTTGAGTTGTTAACTACTTGAATATTTGATTTTTTTTTAAACTTTTTACTTTCAAAAAAAGGTGCTTGACCATGGAGAGCTGCGGTATGAGGAAATGGCCATGCAGTGGAATAGGCTTCGTGTAGATATTTAATTTCCTTTAATCTTATTCAAGTTTTAATGTCTGTCTTCAGATTTTGAGATAAAAAGTGGAGGATTGCAGCCTTTCTGGATAGGAAATGTATTGTTAGGCATGACAGCATCAGTCTTTCCATGGTATTGTATGATGAGAATTTAGTTGATATGGTTTTAATTCAATATCATGTGCAAATCTCCTGGCTCTGCTCCCCACACTGTCACTGCCTTCTCTGACAGTAGGCAACTGATGGAGCCAAAATCCTTATTAACTGTTGTTAGGTGTAGTGTTTCTTCATTAGGAAAATGAATGTACTACAACTGGATGCAGTTCAGAATTCTTCACCTTTTTAGGTGATCTAAAAACTATTTTGGGCTTGTTGAACAGCTAAAACAATAGCTTATATGGAAATTTTGTAATGGTTTCAAAGTGCCTTCACATGTAAATCTGTATTTTATAATAAACAACTAAAAGGTATTTTAACCTGTGTTGCTGTGTTTCCTATTGTTTTGCTGTGCCAATTCATTAAACAATGCTTTCTATCTGTAATATCAAAGACCTTCATCATGTTTATGCTCCCTCAGATTTCTTTGGGGTTTTTTTCTGTTTGAATTCATGATATTTCATGTGTTTTGTCTGAAGTTTCCTCCAGAGGTTTCTTTACTGTTTGTGCTTCAGTGAGGTGTGGGTTCCAGGAGAAGGTGAGTAATCTATTGCATAAAGTCACCAAAAAGCACCGACAGGGAGAGAACCCTGCAGCGACAGGTGATGTGCCAGCAGAGGCAGGTGTGACTCCAGCAGAGCTGGCTCCTCGTTAATCTCCGAGCACTGCAGGCATGAGCTCCAGGAGCTGGTCCTGGCTGCCTTCCTCCCAGATGTGTTTCAGAATCAGCCTTGAACAGGTTCAGATCTGTACCAGCTGGTGTCATGCTGGTTTTGTCACTCCAGGTAAGCATAAAGCTGGCATGAACTCAGCTTTTCAAATAAATCTTGTTCATCTGCTCTACGAGGAAAAAAGGCCAGTTTGTGCAGATTCTGCTGTAATGACTTCTTTGTTGCCACAGTTTTTGTTTTAAAAGATTAATCTGTATTTTGTAGAATCACAGAATCATGGAATATTTTAAGTTGGAAGGGACCCACAAGGATCATGGAAGTCCAGCTCCTTGCCCTGCACAAGACACCCTAACAATCAGCATCATGGAATGGCTTGGTTTGGAGAGGACCTTCAAGATCATCTTGTTCCCCACCCTGTGCCTGGGAGCATTGTCCAAGTGCTCCTGGATCTCTGGCAGCCTTGGGGCCGTGCCCATTCCCTGGGGAGCCTGTTCAGTGCCTGACCACCCTCTGGGGGAAGAGCCTTTCCCTGATACCCAGCCTGACCCTTCCTGGCACAGCTCCATTCCCTCAGGTCCTGTCCCTGGTCACAGGGAGCAGAGATCGGAGCTGCCCCTCGGGAGGAAGCTGCAGACCTGATGAGGGCAGACCTCAGTCTCCTCCAGGCTGAACAAGCCAAGGGACCTCATGTGGCCCCTCTAGGCCATTCACCATCTTAGTGGCCCTCTGTATGTGCTCTTCAATAGCTTTATATCCACACCTGGAGCCACCCCAAGCTGCCCCCAGGCCTCAAGGTGAGGCCACCCCAGTGTGGAGGCTCTTGTGCCTAGTAAGGCAACTTCTAGGGTAATACCCTGGAAAAATCTGCCACAGCCTTACAGAACAGCTTGGGGTGAGAAAAAGGGGCCTCTCCCATGGTCCCTTGCAGCACTCTGTTAATCTGCCCTTTCCCTACAGGTCGTTGCCCTTTACCTTGACAATTCCCTATAGGTCGTTGCCCTTTACCTTGACAATTCCCTATAGGTCACTGCCCTTTACCCTGCCCTTTCCCTATAGGTCACTGCCCTTTACCTTGACAATTCCCTATAGGTCACTGCCCTTTACCCTGCCCTTACCCTATAGGTCACTGCCCTTTACCTTGACAATTCCCTATAGGTCACTGCCCTTTGCCCTGCCCTTGCACTGCCCCTTTGCCTGCAGATTATTGGCCCCCTGACCCGTACTTAACCTGAGACACTGCTCTGTTTCCCCGTCTTTGTCCATGGAATCCTCCAGTGTGATTCTGCAGTAAACCTCGCTGGAACTCTATAGAGAGACCCCTTCTGTCTGTCTTTGCTGAACCAGCCGTGGTGTGTGACTCTGCATGTACTGCCTGGCTGTGCCTGCCAAGGCAGCTTTTCTCACAAGGTGCTTTTGGGAGGGCAGCAGCAAAGCATCATCCATTCCACCACGCGGCTACAGAGCAGGACAGTCACCCCCTTGCTCAGCCAGCAGTGCTGGGCCTGCTGTCCCCCAGGACAGGGCTGGCCCTTGGGGCTGCCAGGGCACTGCTGGCTGGTGTTCCACTTGCCCTCAGCCCAAACTTCCAGGTCTCTTCCTGTGGTGCTGCTCTCCAGCCTCTTGTTCCCCAGTCTGTCTGGACACCCAGGGTTGTCCAGTCCCAGGTGCAGAAGCTGGCACTATTCTTTGTTAAACTTCATGTGTTCCTATATTGCCTATATTTGTGTGTTCCTTCATGATGTGCTGAGGTCTGAGAAGCAGGCCTCAGCCAGAGTTGACTTACAAGATGAATTCTGGGCACTATGTGACTAACACCATCAGTATTATTTAGCTAAAAATAGATGACTGAGATGCTTATGCCAGCTCTTTAACACCAAACTGGCTGCTTTAGAAACTTTCACATAATCTTGTGTAGCTATCTGCAAGAAATGTATCATTTTAAGAAACTTTCCCAACTGACATGAACAGAGGCTTGTTTGTAGGGTATTTTAGGTGAAAACCCTCCCAGCCGAGGCCTCGGCCCTGGCCCCGGCTGGTCAGGAAGTGCCATCAGATCCAGGAATTTCTGTGCCAAAAATATAATCAAGTCACTTTGACTTGCTGATTTGGGCCTATAAAAGCTGGATCCACTTTGGGGGTGAATTTGGAGAGCTCAGCTACAGGTGGATGCACCACGTGGGATTTCCCCAATTGCCAGGAAGGGTTCTCCAGGTCCTCGCAGTGAAACAGGGCTGCCCAGTGACTGTGGACTCTGGATGATGGTGGAGAATTCAGGCAAGTGGTGACGTATCTTCCTCAATCACTGTCCTTTCTCACATATAGCAATTATTAGGTGCATTACTTTGCTTATTTTTGCTTGTTGCTAAAGCAGAGTGTGTAGTTTTATTGACTGTATAATTTCAATTTGTGTTACCTTAATATTCGTAGTAAAATAAGACCATTCTTCCATTGGTGTCTGTGTCCTTTAAATGGCCCCTACCGATTGGCAGAACACTCCCATGTCACCAAGCTTGCTCACACTGACCATACTTTTTTTTTTTGCCTTAGCTCCAGAGGCAGATCCCTGCTTGGCCAAGCTGGCCTTCTGCCTCACCTCTTGGCTTCAGGTAAGTGGGAGTTGCCTGCTCCTGTTCCCTTAGGGCATGGTGCTTAAAGAATTACCAGCACTGAAGGACCCCAGCACCTTCAAGAGCATTTTCCCTGGGAACCTTGCTGACTCAATTCCTTGAGCAGCCTGAACTCCGCTCTCCTCAGGACCAGGATGGAAGTTTTGCTGACACTTTTCCTCCTGTCATCAGAGATTTTAAACTTGATTGCTTTGTGGTCACTGTGGCCAAGATGGCCACCAATCGCCACTTCCTTTACAAGACCCTATCTGGTAGCAACAAATCATGGAGGGCACCTTTCCTGGTTGGCTCCCTTAGTACCTGCACCATGAAGTTGCTATCCAAGTGTTTGAGGAATTTTCTGGACTAGTTTGCACCAGCTGTGTGGTGTTCCCAGTTAACATCTGGCGAGTTGAAGTCAGACAAGGACAAGGGTGATTGATGAACAGATGTTCCTTAGTGTCATGGTCCTGGCTGGGTGGCCCATGGTAGTCACCGGCTTTGTTTGTTTGTTTGTTTGTCCCGTAATCTTACCCAAGGATTAGTTACCAGGCAAGGGGATGATGAGGGTTGTAGCTGTGAAAACCTGACTAGCTTTTGGTTTTTATCTTTGTAAACTCCCTTCTGCAGGTAAGTCTGCCAGTTAGGGCACAGCATCGTGGGCAGCCTGAACTCAGAAATTAGGCTCTTGTTCTCCAGACTTGCAAACCATCCTGTCTGCTGTGGGGTGAGGGATTTCATCACTTCTTCAAATGACAATATCACCTCCTTAATGCTCCTTGAAGTGGATTCAGAGCTTCCCTGCTTACTACAGCTCAGTTTTGTAGAGAGTCAAAGTTAAAAGGTTGTTTACACCCCTGCAGAGAATACCAAAAACCTGCTAGCTCTTTACATATAAGCACTATGTTAATAATAGGTTGCTACATCCCAAATGTTGTACTAAGATGTGGCCTCAAGAAAAATTTGTGGTTAGAGTGCAATTAAACAACTCAGGGAATCGAAACTGATTTCCCCTTAGGAACTACTGTTCTTGTGTTGCTGTTTGGTGACTCATGAGGGGTTTGTCTGAGGAGTAGTAGGAATTGAAACTGGGGACAAAATATGAAGCCATGAAGAAACTGTAAGTGTGTAAGCAGTGCTGGGATCTCAGATGAAAGAAGCTGAATGTGTCTTCAGGCCAAAGACACTGACTAAACAGATTACTCAGTTTTATTGCTTTGATTACAATTACCGAAGTTTGCAATAAGCACATAACTCATCTCCCAAGTAGCAGTTCTTGAAAAACTGGTGTCAGATGAACACAATGCCAAACTCCTAAAACTTTTTAACTTCCTTGAGTGACCAGAAGTGCACTGGAGGACAGGTGCATCAGAGGCAGGTTACGCTTGTGGCTCCCAGCCCGCCTGCAGCCTGGGCTCATGCTGCCCTGGCTGCATCTGAGCCACAAGGCTGGGCAGAGCTGACGGGGCACAGGGTTCCTGTGATGCCTCATCCTGAAGGTTTGTATACCTGAGCAATGGGGAGCATTTGGTTTAGGGGAGCCCACTTTCCCCTGCACATGTACACCACAGCAGTGCTGCTGTGATCCAGTGTGCCTCAGCTGAGGCACAAGGAACCTGGGCTGCAGCAGCTTTACTTCAAGCACCTTCTCTGTCTTCACTTACACGTCATCCATCATGGCTCCCAGCCACAGAGAAATAGCTCTGCAAGGGTTTAGTCACACAAATTTCAGCTAGTTAATGTGTAAATATGGGGCTCAAGCAGCTGAGGTTGTGGAACAAACTGGTGCCAAGTCACAGGTGGCTTTGCTGTGAACTTTTCAGTTCCTTGGTAGCAAGTTTGTAGCACTGCTTCATGGAATCCACCAAGGGGGAGTCAATCCACTAGTGGATGCCCCAACCCTGGAAGTGTTCCAGACCAGATTGGATGGGGCTTTGAGCAACCTGGTCTAGAGGAGGGCTCTCCTGCCCATGGCAGGGGCAGTTGGAACAACATAAGGTTTTAGGTCCCTTCCAATCCCAGCCATGAACACCAGGAAAGTGCTACAAGAAAGATGTAAAGTGAAAAAATAAAGAGCCCTTACACAGGAATAATTCCTCTTCAGCCTGAATTTGACCATGTGCCTTGAGTTTTGTTTGCCATTGCAGGGGGACTCATTGGCATAATTTTGGGTTCATGTGCCACGTTGCTTGAGCAGAGATAACTGGGTTTCCTGTGTGTGCAGCAGCAGGTGGGGATGCAGAGGCACTCAGGTCACCTTTATTGCACACAAACAAGTCCAAAAATAACTTTTTCCTCCTTTCCCCATTTCCATGTGTTTTGTTTGATTATGAAGGAATTTGTGCTATTCAGAACAATGCCCTAGCACAGTATTTTTTCCTTTTTCTTTCTGCTACCCAAGAGTGAAACTAGTAATCTCTGTCCTCTTGCTGTGCCATGTGTTCATCTCATGCTACAAAACCAGCAGTTTTTTGATTGCATACAAGACAGATGTCCTATTCTTTCAGGATAATCCTCCCTTGCTGTTTTGTAGGCCACAAATGCAATGAGTTCCCCCTTAAATTTTTTTTTTATAAGCTCTCCAGATGTATTGGGCCTGTGGATAGGATGTGTGTCCTTCAACTCCTTCCCCTCCCCAAAAAGCTTCTTTAGGTAGTGCTATATATAGGGCAGTTTTTGACTCTGCTTTGAAGTAAAGAATGGACTGGTGATCCATTATTCCTTAAAAGGTCAAGCACCAGTGACATTTGTGTGTCACTTGTGTAGGACAGCAGAAATGGAGAAGGTGGAACATAATTTTGTATGGTTGCATTCCTTAATGGATCTGGCCTGGTTTTGCCTCCTCATGTTGCTTCCTGGAAGAAAGTTTCCTCTAAAAGGGTGTGACAGCCAGTTTCGTTTCAGTGCTGATGGATCAGCACTGAGGTACACAGAGGGGATGGAGAAAGACTCTCAACCAATGAAAATCATACAGCAAACATCACATGTACTTTGCTAACAAAAGCCAAGAAGTGAGAAAGCAGGATGTTTGCTTGCAAGAGGAAATTACTATAACATGACAATAGAACATGGGAGCTTTGCCCCTCAGAAACAGAGACCTGAAGAAAAAAATAAAGCACTTCTTATTAAGATGATGGGAGTTTTTCGCAGTTAGTTTTTTCTCCCCTCTACACATCTGAAAGGGAGAAGGGAGCGGGGAGGAGGACGCGGCAACTCCAGACATGCATTGCGTTGGCTTCTGGCTGGCTGCCAGGTCACTCAGCCACACTCCCACCTCCCCTCCTCAGCAGAGTGGGGAGAAGATACCAAACAGCTTTAAGATAGAGACAGGGAGATCACTCACCAGTCACCATCATGGGCAAAAGACAGGAACTGAGGAAGATAAATTGATTTCCAATTAAAAACAGAGTAGGATAATGAGACACAAAACCAAAACTAAAACCACCTTCTCCCCACTCAGCCCTTTCACCTAGGCTCAACTTCATGCTTGACTATCCTACCTCCTCTCTCTGCAAGTGTTGCAGGGGGATGGGGAAGGAGGGTGGGGTCAGTTTATAATGCTCTGTCCCTGCTGCCCCTTGCACATCAGGCTCTGCCCCTGCTCCAGCATGGGATCTCCCCACAGCTGAAGTTCCTGCTGGGATCCTGCTCCTGTGGGGGGTCTCCATGGGCTGCAGCTTCCTCAAGGGCGTGTCCAATTGCTCCAGCATGGGGTCCTCCATGGGCTGTAGGGTGGATCTGCCTCACCATGGCCTGCACCACCGGCTGCAGGGCAATCTCTGCTCTGGTGCCTGGAGCACTTCCTGCCCCCTCCTTCCCTGGCCTCGGTGCTTGCAGGGCTGTGGCTCTCACATCTTCTGGCTCCCCCCTCCTAGCTACAGCTGTGCCACAGTGCATTTGTCTTGGAGGCCTCTTGGGCCAGCTCTGCCTGACACAGAACAGCTTCTGCTGTCAATGTACAGAGGCCACCACTTCCCTCCTTGTTCCCCAAACCTGGCCATGTAAACCCAGCACATGCATGCATACTGCCGAGGGATAACGTGTAACCTCCCCCGTGGGAGCCCATGCAGCATCGCAGTGAGCACAGCATGTGCTGGGCATCATACAACCGCTGGCTCACACAGGGAGCTTGAAGGTGCCCAGGGGTCTGCATCTCTGGGATGTCCCCGTTGGTGCTGGTGATGGCAGTGGAGCGACAGGCTTTTCCCAAGGAGGAGTGCCCTGCACACCCTCAGTCCATGGGGTTGCTGGGATCAGTGTGTGGGGTCCCCCAGAAGCTGTGCTGGTGAGAGTGTCTCATCCACTGCGCACCATGTGCAGCTGCACGTGTGGCAGACACAGCTCTGAGAAGGCTGTCAGGGCGGATCAAGGCAGCAGAGATTTTGCCAGCCTTGCTCTGTGGGGTCTGTGATGGGGAGCCAAAGTTTTAGGCAGCTTCTGGGGCCTTCGTGGTACTCAGAGGCCTTGGGCAGCTGAGCTTCATGGATATTGGGACATTACATGTGAACGAGATACGCAAAAAAAGCCCATGTGTGTCTGCCTGGGACGGCTGTGGTGTCCATCACTATGGCTAGGAGCAACGGGGCACCTGGCAGCTAGGGTGAGGCTGTTTCCATGGCCCATGATGTCCTGGGAACGAGATCTTGAACGAGTTCGGATTCAGCAGTGCTGTTTGAAAGCAGCAACGCCGTTGCACCACTTCTTTTGGGAGAACCATGTGGCAGCTGGTGTTTGTGAGGATGGCTGGGATTTGGGATGATGACCGCGCAGTGCCGGTGCAGGGTTCCAGGCAGTCCACGTGAATCCCCCAGAGCAGGGCCGCCGCCAGCACACCGGGTCGCCGCGGTGAACAGGCACCGACGGGCCCCAGAGGGGACCCTGCCGCCGTGCGGGGTGCAGCGGGCTCAGGCTCCTCCCGGGGCGACGGCCCCTCCAGACCCCTCAGCCGCCCCTGGGCACGGCGGCGGGCCCGGCTGAGGGGCCGCGAGGGGCNGCGGGCGCTCCCGCCAAGCGCGCGCGGGGCGAGGGTCCTCCCGGCCTCGCCGGCCCCGGCAGCGACCCGCGGCTCTGGGACACGGAGTGGCTCTGCCAGCACCTTTCCCGCTGCGGCGTGGGTGATCCCAGCCTGCTGCGCCGCTTCCGAGGTATGGCGGGGCGGGGGCGGGGGGG
>VZSE01002185.1:222212-253264 GCA_013398275.1 Promerops cafer | reverse complement strand
GGCCGTGCCCGCGGGGAGCGGCTGCACACGCGCACGGCCCGGCTCAGCACGGCTGTAGGCCGCGGCCGCCCCAAACGCCTCGAGCGGAATTGTGTCGGGGGGAACGCGAGGGAGCGGGCTCGATGTGGCCGATGCCGGACCCTCGGAGCAGTTCCCGTTCCCTGCTGATCCCAGCACAACCGCGGCGCGGACGCCCGCCGTCCAAATAACCATGAGAAGCAAAATGATCGATCCTCCAGAAAGGTTTAATGAAAATCCCCTGGGTAGCACAGTGAGCTTTGGAGTGTTGCTGGGAACACAAGAGTGAACTCAAAGGGTTCTGACGGGAACTTACTTTTCTGCCTGAAGCTGCTGCTGCTGCAATTCCAGGAACGACAGCAGCTGCGATGTTTGACAGAGCAGGAGGTGCTGCTCAGGAGAGGCCGAGTGTCTCCCGTCTCCCTTGGACAAATCCAGGGCATTGACAGGTCAGCCTTGCAGCAGCTGCTGGCTGTTGGCTCTCTGATGAGCCTACGGGAGCATGGGCTGCTGTGGAAAAAGAAGTGTTGTTGTGTGTACTGGCAGAATAGGGGCCTGTGGTTGAGTGGCTGAGTCCTTGCTGCCGCGAGCCCCCAGTGCCCTGGAGAGTCCAGAGCAGGCAGTCTGGCTGGTAGTGGTCAGCTGCCACGAACACAGGGACACTGGATGCTGTTCTGAAGTGTAAAGGATGGTTCCCAGCAGTAAGGGAATGACTGGTCCCCAAAACCCTTTTATCTTTCTGGTGGTGAATATATTTTCTTGCTTTTCTGGAACGGCAGAGAGTATGAATCTGTCCTGCTATTCTGTGTGTTAGAAAGGCCCTTTTGCCCCTTCTCTGCCCCACTGGAGATCCTCTCTTGCTCCCCTCTACTGGCATGTGAGCCTGCTTCCTCACCACATCCTTCTTGGTGGTTTTTAATCTTGTCATGTCTTTTCTTTACTCGTTTGTTAACCTTGTTTATACTGTTTCCTTCAAATTTGTCTCAAAACCCACCTGCTGGCTCCAGCTATTTGCTGATGTTGTAGCTGGTGGCCCTGAGGTAGGCTGGGGTGTGTAATCTGGCAGGTGCACACAAGTGCAGAGCTGTGCTTTCTGCTTGGGGTTAGAGCACTAAGGTGTTGGCTCTTTGGCTGAAAACTCACCGGAGCTCATGCTGTGCGGGGGCTGAAGGGCTCTTTCGCAATTTTATTGAGGCATCAGCACACAAAGGGAAGTGGGAAAGGGCGGGTGTCTTCCCATGGGTTTTGGAAGAGAATAAAAAGCTGGTGTGACACAGCGGGACAAGGCAGAAGTGCTGCACTTTGCACAAGGTAAGACATGGTGGAGTCGTTAAGGTATTTTTGACTTTTCTTTTTGTGGAAGAGGGGTTTAACTGCAGCTGTTTAAAGTGTGCAGATAGATATGCTGTGATGTTGTGGAAGGCAGCTGAAGGCTTTGTTTATTGCTGAAGGCTTAGTTTATTGCTGAAGTACCAGGTAATTGCCTGACTGAAATGACAAGCTGGTGTCTAGTTTTATTTAGGACTTGCCAGGAGGATGGTTGCTTCTAGGGAAGGAGCATCAGGTGTCCAGGGCACATTGGACATGTGCAGCCAGTCTGGGGAGTCAGACTGTCAGTGCTGAACATGGGCACCAGGATGAGCCCATCCAGGAGTCACCCTCGTGAGCCAGGAGTTCCTCAGCATGGGATACAGCTGATGGGGAGCACAGGGCTGTGGAGAGCTCTCAGTTGATGTCCAGAGCAGATGGTGATGGGTTTACAGGTGCTGGTGGGTTTTCTTTGTATAAGATATTGTTAACCTTGTATAAGTTTCCTTCTGTGAGATCTAACATCTTGTTTCTATTAAGCTGAAACTGTTGAGAGTTGCATGAGAAATTGCTCAAGTGTTCTGCTTTTTGTAAACATCTCTAACTTTGCACTAAGAACAATTCTTTTGCTGTCCACTGCACACTGTCCTGCAGTAACTTTGATCATTTCTCTGTGACAGGCCACTGATGAATGCATGTCTTTAGTTCCCCGGGTTCCTGGATATTCAGAGGGGAGAGCTTGGGCCAGTGGTGCCTGGAGGCAGCACAGTGGGTTTCCCAGGTGTTCTCAAGTTGCTGGCAGTGGATGTTTCATGTGGTGTGTGGTGTGCAGTGTGCTGCATGCTGAACACAGGTGATGAGTGGGGCTGTCTGGCTGACCTCTTCAGGCACAGGAAAGGGATTTTCTCGTCCTTGTGACCTGTGGCATGAAGGAGGGTGTGGACAAAGCAGGGAGGGGAGTGGATGGCAAAGTGCCAGTTGTCACCATTTCCAAGCAGCCAGCACTAACACTGCTTTGGCTGTTGGAGGAAATCTGTCTGCAGAGCCCCGGAAAACTAGTTTCCTATGTTAACAGGATTTGTCCTGCCTGGGGGGGTCTGGCGTTGTAGACTTCAGGTGAAAAATGCCCTGCAGCTGTTCTCTACCTGAAGGAGGATGAAGAGCAGGGAAGGTGGGGCATCCAGGCAATTGGTCACACCAGGATCCAGCATGCAGGGTCTGACCTTTTCCTGATTCTCCTCCCCATCCCACCAGAAGAGCGAGCGGCTGGGTGGGACTGCGTTCCCATCTGGGGTTAATCCACAACAGTCCTTCTTGGAGCCCTGTGTGGGGCACAAAGGGTTGTGATTATGACAGATCTGAGCAGAGCGTATTAAAATACAAATAGTGTGGCCAGCAGAACTAGGGAAGTGATTCTTCCCCTGTGCTGGTTGGGCCACTGTTTGTGCCACACCTTGAGTGTTGTGTCCAGTTCTGGGCCCCTCGATTTAGGAAGGATGTTGAGATGCTGGAGCACATCCAGAGAAGGGCAACAAGGCTGGTGAAGGGTCTGGAACTCAGCCTTATGAGGAGTGGCTGAAGGAGATGGGGGTGTTTAGCCTGGAGAAGAGGAGGATCAGTAGAGACCTTACCACTCTCTACAGCTACCTGAAGGGAGGCACCTTCTCCCAGGCAGCAAGTGACAGGACAAGAGGACACAAGCTGCGCCAGGGTGAGGAAAAAGTCCTTAACAGAAGGATTGATTGGGCATTGGGATGGGCTGCCCAGGAGGGAGGTGGTGGAGTCATCATCCATGGAGGTGTTTAAAAAAAAGACTGGATATGTCACTTAGTGCTATGATTTAGTTGATAAGGTGATGTTAGGTCATAGGTTGGACTTGATGATCTCAAAGGTCTTTTCCAACCTGGTTAATTCTGTGATTCTGTGTGAAAAATAAGTTGTTAGAAGCATTCATTGTATTAGTTTAATAGTTGCTGGTCACAATGTTGATTTCTTTGCTCTCAGAGTCGTATCATGGAACACATGCTGGTCTGGGCATCACCAAGGGTGCTTTTCTTCTTAGAATTGTGGAATGGTTTGGGTTGGAACAGACATTAAAGATCATCTCATCCCCTGCCACAGGCAGGGACACCTTCCACTATCCCAGGCTGCTCCAAACCCTGTCCAACCTGGTCTTGAACAATTCCAGGGATGGGGTGGCCACAGCTTCTCTGGGCAACCTGTGCCAGGACCTCAGCACCCTCACAGGGAAGTATTTTTTCCTAATAACCAATCCGACCCTGCCCTCTGTCAGTTTAAAACCATTGCCCCTTGTCCGGGCAGTATCTGCTCTTATAAAAAGTCCCTCCTCCCCCTTTTTATAGGTCCCCTTAAGGTATTGGAAGGCTTCAATGAGGTCTCCATGCAGACTTCCCTTCTCCAGACTGAACAGCCTCAGCTCCCTGTCTGTCTGCATAGGACAGGTGCTCCAGCACTGCCTTGTGATAGTCAGAGCAGCATCTGCAGCCAAAGAGCTCCATGTTAGGGAAAGCAATACCAAGTGGTTGAGAGAAATGTCCTGGGTTGGCTGTATGATGCTTGTATCCCCAACTGTCTGTTCTGTTATGCTGGATAACAAGGTGTGCACCTTTGGGACTGGTTCTGAGAGCCAAGTGGGGGACAGACGAAGCGCAGAGTTTGTTTTCAGGAACTGCACTCCCTGCTCCACATCCCTGCTCCTGGGCTGTGTGGTGTGCGAATGGACAGACAGCAGACAGAGCTCTCTTTTGCTGTTAGTTAGTTTTAGCTAGCTGAGGCAGAGAAGTTCCCTGGGCTGTGGTTTTCCTTTTTCTTTGGAGCTGTTTGAACCTGCTCTGGACTGAAACCCCAGCAGAGCAGCGGCAGCTCGCCCCTGTGGCCACCGGGCCGGGCCTGGGCCGGGGCATTCCCAGCACTGCAGGGACTGAGAACAGACTGGGTGAGCTGAGCCACGGCCCTCGAAGGGACTGTCTGAGTTTGTCATCTCTTTTGGAGCAGCAAGAGGTTTTATTGTTTAATATTGTTCATTCTTTGTGCTGGTGAATGCTTTGCCTGTTAAATAAACAGGTTTTTTTCCACTTTTCTCCAAGGAAATATTTTCCCAAACCAACTGGGGGAGTGGCCAATTGAATTCGCTTTCTAGAGGAACCCTGTTAGAGGTTTTCTACAAAATTTGCCCTAAACCAGGACAGAGAAACACTGCTCACCAACAGCTCAAACGTGACATGCCTTTAATATTTTAGGGATTGTGAATTATTAAATTACTCAGACGAAAATACGTAGTGCATCAAGTAGTACCTTTTTCTAATAGGTGACACTTTATAGTCTTGTTTTCTGTTAAATTTTATGTTTAAAGGCTGATACGAAACCAATCTCGATGGTTAACTGCTGGAGAAATAGTATTTTCTCATGATAGTGTTTGCTATCATAGTGAGGCTGAAGCCATTTATCTCAAGGGCAAGGCTTGCAGACAGAGTTAGTAAAAGTAGGTGTGATAGAACATATTCTCCCTCTCTCTCCAGACTTCTCCCACCTATGCTCTTAGACTGCTTTGGCTACAGCAGAGTACCTGCACTGGAAGTTTAACTGTGTTTTGAAGGGGACCTTTAATAATTTATTAAAAATGACAGCAAAATATCTTTGCAAAATAGAAGAATCAGTCTCAAGAAAATTAGAACATGTTTTAAACTGCAGTGGTTTTGCTGTTGGAGTTGAAATTAATTTATGTAAAATTCAAGTTAATTTGACAAAATTAAACTTTTAATAGACAGTTGACTATCTGCAAGAAATTTTTATAAAAATCATTTGTTGTGACTCTGACATTTTAGTTTAAGGAAGTCTTGCAGATGCTGCATGTTGTGTTTCCCATAAGTTTAAAGGACTCCAGGTGTGGCTTACACAATCTTTTTCATCAGTTTCATGGTGGTTTTATTTCTGAGTTCTGTGTAAGTGGGAGAAGCACTTACTCTACTCTGCAGACATGTTCTGTAGCTATTTGTTGCCTTCCTTCTATTGATTTTAGAATGATAAATGCTTTCAATATTTTTCTGAAAAAGGTGCAGTTGCAGTCTTCTTCCCTCAAGGAATATGAAAGTAGTGTGAACTTGCATAAGTAATTCCATATGTACTGCAAACTATAAAGGGTCGTGCATTGCAGACTTTGCTCTCAGTGTCTCTTTTTCCTTCCTAGCTGCCCAGCTGAGCGACTGGAAGTGCTGGCGTGCCTGGCACAGCTGCGGCAGCAGCACGTGGAGGTGATGAAGGTAACCCGTGCTTTGGGGACACCATGGCCAGGTCCTGCCCCAGGCCCTGCACGGGCTCTGCTCCCCCTCTCTGCCTCCCCCCTCTTGGCTTGGTGCTGCCGAGAGCACCATCATGTGGAAGCTTTCAGTGGGCACCTGCAGGTTGGACGGATTGAATTAGCAGAAGAGCTGTTTGACATGTGTTGGAGAAGCTCCCTTTCACATCCCTCTGTGCAGAGCCTCCCCTTGGTTTATTTTATTCGATTTTCCTCAGGCCTGAGTTAACACACTCCTCGCTTTCACTGTTTCCTGTGTCCAGCTGTTTCTCTCAGTGGTGTGTGCTGGTTTAACTAGGGCCAGGGCTGTGCACATCCACATGTCTGCTAGAGGCCTCCCAGCTCAGTGACCAAGGGTAGAGAACACAGGAAAACCTTATTTGCCTCAGTATCTTACCAAGATATGTGTGTGATGGAATGGTTTTGCCCACAGTTTGACAGCAAAGATTAAAGATTAAATGTGTTTACCTTCTCTACTAAGTCCCTGTAGTTACTGAGATGTCTCTAAAAATATGTGCTTATCAGGAATATTCTTTAATATTTTAGTCATCTTGGGGGTTTGCATTTTGTTTTAAGAAAAAAGTAACAATCATAATTTCCACTCAGCAAAATTGCATTTGATTTTTAAAAGCATGAACAATATCAGGCCAAACACTTCTATTGGATATCTCAGACGTGCATTGCAGTATGCTGCTTTAATTGGAAAAGCAGATTGATAAAGACACCTGTTTTCACACATGTTAAGTTTTGGAACTGCACAGGTGGAGATAACATTTTTAGACATTTTGACTTTACTTCCCTTGCTATGTGAAATAGGCAGTTTTTTCTTCTTGGTGTCAAGCTTTAGTAGTCCTCCAAGATAAATTTGGTTGCGCAGAGAGGTTGAGGATGCCCTGTGCCTGGAAGTATTAAAGGTCAGGTTGGACAGGGCTTGGAGCAGCCTGCTCCAGTGGAAGGTGTCCCTGCCCATGGTAGTATGTTGGAACAAGATGATCTTTAAGGTCCCTTCCAACCCCAGCCATCCTGTGATTCTGTGATAGATCTCGATATAGGGTTGGCAGGATATGTCTGTTTTACAGAAGATGAACAGTGTCTCCCACCAAATACCTGACCATTCTAGATATCCTTTACCTTGGTGTCTGTTTCTTTTCAACGTGAAATTTTAAACGTTAATTTATTTTTTTTTGTTTGCTTCTGTAGGTTTTTAATGATCCTATTCATGGGCACATTGAATTGCACCCCCTGCTTGTTCGGATCATCGACACCCCTCAGTTCCAGCGCCTCCGGCACATCAAGCAGCTGGGTGGCACATACTTTGTTTTTCCAGGAGCCTCTCACAACCGCTTTGAACACTCCCTAGGGTAAGGTGGTGGCTCTGGCACAGGCACCTCTGGCATCTGGATATCCCTCAGTTTGGTTCCACTGCTGTGGAGTGCCAGCCAAGGGGCATTGCTGTCTGATCGTTGCTGAAAACTGCTGGGGGGGTGTTTCTGGTCTCAAATGTTCCTGGAGATCCCATGTGATTGGGGGCTGTTCCCTTGAACTTCTTTTAATAAAGACAGATAAACAAACCTACAAGATGGATAGATGTTAGATTTCCTTCCCCACCCTTTATTATTCTGAGAATAATGTTAGCTAAATATTGTAAGTGCTTTATGCTCCCCCAGTCAAAATACAAGTTTTAAAGCATAAACTTAGTAACAGGGCTACTCTTATGATCTGCCAGACAGTTGTAATCCCCACACATCATCCAGCACAGCCAAAATCCATTTCATCTGTAATGTTTGCCTTTGTAGGTAGATGTGCTTCATGCAATCAATGGCAGGTTCTCAGGTTGATAGCTGTAATTCCATTAAGCAGAAATGTGATGGACACAAGGATTCATGGAGTGTTGCTAGGTCATTCACACTTCTCAGGGGAACTGAAAAATGACAAATTTGAGCTTGTTTTAAGGGTATATCTCAAGGGGCAGTGAAATTCAGCTAGTAAGTGGTTTTCATTCAGGTGATCTGGCCAGCCTAAAGTTGCTTTTATTGGTGCTGAAATATTGTGGAGTAAATCTGGCTTACTTATAACGAGATTCAAATGGCTGTTTGCAAAATGAATGAGGCAGCCTGGATTGATTGCATCTGGTAAACCAAAAAGACAGAAATGTGGTTGAATATAAACAGAGTTCTCACAGCAGAAGTCTAAAAACTCCAGTTCTGTCAGCAGCTTTTCTTTTGAACAGTTCCATTGATCTGTCGAGTTAAATTTAGGACAGTTGTTCTCCACTTGCATATAATTTCAAAGATTTCTACAGTGTTACAAATAGAAGTGAGCTTCATATGCTTATTGGTCTAGTAAAAAGCCATCAAATGGTGAAATTTGGACTAATGAAACCTATTACCTCATCATAGAAAGCCTTGTCTTGCTTTAAGCTGTTCTGAAAGGGGAACTGTTGAGGCAAGTGGAAAAAGAGGTTTGTGCAGAGGTTATAAACAGTTTATGGGACTATGTGCCATATATTTGGTCCTGCTGGTTTTGTGCCCATTCAATTAAATCAAATCTCAAATCTAAAATGAATGAGAAGAAGAGAAATAATTGTCATGAGCTATTATTAAAGTAGCAGTTTGAGAAAAGTACCAAATGCTTTGGTGACTGTTGTGGACCTTTGCAGTTTGCCCTGACTGGAATCGAAGGATTCAGTATAAGCTGAGGTGCTTCAAGATTCTCACTGTCAGTGGTGCACTGCTGTTCCCTTACACAGCTACTGTGGGGTTGTGTGTTATGAAATACTGCAGGATGCTGTAGAGTCTCTGTATTTTGGGCATGGTACCCATTTGGGCATGCTTTTTTGCTTTCAGAGGACTAAAACTCCACTACAGGAAGCAGTTTGTGATTCTCTCGCAGGTCAGGGTTTGGGTGTTCCTTGTATGCTGCCTCTCAGACAAGGGCTGTGACTTAATGGAGCAAAACAGAATAGGGGAACTTCCCTTTTCTGTTCATCCTAAACCAATGCTATATTTCTTTTCCTCCTGCAACAGGGTTGGCTACCTTGCAGGATGTCTGGTTCGTACACTGAAGGAGAGACAGCCAGAACTGGATATAACCCAGCGAGACATCCTCTGTGTAGAAATTGCTGGGCTTTGTCATGATTTGGGTAAGGAACACCTGAGATGGGTTGTTGCTCTTGGAAAGCTAACCAGGATGAAAAGCTGGCTGTGAGGTCAGAACATGTGAGCTGTTTTGGCCTTCTCAGTGCATGGCCATATTCCAAGACAGGTTTTATCTGTTCTGTTTGGTCTGGAGTACATCTGAGGAGACAGTTCCACGTGAATCTGTAGCCACTCGTAGCTGGTGTTTTGTCCTGTTTCCAAATGGTGCTCAGAGTTCTGCCCTCTGGGGCTGAAGTGTCCACTTCCTTCTGTGATTTCTCCAGGTCTCTTAAAACATTTCAGAATGAAAATTAGTGTTCCTTTCAAAAACTGTAACATTTATTTCATAACTACTTCTTTTCTTCAGAGCTGACACAGAGTGAGTAATATTCTCAGTGTTGCTGCAGTACTTGCCTGTGGTGTAGGTGCTGGAACTGGCTGTTAAGTGCAGTAGTACTCAAAGTGTCTTACCAAAGTGTGCTTGTTATGGCCAAGTCTTCCTCAGAGATGATGAGGAAGGAATTATCTGGATGGTGGCACTCAGCTGTGGTTACAGGCTCCATGTCCAGGTGGAGCCCAGGGAGGGGTGACCCATGGGGACCATTGCTGCAGGACATCTCTTTGGGGGGGATATGGGGATGGGGACAGTGGGATCAGTGCACCCTTGGGCAGTTTGCCAACAGCGCTGAGCCGTGCGGTGCAGTCACATGGAGGGCAGGCATGGGGCATCCAGAGGGACAGGCTGGAGGGGCAGAGAGTGGACTGAGAGCAGCCCTCAGGAGAAGAACCTGGGGGCCTTCGTGGGTAAGAGGCTGGACAGGCCCCCCCCGTGCTAGGCTGATCCCCAGCATGAGCAGAAATGGGGGGATTCTTCCCCTCTGCCTTGCTCAGGTGACACCCCACCTGCAGAGCTACCTTGGAGTCCAGCATAAGGATGGGGTGCTGCTGGAGTGAGGCCTTGGAGATGCACCAAGGGCTGGAGCCAGGCTGGGAGGGCTGGGGGTGTTCAGCCTGGAGGAGAGAAAGCTCCAGAGAGGCCTTAGACCACATAAAAGGGGGTCCAGGAGAGCTCAGAGGGACTTTGGACAAGGGCTTGGAGTGGCAGGACAAGGAAGAATGGCTTCCCACTGGCAGAGGGCAGGGTTAGATGAGATATTGGGAGGAAATTCTTCCCTGTGAGAGTGGGGAAACCCTGGCACAGGTTGCCCAGAGAAGCTGTGGCCACCCCATCCCTGGAAGTGTTCAAAGCCAGGTCAGACAGGGCTTGGAGCAGCCTGGGATAGTGGAAGGTGTCCCTGCCTGTGGCAGGGGTCTGAATGAGATGATCTTTAATGTCTGTTCCAACCCAAACCAGTCTAAGACTGTGTGATATGTCAAGAAAAGTCAAATACAGGAGAATTCAGATCTTAAGCTTGCTCAAGAAATTTTTCCTGACAACTATGTCTCAGACTAAACCTGTGTAATCTTTATATTTAAGGTCATGGGCCGTTTTCACACATGTTTGATGGAAGATTTATTCCACTCACTCGTCCAGGTTTGAACTGGAAGGTAGGCTATTCACTATTCAAATAAAAATACAAACCTCAAATTTTTAGAGGCAGAATAATTAATCTTTAAAGAGTTCCAGTGCTTGTGAGGCTATAGTGGTCATCTGGCCTTACCTTATTTCATCATTTTGATGGCTTAATTGAAAACCAGAACATTGTTTCCTAATCTTGTGGTGATATCCTTGTTAGGGCTGCACTGATCATTTTTGGCCAGCATTGTGCCTTAAAATGCATATTGAGGGCTTTCTGCAGAATATATTTTACATTTGCAAAATACCAACTAGCAGCTTCCTTTCCAGTATGTTTTAGTCCAAGGGCTAAGACATTCAATAGTGTTTAGAATTCAAACTTTCCAAAATTTTGAAGAATTTCAACAGTTGTTTCCTGTGAATGAAGTGCAACAGAGTCCTTTCAGGCCTCTCTGCTGGTAATTTCTTAGCAAAATCAGGTGAGTAAACTGGTTAATCTTTTACACAGCAAGATTGATTATTTTGTCTTTTAGCATTGTAACTGCCTTGCTGCTGTTTGTCAACACACAGAATTAACAGCTCTCTGCTGAAGAGTACGTTTCTGGACTCTGTGGACAGGGTGATTTGATTCCCTGTTCTGTTGAAAATGACTAGGAAAGCCCCCAGCTGCTGCACTTCACACCAGCCTGCCCATGTGCCCTGCTAGGCAGAGCTGATGACTTGGAGTAAAGCTGTGACACTGCAGGAAAGATGCTTAAACTATGTAATACAATATTTGGATGGTTTTTTTCCACAGCATGAAACTGCTTCTGTTCAAATGTTTGAGCACTTGATCACTTCCAATAAACTAGAAGAAGTCATGAAGTCTTATGGTCTTGTCCTGGAAGAAGATATATTGTTCATCAAGGAACAAATAGGAGGGCCTATAGATGAAACTGCCTGTGTGAAATCGGTGAGTCAGTGTGCTGCTCCTGTGCTTATCCCAAAAAATGTCTTTATTTCGCTGAAAGAACAGATAATTTTGGCTTCTGCTATATGTTACTTCTAGCTCCATGAAGTCCTGAGAATCTTGTCACAATTGATGCTGGAGAAGTGTTGTGTTTATTTCTTACAGTGCTGGCAGATGTGTTAGTGTGCTTACAGTGCCCTGAGAATTCTTACCCAAAAGCCCCCAGATCAGAGGAAAGCTGTAGAAAGTTACTTGTATTTAGGGAACCTAACTGGTGACTGGGAGCCACTCAAGGGTGCTGAAGGAGTTGGAAGAAGTGCTCTCAAAGGTATTTTCCATTATTTACCTGCAGTCCTGGGTGGTCCCAGTTGACTGGAAATCAGCAAATGTGGCTCCATGGAGAAGGGTCAGAAGGATGACCAGGAACTACAGGGCTGTCAGCCTGACCTTGGTGCTGGGGAAGGTCATGGAGCAGATCATCCTGAGTGCCATCATGCAGCGCGTACAGGACAACCAGGGAATCAGGCCCAGCCAGCCTGGGTTCAGGTAATGCAGGTCGTGCTCAGCTGAAGGGCAGGAAGGCTCTACAGAGGGATCTGGGCAGGTTGGATCAGTGTGCCCAGGCCAACTGTGTGAGGTTCCACAGTGCCAGGTGTTGGGTCCTGCTGCAGGCTGGGGTCAGGGCAGCTGGAAAGTGGCTAGGCAGAAAAGAGGTGTGGTTTGGTTGACAGTGGCTGAAAATGAGCCAGACATGCCCAGGTGGGCAAGAGGCAGTGGCACATGGCCTGTACCAGCCAAAACATGGCCAGCAGGACCAGGACAGTGACAGTGCCCCTGTGCTGGTGGGCACTGCTGAGGCCACAACTCAAATTGTGCTTTCAGTTTTGGGCAGCTCTCTTGAAGAAAGACACTGCGGTGCAATGGAGAAGGGCATTGGAGCTGGGGAAGGGTCTGGAACACAATTTTGATGAGGTGCAGCTGAGGGAGCTAGGGGGGCTTGGCCTGCAGTAAAGGAGGCCTTCCCCAGTCTGGATAACAAAACTGGGTGCTGGCAGCAATGAGACAGTGAGCAATCCGAGCCTGGCCCAAGTGCCAGAGCCACAACAGCTTTGATGACAGCAGCAAAATGCTTGGATTTATTGCAGTAGCAAACAGAGGCAGGGATAAGACTTGAAGAAATGAGTTGCCTCAAGAGGCAAGCAGGAAGAGATGGTGGTTGTTAATCACTGCAGCTCTATGAAAGGCTTAGTCCTCTCTCCTCGTTTCACTCTTTACAGCTCTTGTCATCTCTTCAAGGACACTCATTCAGTTGCCACCAGACTAAAGAACTGGTAGCTGCTGAAGTCAGTGGGAGATCTGTCAGGACAATCTGGTCCTAATCAGAATTTATATGTAGTGCCAAACAAGTAACCCACAAATGCTCACACTTGCCCATTATTTTCTGCTGCAGGAGTGGGTAGCAATCTCACAGCAAATACAAGGAACTTGGCATAGTGAAATTGAGTCTGAGAATCCTACAGGAAGAGGACATTCATTTACAAAATCCGCAAGCTGATTCTTATCCCACTGGGCTTGTTTGCACACAGTCTTGGTGCCTGCCACTAGCATTGATCTTGTGCCAGGTTCTTTCCCTGTGTCTGGTTTGCCTTGTTTGGATCCTGTGCCTGTTTTCCAGCAGGACACCAGGAAGAGGAGTGTCACACACGATACATGGCAGCACCTTCCTGGTGTTAGGCAGCAGATTGCACTGGCAGGCTGTGCACTGTGGTGCAGGCCTCTGTCGTGACATGGACAATGGATGTCCAGACACCAGACATGAGCAGTGTCCTGAACATGTCCCAGTAGCAGAGCTCTTTGTGATCGTGGTATTTTTATCCATGATGTGCTTTCGTCCTGATGCTTGCACGTGTTTGCATTGCTATTCACATCAGTTTTAGTATTTCTGTAGTGCAGGTAACATGGAAGCCACGTTTGCATAATTTCAAGGCCACTTTATGGCATTTTTTTAGGGGAAGGATCTTTAAATTTTCAAGAAAATATGCACCTTGTATCTTTTGATTTTGGTGTTCATTTCCTGTTTACCTTATGGCTGCATTGTCCCTTGTGAGGCAGGAGTTTAAGTAGCTGACTATTCAAACAATTTTTGCTTAAAACATCTAAGTGGTTTTAAACTCTGTTCTATAAAGTTGTAGATTGCAGAAGACTGCAGGACAGTGATGTGTTTGTGTATTTAATTCCCTGAAAATTAGATCATTTGAAAATTTCCCCTCTTTGTTGATAGGCTCTTTTTTGTTGTTGTTTTTTCATTTTGAGGCTGCAGGCTTTCTTTTAGTAGAGTAATGGGCAATGAATACTTCTGTTCATGGGTTTTATTCTTGAGATTTTGAGAAAACAGCTGCTTAGGCCCTGTTCTGGATTTCTAATGCCTGATAGCTTCTGAAATTTCTTGCCTTGTCTTTGTGTTCTTCAGTACCTCTGTGTTGGATGTTTATCATGAGCAAAGTCAAAGTGTATTCCTGGTGTCTTTAAAAAGCTGTTTGACATTGTTGGTACACTTTAATTTCTTGATGTTTCTGATGTTTTTCTTCCTGGCTCCCCTGTCAGTGGCCCTACCGTGGTCGACCAAAGGAGAAAAGTTTCCTCTATGAGATTGTAGCTAATAAAAAAAATGGCATTGATGTTGACAAGTGGGATTATTTCGCAAGGTACAAATCTTACATTTTATTATGAATTCCTATTGACAAAATGCTACTGTATGTACAAAAATGATCATGTCGTTAAACACTCTGTGGAATATTTCTAGGGATTGCCATCACCTGGGAATCCCAAATAATTTTGACCATAAGCGGTTGCTTATCTTCACTCGGGTCTGTGAAGTGAAAAACCAGAAGCACATCTGTACCCGTGACAAGGTGAGCTGCATGTGGAGCCCAGGGGGGTCAGAGCACCTGGGAGCACACAGGGGAGCTGCACCCCGGGGCTGGGGGTCCTGGGGGTCCTACCCCATCCTCCCTTAGCCCAAGAGGGACAGAAGCAGTTGCTGCTCTGAAAGTTTTTCTCAGAAGCCGCTGTCTGGGGGAGGGACAGAGCAAACCTCTGTTTGAAAGGATTTGTGGCAGATCCTGTCAGGGGAGACTCTAAAGACCCATCACATCTGCATAATCCTGCTCCAGGTCTGCTGGGCAGGAAGTGAATGTGGCTGTGGTGAGGGGCTGCTAAAGGGATGAGGGATCCTCTTTGCTGCCAGGCTGCCTGGGGTCACTGTCAGCACTCTGCTCTCCTACGGTGGCCTGAGCCAGTTTCAAAATTTGGATTTGTGCATAATAATCATTCAGCTTTATGCTGTGAATGGGAGGAGACGACTAATTTGATTAATTGATTGATTGTTTTAATTTTCCTAGTAAGACAGTGGCAAAAGTAAATGCTGATAGGGTTTTTTGATTCAGGAAGTTGGAAATTTGTACGAGATGTTCCACACCCGGAATTGCCTGCACCGCAGAGCATACCAGCATAAGACTGGCAACATCATTGAAATAATGCAAGTATATTTTCTTTTCCTTCCTTTTCAGTTTTTTTAAAATTCCTGAAACAATCCATATCCATTTGGAATATTCAGAAAATCAATAAGGTGTGGCATAGAATAAAAGCCACTTCTGATTGTTGTGAAAAGACTTAGTGCTTAGAGTGTCATAGAGGCTGTGGTTAACAAAGCAAACAAAAACAGAGAAAGAGGAGGACAAAAACATGAAATTAAATTAGAGGAAGATTAGTAAAGGCCTGAAGATGCACAGGACCAGGGTGTGTTTAAACAATTTAAACTGCCGACAGCTGAAGTCAAATCCTTATCTGCAGGTTAGAGACCACTAACTCAAACTGCCTGGTTACTAGAGCAAGATTACTAACAAAGTCATGAAAGGGCTCATGTAGCTCAGCTGAGGCCTGGCTTAGTGTTTATGTAATGCAAGATTTGTTCAGGACCAGTTTAGCTGGCTACCTGCTGTTTTACCTCTCTTGTTTATGTCTAGAATTTTCCCTATAACATTATCCTTTTTAGTTTTCTTGAGAATCAGAAATACTTTTATCCCCAAGTATTTTTCCCTTAAAGTCTTGTCTGCTGGGTAACTGTCTGCTGAGTTTGGAATGTTAAGGATTACACAGTACAAGAGTGATTTGGATTGCTTTCATTTCATAAACTTCAGCTCCTGATTTAGGGATCGTCTAAAACTCAGACTAAAAATGCTCAGGTTTGACAGTACCTACATAGGACAAATAAAACATGGTTTTTAGTTTAGAAAAACTCAGTTCTTGGTTTCCTATAATTATAGCAGCCTTTCCAAAAGAGTGTCCAAGCTGGAAATGACAGCAAGGTACATGGAAATTTGGAAGAACTTCATCTTTAGAACATCATTTTTTCCCATCTGAAAATACTACGTTTGATGCTTTCCCTTTACAGTGCTTTGTACCCTCTCAGCTAACTCTGGAAGCAAGGAGTCTGTGAAAGGGTATGGTCATCTGTGAGGGAGTCTTGCTGCAGCTTGAGGGACCATGTCAGTGTTTTGCAGGGTTCTGCAATTGTCTCAGCAGTGCTAAACACAGTCTAAAGCAGAACAAAGTGGATTTGCTCATTCATCGACAAGTTACATTCTGTTCTGAACCTGTCTTCAGTCAATCTTTGTTGGAAAGTGCAGTGACAGCCTGGAGACAAGATGTTGCAGTGATCAGTGTCTGCTGTGTGCTGGGGATACAGTTTCATCTGCTGTCTTCTGTTTATAACATACTAATTTGTTTCATTTTGCCAGTTGACCAGTGAGGTGTTTCAAAATGATATCCTAAAGTCGTAATTTTGTCTCAAACTAGGATAACAGAAGCCTTTCAAAAAGCAGACAAATTTTTTGAAATAAGAGGCTCTGGAGGAAAAGTGTATCGGATTTCTACAGCAATGGAGGACATGGAAGCCTACACTAAACTAACTGGTATGAGGTCTCAGAATTATTTTATTAAGTAAAAGAGCATGAGTACCTGTTAAAATGCTGTTTTTACTGGTTTTGTGCACAGAAGGTGGGGCAGGCCTGGGCTGTCTAATGTTTGTGCTCTCAAATCTTGCTGGGAGAGCAAGACTACCTAGTTTAAATCACTTTAATGTTGACAGAAAGAAGCACCAGCTTTATGTTCTACATGTGTTAAGATTCAGCAGTGTTAGAAGGTCCTGCCTGTGCCCTGAGTTTGTTGCACTTGCCACAAGTGGGATGTAAGTGAGCTCTGAGTGATACTGCAGGTGGCTCTGTCAGGTGAAGTACTGGATGTGTGTTGTGGTGTGAAGCTGATTCCATCAGCTCTCGTGGGGTCTCAGGGTTGCTGCCCTGCTGCCTGCCTCTCCTGGTGTGTGCTGTGGGGCCCCAGTGCTGCCCTGGTTGTGTTCAGAGCTGCAGTGTGGGCCAGGCAGCCACGCTGCTCCAAGGCTCTGTGGTTGGCTCTGGCCGTGCAGGGCAGGGGTGCTGCAGGTCCTGCTCAGGGCTGCTTCTGACTGCTGGCAGCTCTTGCAGCACCTGTCAGCTACAGCTCACCAGGCTTCCAGGCCAACTCTCCTGATTTTCCATCACCGAGCCTTAGCTGGCCAACAGAGAGACCAAAGATCTTCTATCTTTGCTCTGTGGATGAAGTGCCAGGGCCTGAGGGCACTGTAGCAGAGAATCCTGTGTGCCTTAGCCTTTGTCATGCTAAAGGCTTTCTGCTGGCAGTTGTTCATATGCCACAGCCATCTGCAGTCTGACCACACACCTGCTGCTGTGGTAGGAGCTGTGTGTCCTCTCTGTCACTGTGTGCCTCTGCTCAGGGCAGGACAAGGGGGGCTGGCTTTGGGGGGCAGGAGTTGTTGGAGAATGTGAATTACATTGCTGAACAATGGAAGGCTGGGCAGAAAGGAAAGAACTGAGGGGAGGTTGTTCCTGGGCTGGGCTTGTGCCTGGGGGCCAGCTGGCCTGGCAGGTGCTGCTGTAACTACCTGCTTACCTGTGGTACCTGGTGAGGAGCACAGCTCAGGGCAAGGGCAGCAGGGCTGTGCCCAGCCTCTCACAGTCTGCCACAGCAAGGAGCTGCTTGCTGGGACCATCTGTTCAGCAAGGAGGGCTGAACAGCAGGGAGAGTGATGTGAGGAGTGTGCCAGCATCAGATGTACAGTGGAGCGTGAAGGACAAGTATGTTCTCCTCTTAAACCTCCTTCCTGCCTCTAGTGCTGTGGAGGGTAAGATTTTTCCTCTTTTTTTGTTTTCCATCAGGGAATTTTCTCCCAATTGTTGCCCAAGAGATGGGAACTCTTAAGATACTTAAGAGAGACAAAAGATGTAGCCAGGGAGAAGGGGAAAGGGTGCAGTTTGCTACCATCTCTGAGCTGGGGGGCTTTCTCTTGGGAAGGGCAGAGATACCAGGAGATTTTAGCTGGGGGGTGAGGGGCTGGGCTCAGCTCCTCGCTCACTCTCGCCCTCGGGATCAGCAGTGATGGGCCGGCTGCTGCTGCTGCGGGGAGAATTTGCTGCCACTGCGCAGTTCCGGCCTGGGCTGCTTTCTGCTTACCGGGGATGAGCTTCTGCTCGTCGGAGCAGCTGGGACCTTTCCAGCACCCGACCTCACTGGGAAGGAGCCCCGGCCCCCTCCCCTGCCCGGGGGGAGCGTCTCTGGCTGCGTGCGGCAGCTGCCTGTGGGAGCCCGCCTGCCTCTGCCCAGCCCCGCTGCCTTCTGCTGCTGCCCCGGGCTTGTTCGCTACCCTTGAACTTGAAAGTGCAGCCCCCGCTGCTCCTGCCACCGCTCGGGGCTTAGTGCTGCGCTTCGATGCCACTCCTCCGGGTGTGCCCGCCTCTGCCGTTCCAGCTGCTGCTCCGAGGTTCCTGCTGCAGTCCATTTCACCATCCGGAGGTGCAGCGGGCCCGGCTGTCCCGGGGCTTCATGAAGGAAGCCCCTTCTCCATCCCTGCCGCCAGCCCGCCCGCCAGCGCCGTGTGCAGAGAGGCGGCCGAGCTCGCCCCACAGCGCCCCCTGCAGCCGCGGGGGAATCAGCGCCCCGCCCCGCCCGGCCGGGAGCCGCCAGCGCCCCTGCCGGCCGTGCCCGGAACTGCAGCGGAGGGGAAGGTGCCGCGGCCCGGAGGAGGCCGGGCTGGGTCTCTGCGTCTGTTCGCTGCTGCCGCCGGGCTCGCTGCTTGTTTGCCTCGCTGCGCTCGCACACGGAAAGAACTGCTGCTCCTTCTCCCGTACCTCCGCCTGAAAGCCCCCTAATTTCAAAGTTACAGTAACTTGCAGGGAAGGGGGTCATATTCTCCATTCCAAGGGAGGTTCCCATTGTCTTTGGCAGACATCTGTCCTTTAAGCTAAGACAAGTCCTTGCAACCTGGATGTCCCTGAGGCTTGTTTCAGCAGTCACTGGTGAGTGATGCTTCTGTGAAATTCTCCAGTTATGGACCTCTACAAATGATGAACCTCTGGGAGGTTCTGCAGCAGAAGGTTCCCTAGCTTTCTTCCGTGGTGGGTGAAGAACCACGGTTGTTTTTTAATATGTTGCCTCCTGATTTGGCAGCAAATCTTAGTTCTAGTAAAGGCTGAGACAGCAAAGCATTCTTTGTCACTACTTTTGCACAGGGAAGATGTTCATGGGCTTCTTATTTTCCCTGCAATATCAGTTCTTTGTCTGAAGAGACCTGGTCTGTGGTTCTTCATGGAGAAGTTCCTGGCTTTGGTTGACCTTGTCAATTAAGCCAGTTGAAGGTGTTTTGGTACATCGCTCAGAGGTTGTTCGGGAGCGTCTTGGGAGCTCCTCAGGCCAGTTGCAGCTCTGGGTGGGCTCTTGCAGGGCTGTGCTTGCAACATGTGTTGAAGCTGCCCAGGTGTCCCTTGCCAGGGAATGCAGTCGTGGGGTGCAGATTAGGCCAGCAGCATCCTGGCAACAGCAGGCTCTAGGACAGCCAGAAAAAACCTTTCTGCTCTGAAGCCACATCAAAAGAAATCTCTGTCTTGCTCCGACTGATGGTGGGAATCTTGCTGCATGTGTTACTGTCATGTGGAGACGGGAGGGAGGATTTTGATGCTGGCATCCAAAGTCTGAGAAAACTGGAAGGCTTAATGGCCATTTATTTTTTTGCAAGACAGAGTGCCCATGTCCTGAGCTAGTTAGTGGTGGAGTTCAGGATTGTCTGCTAAACAAGACTGGTTAAGTAAGAGGAGAAAGTAACTTCTAGTGAAATAACAAAGTGTGTTGCCAGGGTGAGAATTAAGATGGTTTTTCTGCCAACAACCATTGTGAATCCAATGATAATTAAGATAATACTATGACTTCTCATTGTCAGACTTAGTTCCATCATTCCCTGGAAGTGTCTTTCCGGAACCAGCAGCTTTTTCTTTTTCTGGTTGCTTTAACCTTTGGCCCTGTTTGTGCATTTTACTGTGACACTGGATTGTGACATACGTAACAAAAATCAATGCAACTTTGGCAGACTGTATCTACCTGGAAATTCTGCACTCAAGTCATCCAGAACTGGAGGAGGCACGAGAAATTTTGCGTAAAATAGAACAACGTCAATTATACAAGTTTTTAGGCGAGACTCGACCTGAATCAAAGAATGAAATTGTAAAGGTAATGTCCTTTAGTAGAGGAAGGTTCTGAATTCTGTCCCCATAAAAATGTTTGTGAAGTTGCTGACCATCCATTTATTCCTATCTCCATGTGGGCTTTGTTTAGTTTGAGGGTTTGGGGGTTTTTTTGTTATCTGCTATTCAAAAAATAGAGTCAAAAGTTCTCCTCCCATCTTTAAGTAGCTGAGCCATGAAACATATAAGAAATTGGGGAAGGTTTTATCTATGAACAGTCAGAAGAATGGCAACAGGTGGAAATATTTTAAGGAAAAACTTTTCTGAAAAATACAAAATTTTATAAAATACTCTTACAGTCCAGTGATTGAGAAGGTTATTATGTCATTTGATGTTCATGAAAATTTCAAAAGAATAAGGAACACATTTGCTTGGAATCATAATTTGTGTGCTTTGCTTTGAGAATAAATCTCAAACTGAATAATAGCTGCTGAATTTCTTGGTGTTAAATTCTATACTAACCATGAGCATGCATGTACTTTTTCCAGTCTTTTTCATGAGTGCTTTTCAAAGCAGATAGCAGTTTAATTCCAGCTGTCTTATTTCAAAATAATGATATATTAGAGCTCTCTTCAGCTGGCTCAGCTCTTCTAATGTGCTATACTGTGTTGTCAAATCATCAGTTAATTATCCCCAAACTTCAGCCATAATGGTTAAAATTTTCTATTCCTGATTTCCAAAAGTGGATGTCTGTATCTAGAAAGCCTTCATAAAAATAATTCAGCTCTTTTAAAGAATAAGTTTAGAAAACGACTACTAGATGTAGCTGTTCATCTTTTTGTTTGAAGAGGTTTGCTTGTGTTCTTTGTCTAAGAAAAAGTAATGCTAAGAGATTCTGTGTTACAAAAGCAGGAGGAAATAGGTGAAAGGAAACATGAAATGGTTCTACATGGACTGTCAAGTTTCTGCCCTTCTGAGAAGAAGGTTGGGAGAGGTGGCCCCAAAAACAGGGAGACAGGTCTGAGAGCAAATGTTACGAGTCCCACCTTTAAGTGGTTTCTTTTAGAAGCTTGGTTAGTGAAAGGAAAAGCGCTGATTTTGGAAGTCCAGCCAGAGGCGCTGACTCTTGGGGCAGGCAGGGTGTTGGTTTGGAGGGAGACTGGATCAGCGTCGGTGCCATCATTATATCCTTTGCAGCTCGGGGTGCACAGCTGAGGGGTTGGGGGAGGATGTGTTCTCCTGTGGAGCCTGTGGCAGGAATGTCAGAGGCTTAGGCTCCTCCAGGTGCTGCAGGGGAGCAGTGGCTGCACAAGATAGAGCTGTGACTGCTCTGCTCCTTCACACATCGCAAGGTTGTGTTTGGAACCAAAGAATGGTTTGGCTTGGAAAGACCTTTAAAGGCCATGCAGTCCAACCTCCTGCCATGGACAGGGACAACTTCCATTAGACCAGGTTGCTCCAGCCTGTGCAGTTCTGTGATCCTCAAGCTGGCCAGAGCCAGAGGAAAATCCCAAACAGCTTCAGAGTTCTCAAATTCAGGCTGAGTTTCCAGTTAAAGCAAACCAGAGAGGTAATTCCAAAGTGATACAAGCGAAGTTAGGAAGTAAGCTAACACATACACATTCTGATACAGAGTAGAAATAGTTACAAACACGCTGCCTCAGGCCTGTTCCCTCCTGGCAAGGTTTTCCTCCAAGCTTGCTCTCAGTCTAAATAAACCTTTCCTTGGTTTCTTGAGTCACTACAAAGAACACACATGTCTCAGCTTGGCAGGGTGTGTGATTTTCTGCTTGTCAGTCTCCTCATCTCTGCAATGAACAAATCAACAGCAAAAAAACCCAACCCAAGTGCTCCTAGCTGAATTCCTTCCCTCCTAGACAGTCTCCTTACTGCTCTGGGCTGCACTGCAGTGAGTCTCAGTTGCACCCAGGAAATCTTGCTGCTTCAAATCTTGCAGCTTCCCCAGAACACAGCAGCCCTGAATAAAGGCCACAGCCTTTGAAGGAGGACTCACATATTTCAGTGGACAACTGTTCTCATCTAACCACGCTCCTCTGCTTTGCGTTAGCCTAAGTGTCAGCAAGGAGTCAAAACCACACAAAACCCCTTTGTGGGTTTCAGCTTTTGTGGAGTACTTTAGCGGGGTACTTTTTGTGTTGGTTTTTTTTTTTGTTTTTTTTTTTTTTGTGGTTGTCAGTCTCTTGTGGTTTTTGATATGTTTTACTGCATAGATATAAAAGCTTTATTAGAGGGTAAGATCCTGCAGCCCTTCTTTTAAAAAGCTCCGTGAAAATGTCTAGTGTTCAGCTTTGGGGAACTTAATTGCAACACATTAGTATTGGTAAAACAGTTGGTTGGAGGTACTTGTTTTCTGCTTTCATGCTTCAGCATTCTGGATGGTGCACTCCTGCTCTCCCCCTGCCCCATTATCAGGTGTAAAACTCCTCCTTCACAGACTGGTAGATTTTGGGTCTTCTCATTTACATAACCTTGGTTTGTTTTTAAAAACTGGGTTTTGTACTAATCCTATGGTGTACAGTAATTCAAACAACCAGATTGCTGCAAGAGTCTTGTCAAGCTGTGAAGAATTGAAAGCTTTAGTTTAAAAACATTTTGTGTCAGGTGTTGTGTTGCCTTGACCTAGATGTGACAGTGCATAAAAGTAATTTGAGTCACTGAGTTAATCTTTTGGTTTGGTTTCTTTCAGAGTAACAGCCTGGCAGAAAGCATTGCTAATTCCAAGCCAGAGAAAGATCCTCCAGATGTGGAACTAAAGGCTGAGAATTTCATAGTTGATGTAAACACCTCTCAGAGCGGGTTCAAGTAAAAACTTCTCGACCACAAAGGGCCTTGTGTACCCTGGTGAAAGAACAAACCCACAGGGTGTCTGTAGCTGCAGGCCTAGTTCAGTCTGAGGGGCTGAGGGCCACGAGTTTCCTGTGGGAGGATTGCTGTGGTGGGAGGGTGTGGGGCAGGCAGTGGGCAGCCTCATCCTGGTGACAAATGTCCTGTCACTGTCCTCTCCAACAAGGAGCCAGAGGGAAACCCGTGGGGTTTGGTGCATGGCTGGCAATGGCAGCAGCCTGGGGACCCCTGGATGAGTTAGGAAGGCAGGAAACCTGCGGGGCAAGTGGGAGGAAAAGGGGCAGTGTGACCTCCAGGCTCCTGGTGTTGCACAGCTGATGCCCAGGAGGTGCTTCTGGGGTTTGTCTGCTGCACAGAGCACCTGCTGCCACGGCTCAGTCTGCAGCCAGCAGTGCTGGGAGGCAGGGAGCCTGAGACAGGAGGGAGCTGGGGCAGCCTGCAGGTATCACGCAGCTTAATCCCTGTTCTCAGTTCATTCTGAAAGAGCCTGTGGCTTTCCATAGAGTGCATCACGAGCCGCTCCTGAAGCACCCCTGCATTGAAGGTTCACTTCACTGGGCAAGACTGTAGCAGTTCACTGCAAATTTAAAGGATTTGCCTGGGCTTTTCCCCTCCCACAAACTGAAATCGTAGGGAAGTGGATCCCTGCTGACCACAGAAATGTTGGTGTACCAGGCCAATGTAAATAATGTCGTTTAAACCTCATGTTTATGACTGTAAGCTGTGCTGCAGCCTCTGTGGGTTGTGTGTTTTGGGGAGGCAAAGGACCAGTCCACTTCTGATGCTGGAAACTGGAATGTTCCAGAGCACAACTGGGAGCTGCTCACTGTAAATGTGAATATCCACCTGGCAGCATCAGAGCGAGAGGGGGTGGAAGAAAAGATGCAAAATACAAATACCAGATTGGTTTTTTAAGTAGTAATTTGTTAATTACTGTTTCATTTGATGACTGTAATTTCCAAGAGTGCAGTGTGTGTGGCCTTTGTATTTATTGTGAGAAAACTAAAGACAAATATTAACAGATGCCATTTTCTTTGTTTTGCATGCAAGGTTATCAGCATGGATTATGGAATGAAGGAACAGAATCCAATTGATAAGGTTCACTTCTATTGCAAGGCTGATCCTTCCAAGGCAGTCAAAATCAGTAAAGAACAGGTAGGTTTTTACTTTCCTTCTGAAAAGCATTTTCACCACCTGTGATGGAGGTGATCACAGTCCTGTGTGGTTGTTTGTGCAGGGTTTGTGGAGAGGTGGTGGGATCCATGGCCTTGCAGATCTTCAGTGTGTGTTGTACTGAGACAATTTGGAACCCAGAAAGCCTTTGCATATGAACAGTATTTAATGGGAATACACTAGGAGTTGGAATATCACAACTGCTTTGGATAAAACTCATGGATTGTAGTGTGGCTTCTTACTGCTTTCCAAGAAATACTAAAGCTTTTTCTGTTTTATTTCAAAGGTTTCAAAGCTTTTACCCATAATATTTATGGAGCAGGTTGTCCGGGTGTATTACAAAAGTCAGGATCCACATATTATTTCAGCTGCAAAACAGTACTTTGTTCAGTGGTGTATGCAGAATGATTTCACCAAACCACAGGTAACAAATTTACTTAGTGTATTTCTTGTTTAGAGCTCATCATCTTCATCCATAAGCTTGCTTTTTCATTAAAAAGTTCAGCATTCAAGCCTTACCTTTGTGGCAGAGGCACTCACTCACCTAATCCTTGGTTTTATCACAGCTCCCATCTGGGGGTGGTCTGGTTTCACTGAAGTAGTGCTGGAGACACCTGGAAGTACCATAGGATCTTAGAATCATGGAATGGTTTGGGTTGGAAAGGGACCTTGAAGATCACCTTGTTCCATACCCTGTCATGGGTAGAGACAGCTTCCACTAGACCAGAAGAAAGACCTGCATCCTCAAACACGAGAGGCCACTCAGGAGCGGAGTTTTCCTAAGTGGGGATGCAGGCATGGAAAACTGGGCTAGGCCCCTTTTTAGTTCATTCTTCTGGCATCTGTCCTTTAGAGCAGTTAATTTTAGAAGGGCTTTTTACAAATGGATCAAGCAGCAGCTCTCCCTGGGTGCAGAGTGTGGTTGTGTCCTCTAAGCACATTGCTCAGGCTCAGGCACATCCACCCTGCAGGCCCTGGCATGCTGCAGAGCACAGCAGTGTGCACCTCACCAGCTGATTTCTGAGCTTAGGCTCAGATCATCTGTGCTGGCAATGCCTGAGCACAGACTGACATCTGTATCTGACTGGGATGAGCCCCACTGCCTCAGCTGCTGTAGCAGCCCTGATTGCAGCAGGGTTAATGAGGGGCTCTGGTCAGGTCAGGGGAAACACTAATGATTCTGTCTGTAGACCAGTGGCCAGGATGCAGGCAGTTGACTTCCCAGATTTTCTGGTGATAATTTAGGAAGAACTGGACTGCCAATGGTGATGCCTTCTCAGGCAGGGCACTTTTGTCTCCCCACCACTCACTGCAGCAGTTTCCACCTCTGGGATGCACAGTCACCAGTGTTGATTGATGTACAAAGATCCTGGGACCTTGGACTGATTTTTTTCTGGTTAAAGCTGAGAATGAGCTGCTTTTCCTCTGCTTTAGAATGGAAAGCAAAAGTGAGTTAATGTTTCCTGAATTTTAATACTAGGATGGTGATGTTGTTGCTCCTCATCTAACTCCAATGAAGGAAACCTGGAATAACATGGCAGATGATGAGCACAGGAGAGCCTCAGAACCCAGCTGCAAACAAAGGCTTGCTTTTGATGAGTAACAAGTTTCCTTTTGGTGCTATTCAGTCTGCTTCCTCAGAAGATGAGTAAATTTGAGCATCAACCTTTCTAAAAGCTGGTTGGGTGGGCTGGAAGAATTCACAGAACAATGCAGAATGCATTTTACAATACAGAATGTTTTAATGTGGATACTTAAAGTGCATATTCCAGATGGACTTGTAAAAAACAACTTTTTAGAACAGACTGAACTCATTTCCCATTTATTTTTGAATGTATTGGCACTGTGTAGCAAGAGTAACTTTAAAAATTGCAATTCATTGCTGTTACAAGATTTGACTACTCTGTCAAAAAATCCCAACCCAGGTTTGATGGGGTTTTTTGGGGGGTTGGGGTTTTCTCAGTGTCTGAGGAAGAGAGGGATAAGTATGCTTCTGAAAATACAGTGGGGTAAAGAAGAAATTACCAAAGGTGGCATCTTCAAAACTAGCAAAATTAATTTAATGAAAAAAAAAAGGAAGGGAGAGGGGAATCTTTTGATAATCAAAGATTAAATTTCTGGTATTCAAAAAGCCGGTGCAGGCCTCTTGCTACAAGTGACCACAATTTTTATTGAAGTAACAATGCATTGCAGTGCCATGCAGCCTTTTATTGTTTTATTGTGTATTTTTGATACACGGAATGTTATATTTTTTACTGTCTGTCCTGCAGATACTGCTCAGAAGGCCAGTGGTGTGAGCGGTTGCAGGAAGGCCGAGCTGCCCAGGTGTTTGCCAGGGCTCAGGTGTGCAGAGAGGGCAGTGCCAGCAGGGTTCTGCCCTGCTCTGCCCATCCTGCACCCGAGTTCACCTTGGCTCTGCTGTACACTGTACTGGGCAGACAGGCTCATCAGGAATCCCTCCATTCTTGTATCCCTGCCCTGTTCTCCTGGGCCTCGTGGCTGTCCCTGTGTCATTTTTCTGTCTCTTGTAGCTCTGTTAGGGTTCTTACAGTTTCCCTGTACTGGTGTGAGCGTTCTGAATGTCTGTGCTGTTGAACAAGTGACTGAGGAAGACCATTTTCCTCTCATCTTCTACTCAGGTCTAAGAGGAAGGCTGCTTTCATTAAATAAAACCTCAAAGCTTGAAAAAGTCTGACCACAAAGCTAAAACTACAAAGTAAAAGGTTCAGTAGTGCTCAGGAATTGGAGCGATCTGTGGCCTGTATGCCTGGAATGGGGAGAGGTGCTGAGAGGCTCAGGCAGTCAGGTGTGGGTGGCCAGGGTAGGTCCTGAAAAATAACCCAGTGGGAAGGTGCTGTGAGAGACCTCCAGAACTCCTGTAAGATCTCCTTTGCCCTTTTTATCTTGGGAACTGGTGCTGTTAGACAGAGAGAAGGAAAGTGAGTATCCGTGTACTTCTGCTGCTCATGTATCTGTGCTCATGTGTCTGAAGGTGTAACCTCTGGTGTTCCTGTCTAACAGTATTTCAGACCTGCAGGTGAACCAGGTATAACTGGTTAGAAGGGCTTGTGACCTCTTTAAAAGCTTTTAAAAAACTTACTATTCCTCAAGAAACAGTATCTTAGAGTGAAGGCATTTATCTCCCTTGTCTGCATAAGATCAAGTATTGTTTTGATATAATTTTGTTCTTGTTTGTTTTTAATTTGTTACTAACTGTGCACTTTATACTTGGGAAAGATCTTTTGTTTATGTTAAACCAAAAGTTTATACCTAACGTTAAGTTCTGAGAGCATTTTTTTTCTCAACGTGTTCATCTGAGCGTCTCTGAAGAATAAATTTATAAAGGATGACTCTACTGTTCTTTTAAAGAATTGCAGTGTGCAGACTTTATTAACACGGGTCTTACTGCACCATTCCAAACAGCCCGGGGGTTCCTGCTGCTCTCTGTGGAAGAGCTTCCCTCCACAAGAGGTTCTCGGTTCCCGTCCCGCGGGCACTGGGGCCGGGGCTCGGGGGCTCCCACCACTCCTGGCCCTGCCACACCCTGGCAGCGGCCACCTCCCGGGGCCAGGGGAGCTTTGGATGCTGCTCCAGCTGTTGGGGAGGGGCAGGGAAGGTGAAATCTCGCCTGACCAAGCTGAGGTGACTGTGCCAGGGGCTGCGGGGAGAGCAGTGGTTGGTGTCAGCCTCAGTGAGCTGCCCAGTGGGGTTTGGGTGAGCAGGCAGGGCTGGAGCAAAGTTCCTTCTGGCTGGAGGGCTGGGCTCAGAGTGTGGGTTATCAGTTATCAGTGTGACTTGTGCCAGGGGTGGTGCTGGCTCCAGTTCCAGCGGCCCATTACTGGTGGACAGGGTGCACCCTCAGCACATTTGCAGATGGGAAGATGTGGCTGGTGCTCCACAGGGATGTGCTGGGATTCAGAGGGATCTTACCCGGCTGCAGAAAGGGTCTGACAGGAACCTTCTGAAGATCACCAAGAGGAAGTGCAATGTCCTGCATCTGGGAAGGGTGATTTCCTTCACCACGATCTATTGACACCACCCACCCAGGAGGAAGTGTAGAGGAAAGGATCCAGGAGTTCACCATGAGCCAAAAAAAGTGCAACAGCTCTTTCAACCAAGTGTTCCAGCAGTGTCCTGGGCTGCCTTAGGCTGAGTGTTGTCAGCAGGTAGAGAGCCCTTCCCCTCTGCTCCACACCAGTGAGGCCAGCCCTGGAGTGCTGGGCCCCGAGCTGGGCTGCCCAGTACAGGAGACAGGGACAGACTGGACAGAGTCCAGCACAGGGCCATGAAGGTGATGGAGGGACTGGAGCGTCTCTGCCCTGAGGAGAGGCTGAGAGAGCTGGGACTGCCCAGCCTGGAGCAGGGCAGCCTCAGGGCATCTCATGCCTGGGGATAAACACCTGGGGCGAGGCTGCAGAGGGGATGGGGCCAGGGACAGCCCCAGGGGCCACGGGCACAAAGTGACACACAGGAGGGGCCCTCCGAGCTCAGGAGGCCCTTCTGCCCTGGCAGGGTGGCCGAGCACTGGTGCACGTGCCCAGGCAGGTGGTGGAGTCTCCATCCCTGGAGAGACTCAAAAGCCACCCGGACACACCCTGGGCAGCTGGATCTGGGTGGCCCTGATGGATCAGGGGCTGGACAAGGTGACCTCCAGAGGTGCCTCCAGCCACACCCAGCTGGAGATCCTACCCCAGTGCTGCTGGCAGAAGCGTGAAATGGGCTCTGTGTTGGCAAGGGCTGAGGCAGTGCTGGGAGTAGGAAAATGTCCCGATGGACTCGAGGGTGAGGTCCCCAGGGGGATGGTGCTGTGCAGCCACTTTCAGCAGGGAGCATTGGGTGGCACCAGGGCACGGGGGCTGGGTGCCCTGAGGTGGGTGCCCTGAAGGGCTGCAGGGGGCTCCAGACACGTCACTGGGAGTCTGGGGCAGTGGAGGGGGTCAGTGGCACTCTGCAGGTGGAGGAGGAGGGAGATATGAAAGGGTGGAGAGAAAAGGGGTGTGAGAGGGTTGGAAATAGGGCTGGTCAGTGTAGTGTCAGCCTGGGCCCTGCACCGCCCTGTCTGTCCCCTTAAATCCATTCTCACCTATTTCTCCGTGGATCTCCCAGCCTGTGTGGATGTGTGCTGCAAGGAGTAAGTGCCAGCTGCTGGAGACATGGCACAGGGTGGCCATGGGGGATGCAATCAGCAGGGAAATGACTGGTGAGATTCAGCACAAGGTCCTCAAGGGCTGGGAGGGTAGGTGGGTGCAAAGCACTGCAGGCTGGGGCTCCGTAGGGTACGGGCCTCACAAAATTGCAGATTTAGGGACAGGAGCTGACATAAGGTGAGGTCATGGGGTGATATATCAGCTGAATGTCCAGCTGTGCTCCCACAATAAACACATCAAATGTGATCAGACCAGACAGGCCCTTGCCCTGCCATGGAACCCCAGGAACCACCCCTGCCTGGAGTCCCCCCTGGGGCTGGTTCTGCTGCTTGGACAAGGGTGGTGGAGAAGGAGGAGAGCTGGCTCAGCCTCCAGGAATGAGAGGCTAAACCCTGTCAGTGAGGCAAGAGGCAACAGGTTGTGGAGCTCTGGGTGGGAAGGGCTTTTGTCATCCCCTCCTGAGGAGGAAGCCCTGGTCCTCCCAGGGTGACAGACAGAGGGTGTGGACTGTGCCAGAGCGGGGACTGGTCCCTGAAGCAGTGCCCCGGGCTGACCCCCCACTCTTGCTGTGGCCACACAGCCCGGGCTGGGACAGGACATGGCTGTCACAGCTCCCAGCCTGCTCCCCACCCCGGGCCCTGCACACCTTCACAGAGCAGTGCGATGCTCCCAGGGCAAGGGTGAGGCCAGGAGAAGTTTATTGAGGAATGGAGCCTGTGCTGTCTCCAGCACTGCCAGAGCTTCGGGGGCAGAGGCTGCCTGGGCTTGCTCAGTCCTGCCTGCGAGTGCCACTGCTCCTGCAGTTTCCTTCTCCGTGTGGGGAGGGACCTGCCATGCCCGGCTCTGCCACACGCCCTCCTCCTGGGGCAGCCCTGCCTCCTCCCAGACAGGTGGGCTGGGCTTGGGCTTGGGCTTAGGGTTGGGGCTGGGACTGGAGCTAGAGTAGAGTTAGGTTTAGGGTTAGTTGTGCTATGCCATTGTGGGCCCTTGCACACACTCAGGGCTCCCCAGGCACATGGCAGCACCGCTGCAGGCCTGAGCCCCCACTGCTGGTTTTTCCAATCACACTGCCCCCACGGGCTGTTCTTTCCCCATGAAATCGGGATATTGTTGGGAACGGGTGAAAGGAGGAGAGGGTGAGGCTGGTAGCATCCCGCAGGCTCCGCGAGTGCTGTCAGGGAACAGCTGTGCTCGAGACACCCGTCCAGAGAATCCCCCGTCCAGCACCTTTTCCTCGGGTGTCTTTGTGGGGGTCAGGCCAGACCCCACATTTCCAGATCCTGGATGCTGAACTCCTCCCGGTGTGAGAGGGTCTCGTTGTCGAAAGTCTCGCAGGGCTGGCTGCCCCCGTGGTGCAGGTCCCCGTCCAGCCACAGCCCGAACCTACCGCTGCCAATGCGCCGAGAGCACGGGTCAGCTGCGACCTGCCTCCTTCATGGCTGGAGAGCTCCCACGCCACCTCCTGGGCGACCAGCCACCTCCCGTCCTCACTCTCTGCTCGCCAAAGTGGGCCTGAGACCGGACAAGCAGCTGGCCCAGGTCTGCCACCGCGTGTGCAGGCAGGGAGAGGGCTGGGAACGGGCTGGGATCGGGCTGGGAGCGGGCTGGGATCGGGCTGGGAGCGGGCTGGGAACGGGCTGGGAGAGGGCTGGGAACGGGCTGGGAACGGGCTGGGAACGGGCTGGGAGCGGGCTGGGAACGGGCAGCCCTTCCAGCAGGCACTAGGGTTAGGCAATGAAAGGCCAAGTGCTGCTGGACAACCGGTGCCAGTGTTTTGGAGCTCAAACCATCACCACATGCCTGAACCCAGCTCCACAGGGCAGTCCGGGCTCCCGTGATGGCTCTGACGGCCATCGGGGCCGGTGGCCCTCTGAGCAGCTTAAGTTGCCGGCGCAGTTCCTACCTGCCCCCGCCGATCATCAGCAGATTCACATCCCCTTTCACGAAGAAGTCGTTCCTGCCCGTCCACCTGAACACCTGCGTGGGGGCAGCCACAGTGGTGACCGTGGGCTGGGCAGTGTCCCCATCCCCATTCCTGTCCCTGTCCTGCGAGG
>VZSE01002185.1:172503-222001 GCA_013398275.1 Promerops cafer | reverse complement strand
GAGGGGTGGGAACGGGCGGGGAGCGGGCTGGGAGAGGGCTGGGAACGGGCTGGGAGAGGGCTGGGAACGGGCTGGGAACGGGCTGGGAGCGGGCTGGGAACGGGCAGCCCTTCCAGCAGGCACTAGGGTTAGGCAATGAAAGGCCAAGTGCTGCTGGACAACCGGTGCCAGTGTTTTGGAGCTCAAACCATCACCACATGCCTGAACCCAGCTCCACAGGGCAGTCCGGGCTCCCGTGATGGCTCTGACGGCCATCGGGGCCGGTGGCCCTCTGAGCAGCTTAAGTTGCCGGCGCAGTTCCTACCTGCCCCCGCCGATCATCAGCAGATTCACATCCCCTTTCACGAAGAAGTCGTTCCTGCCCGTCCACCTGAACACCTGCGTGGGGGCAGCCACAGTGGTGACCGTGGGCTGGGCAGTGTCCCCATCCCCATTCCTGTCCCTGTCCTGCGAGGACCAGCTGTCCCCACGTCCAGCCAAGCCCCGTCCAAGCCCCAGCCCCGTCACCCCAGATCCCCCCAGCACCGCGGGGATCCCAGGCGTGGCCCGGTACCCGGGACACGGCCACCCCCGCCCCGGGGTGCCCCAGGGCTGGCAGCCTGCGGCCGCACCTTCAGCGTGGGGCAGAAGGAGAAGAGGAAGGTCTCCCCCGTACCGTAGAAGCCGCTGCTGCTGCGAATGGCGCTGGCGGAGAAGGCGCCGAAGGCCTGGGGAGGCAGAAGAAGGAGACTCACGGTGCGGTGCTCCGAGGGGCTCCCAGCGCCGGGACGCGTCCCCGGGACGCTGCCAGCGGGGCGCGGAGGTGCCCAAGCCCGTGGGACTCGGGGCAGCCGCGCTGGGGAGGCACGGCCGTACCTGCGCCTCCGTGTCCCTGATGAGCAGCAGGGCCGGGGAGTCCGGCCGGGCCCCGCTCCGGTACAGCGTCCGCAGGCTGAAGCCGTCCCGCCCGGTGGAGTAGAGCAGGTGCCAGGGCTGCTGCGTCAGCCGCGGGGGCAGCTGCAGGCCCAGCTGGGGCACAATGGCCTCAGTCGGCGCTGACCGGCTGAGCATCCTCCGCTGCCCCGGCACAAACCTGAGAGATTTCATCCAGAGTCCTCCCGAGAGGAGGCCCCACACATCATCCCTCCAAGCAGCCTCCCAAGACACCCACCTGGGCGTCCTTCCGAGAGATGGTCCCAGCACTCTCCCCTTCAATACGTTCCCAAAGCGTCCTAGGATACTTCCCTCAGGTGTCCTCACCTTGCAAACCCTTCTGAGATGGCTCCCCAAGCATCCTTCCCCCCAAGAGGTGACTGAGGTGACTGTCCCCAGGCACAGGGGAATGTCACCCCGCTGGCCTCACACTGGACCGTTCCCGGTAGGTCAGTGGTCGCGGCTGTGGGTATGGAGCGGCTGAGCGGGAGGGTGGGGTTCCTGCGGGCCGGAGGGTGCCTCACCTCGTCGATCTCCCAGTCCTGCAGGATGCTGCTGGGTGTGCTCAGCACCAGCCTGCAGGGCTCCTCCTCGGCTGCTGCCGCGGCTCCCTGCCAGCTCCGCCGCCCCTCTCCAGCGGGGTCCTCGTATCCCATGGGCAGGTCCTCGTCCTGGTCGGGCTGGGGGCAGCGGGAGGTGAGCACCCCTGCAGGCCCAAGGGAGCGGCGGCTCCCGACCCCCCCACAGTGGGGTGTCTCCCATCCTCTGTCCAGGGGCTGGGAGAAGGGGCCCGAAGTCCACGGGGATGGGCACCAGGCTGAGCCTACAGGCCAGCTCCCAGCTCCCCTGTCGCTGCTCCCGACAGCCCAGGTGCCGTGCCATGCCGTGCCGTGCTATGCCGTGCCATGCCGTGCCGTGCTATGCCGTGCCGTGCCGTGCCGTGCCGTGCCGTGCCGTGCCGTGCCCTGGCACCCCGCCAAGCGGTGCCACCGCTGCACACGGAACTTCAAGGGTGCACGGCCACCCGAGGGGGAGGAAGGGGTGGAGGAGGAGGAGGAAGAGAAGGCAGGGAAGGCTTCTACGGCTGCAGCCCCCGCAGAAGGGGTGAAGCCTTGCCTTTTCCCTCTTTGCTCACGGCGAGGCTGACCCCGCAGCGTGGAAGGGGTCGGGGATGTGCCGCGGTCCTGGTGGCCGCTAGTGACGAGTGTCTTAGCCAGCCACGCGTTCAGGATGGCTGCGGGTGCAGCCCACGGCCACGAGCGGGTGGGCCGCAATTCCCTGCCCACCACCCTGAGAGGGCAAGGGGGATGAGCGAGGGCAGCCCCGGGGTGCAGGAGATCTGCCCCCGGGGTGCCTGGATGCTGGGGAGGCCGCGGGCTGCAGGGGCAGGTCTCAGGTGCGCCCATCACCCCCCGCACCTCCCCAGCCCCTCACTGTCCCTCCCCAGGGCAGCCCCCCGCTGTGTGTCCAGCCCCTGTCCAGCCTGCCTGGCGCCTCCCAGCGCGGCCCCAGAGCTCACTGCTCGCTGCCATACGGGACCCTGCCACGATGGACCTACCAGGAGCTGGTAGCGGACTCGGAGCCCCCTCATTGCGGGTGTTTCTGGGGTGCTGGGACTGCGCCGCCACGGAGCCCCGGACACCGCCCCGGGGTTAATGTTCAGCCGCGCCGGCCCCTCCCTGGCCATCGGTGCCTGACGGGGTGGCGCTGCATGCCAGCAGCCTGTCCCGGCTCGTAGGGGTCCACAATGTGTCCCCCCTGCACGGTGCTGGGATGCGTGGGCAGGCATCCCCCTCCAGGCAGGTGCTTGGTGGCCGGTGGCTGTCACCTCTTTCGCACCCCGGCTGTCCCCTGGAGTCCAGCGGAGAGCCCCGTCGCCAGGGGCTGCCCTTGTTTTGGCATCACTGGGGCAGGTCGCGCAGAGTTGCTCTTTGCAACACAACTATTGCAATGGTTGTAGCAACTGCCAACACCTGCGTGCTGGGGTGACCCTGGCTGGACACCAGGAACCTGCCACAGCCTCTCTCACTGCCCTCCACAGCTGGGCAGGGCAGAGAAAATACAGCAAAAGGTTCCTGAGTTAAGGACCGGGTGAGGTCCCTCATCAAATACTTTCAGGGCCAGACAGACTCGAATTAACTGAATTTATCACTAACAAGATACTGACTGAATTTATTACTAACAAGATCCGAGTAGGATAATAAGAAGTAAAATCAGACCTTAAAAACACCTCCTCCACACCTCCCTCCTTCCCAGCTCTGCCTCCTCCCCTCCAGCAGTGCAGGGAGATGTGGAATAGGGGTTAGGATCAGGTCATCACCTGCTGTTTCTGCTGCTGCTCAGGGAGAAGAGTTGGAGTCCTTCCCCTTCTCTGGCGTAGGCTCCTCCAGGGGCTGCAGGAGGATCTCTGCACCCCTGGGCCCTCCATGGGTTGCAGGGGCACAGCTGCCTCCCCATGGGCTTCCCCATGGAATCCCAGGAGAATCTCAGCTCCAGCTCCTGAAGGAGCTCCAGTCCCTCCCCCTGCCCCATCCTGGGTGTGTGCAGGACTGTTCCTCTCACATATTTTCACTCTGCTCTTCTCTGGGTGCAATTACATCTGCACAGTAACTTTTCTCTTTTCTGCTACTTAAATCCCCGATCCCCGAGGCATCACCACCACCTGTGCTGGGCTGGGCCTTGGCCAGCAGTGGATCCATCCTGGAGCCATCTGGAGTTGGCTCTGCCAGACATAGGGGAAGTTTCTAGCAGCTTCTCACAGAAGCCACTCCTCTAGCCACCCCACCACCAAAACCTGGACACACAAACTCAGTACAGCAGGCCCTGGTGGCACATGACCCTCACTCTGAGGGAGCCAGCTTGGGACTGGCAGCTGAGAGAGGGAATCACTGGCTGAGGGATCTGCCAGCCTCAGGTGCCTCTGGAGCAGCCCCTGCAGACCAGGGAAGAGCTGCAGTGCCCCGGTGTGGCCCCTTCTCACTGATGTCACCCCCAAACTTAGCCTGGCTGTGAGCCTGTGGGTCCAAGTGCAGCAATGCTCTCTTTATGCCAATCCAGGACTTCTGTGTGCCTTGCATGGCAGCACGATGGCCTTGATGCCTAGCCCCGGGCCCGCTGCGGGCATTTTTGGGTTGTTCCTCATCCCACAGCAGGCCCACTGCAGCCCTGGTGGGTGTCTGCTCTGCTGTGCCCAGCCTTTGATAGTAGAGGGAGTTTGGGGGTTCCTGGTGCCGGGCATTTGGTCACTGGCAACACTTGGTGGAGACCAGGCAGTTCTGGTGGCCCCAAAAACTTCCTCTGGGACCCTAGTCAGGAGCCAGGACAGGGCTCCCAGTCTCTGCCTGAGATGCCTTAGCATGGCAATCTGTGTCCCTGCCAGTGCTTCTGTCCTTGCCCCATCTCTGCTCCTGGCCCCACCCTTCCATACCCCTGCCACTGACTTTGTCCCTGTCCTTGATGCTGTGCCTGCTCCTGCCCTGTCCCTTTACCCCTACATTCTCCCTGCCCCTGCCTCTCTGCCCTTTCCTTTTCCCTGCCCTTGACCACGCTCCTGTCCCTCCCCTGGCCCTGCTCCTGACTCTGCCCTTGCTCCTCCCCTTCCCCAGTGCCGACCCCACGACCTTCCTCAGGAGGGCTGGAGTCCAGATCTGGGACTTGCTCCTCCAGGACAGCCGGACGGACGCAGCCCAGGGGGCCGGGAGTGGGCAGAGCCGCGGGAACAAACGCGGCTGCTGCCCAGGACGGGCACTGCCTGCAGCCCTCAGCTCAGCGCTGCCGCCTCCCCTCACCACCTCCCTCCTCAGGGCTAGTTAGCGTCGGCTTTGTGCAAAGAGGGGCTGCAAAACGAACACCCCCTCACACCTCCCTCCTCAGGGCTAGTTAGCGTCGGCTTTGTGCAAAGAGGGGCTGCAAAACGAACACCCCCTCACACCTCCCTCCTCAGGGCTAGTTAGCGTCGGCTTTGTGCAAAGAGGGGCTGCAAAACGAACACCCCCTCACACCTCCCTCCTCAGGGCTAGTTAGCGTCGGCTTTGTGCAAAGAGGGGCTGCAAAACGAACACCCCCTCACAGCTCCCTCGTGAGTCGCCCTCTCAACCTCTCTTACACCGCTGCCCCGTTACCTGTTCAGACCTGGCCTGCCCTAACGCCAGGGGTGTTTCAAAGACCTGTTTCCTTTTCTGCACTTGTTTCCCCCCAACCCCAGCTCGCTTTCAAATCCGCTGCAAGTGACTCTCGGCGCCCCCCACACCCCCTCACCCTCCAGCGCCGCAGCCGCAGAGCACACGAGGCGTTCAAAACTTGCCCACTTTATTCCGCTCCTTGCCGCCCCTCGGCTCCCACCGGGGCTGCCCCGGCCGGGCCGCCGGGGCGCGGCTCCACGTCCCGAAGCGCCGACAGCAGTGCAGTAAGGCAAAAGTTTGACTTGTCCGGAAGGAAAGATCTGTTTACACACCTGCCTGGGCACATTCCTCTCTCAGCTGCTTGGAACCAGGCGCAGTTTGGTTTCCACGTCACGTCCCCAACCCTTCGGCTGTGCCGTGGGAGCAGTCGGGATGCTGCAGGGGGCTGTCACACTCTGGTCATCGCATCTCAGTGCCACCACACAGCCAGCAGAGCTGGTGGCTTCACCCCAGAGTGGCACATTCAGGGGGCAGCGGCAGCAGCTCCAAGGTGAGCAGGTCTGAGCACAGAGAGGAGCGGGGGACCAGGAGAACTGACTGAAGGGAGCCCCCGTGCACAGCCACGAGCCTGGCGCTAACCGGCACAGGGGTGGTACAGACGAGTGCACATCCAGCAGGGATAAGCAGCTCCGGAACAACTCCACAACAGCAGTGACTGAGACTCCTCCTGGATTCGCTGTGGGGCCTTACAGGGAGATTGTGACACCTCCTGGTCCCAGCTGCTGCCCCAAGTGACCACAGCAGCACAATGTGAGCCCAGCACTGCCAGGCTTTGTCACCCAACAGAAGCTGGGAGCAGTGGGAGTCCATCTCCTGAGCAGTATTCCTTCTGAGACCTCCAACGCCTCTGTGCAGCTCCTGGCATGGTTGTGTTGCTCCAACAGGACAGAGCAGTTACCTGGTACCCACCTTGCTCCTGATCCCATCCCAGTCCTGGTTCCTACTTGTGTTTGAGTGCTGAGGTTACCAGGTGTGGCAGCCGCTCCAGCTGTCCTCCAAGGTCACCATCCTTGGTCAACCAACCCTTTCACAGCACCCACTGTGACTGAGCATACGGGATTCTTCCAGATGCCTCCACAGCAGAACCACCAAGAAATGGAATCTGCAGCCAGGGCTGGGGCAGCAGGTACCCAGAGATTGCCTCATGCCAAGCAGGCGTGTTCCTGGTCAAAGCAGTGCAGGGGAAGATCCCCGGAGAAGCAAACATCTCCAAGAAGCAGTGGTGGAAAACAGCTCACGGTCTGTATTTCAGCCTGGGTTTAGCTCAGACACTCTTGCTCCTCCTGGACCGCGCAGAGCTGATGGCTGAGGTCGCAGTGAAAAGCACAGCTGAGGGGGGAGGCACTGCAGCTCTGACAGTCTTTGCTGAGCCTGCAGCTCAGGGGGGTATTCCCAGAACCTCAGCCCTTTCTTTCAGTAGGTATCATTCCCACAGTCAGACCTCATTCAGGGAACCTTCCCCACCCACCCCATGTACCCCAAGCTTTGCACATTCCTCAGAGTGGCCCACGTCCCAGGAAATGGTGGTAGAGTCCTTATTTCAAAACCAGCATGGCCTCTGTCCCATCCTGCCTTGTCAAGTGGAGCCCGTGAGTGAGGTAGTATTCCCGCCGGAGGAAGGCGTAGAAATAATCCGAGATGAGCAGGATCTGTGGAGTGAGATGTTCAGACATGTCAGTGGTGCTTCAGAGAAAGGAGAAGAGGGACACATGCTGGTGACAGACCCTGAGGGGGTTAAGCAGCTCCTGGGCTGTTCAGCACATGCTGCTGGAGGAGCCACTGTGACCTTGGGAACACGTTGTCCATCCCCTTGCCATGTTAAGCCAAGGGGGACTCACATACAGTAGCTCCATAAACTGGCCAAAATGTGTGACAATGGCAGGTCCAGCTGTGCCACAGCTGCACAGACATCTCAGCTGCACCCACAGGACTCCTCCTAGCCAAGGGCTGTCCCAGAATCACAGGATCATTTTAGCTAAAAAAGACCTCTGAGATCACCAAGTCCAACCTTTGACTGATCCCCCACTGTGTCACCCAGCCCAGAGCACTGACTGCCACATCCAAGCATTCCTTGGACACCTCCAGGGGTGGGACTCCACTACCTCCCTGGGCAATGCCTGACCATGTTTTCTGTGAAGAAATTCCTCCTAATGGCCAACCTGAACCTCCCCTGGCACAGCTTGAGGCCGTTTCCTCTCATCCTGTCTCTGTTCACTGGGAGCAGAGTCTGATCCCCACAGCTGCACCCTCCTGTCAGGGAGTTGCAGAGTGAGAAGGTCCCTGATGAGCCTCCTTTTCTCCAGGCTGAGTCCCTCAGCTCCCCCAGCTGCTCCTGGGGCTCAGTTCCCTTCTCCAGACACGTTCCAGCCCTGTCATGTTCTTCCTGAACAGAGGGGCCCAGAACTGCACACAGCACCTGAGGTGCCTCACCAGTGCCCAGGATGGGACAGTGGCTGCCCTGGTCCTGCTGCCACACCATGGCTGGGACAGGCCAGGGGCCCCTGGCCTCCTGCCCACCTGGGCACACCTGGCTCATGTTCAGCTGCTGTTGAGCAGCACCCCCAGGGCCTTTCCTACTGGGCACTTCCCAGCCACCCTGCCCCAAGCCAGGACACCTTTGGCTGTACTGAGGCACACGGTGGGACTGTTCCCACGCCTGGGGGCCCTGAGATTGCAGGAATGGGTGACAGTGGGCTCTCTAAAGCTGCCACCTTGGGAAGCTGCCACTGCTGGGGGGAACTGGGCTGTGGCAGGGACCTGCTGGCTCAGTAGTGCCATTTGTCACTGAGCCTCTTGCAGTGTGACCTTCCTGCAGGACTGCTGCCCTCCTCCATTTGGAAACAGATGCAGGCACCTAGAGTGGAAAACCTTTTCAGTGCCAGCCCGAGCTGGCAGTTACTGTCCTCGTGTCTTAGTGTGCAGATGCCACTTAAAGCATCCCTTTGGCATTGTGTCACCTGAGGCACATGGCAGTGCTAAGGGCACAGAGGGAGGGACAGCCAGAGCCTGCCTGAGTTACTGTGCAATACAGCAGAGAAAAACACAGCAGCTGCTGCAGAGCCCCAGCAGCAGGACAGGAGGGGATGAGCACCAGGCAGAGAGCAGGGGAAAGAGAAACACTGCTGGGGGAAGCAGGGCTGCTGAGGTCACGGGACAAAGTGTGAAGGAGAACAGTGATCTGCTTGCTTTGCTGCACTGCTGACAGGCTCTGTCACTGCAGGTGATTCTACCTTTAACTAAGCTTCTCTGGAGATACCTAAATGGGAAAAGAAATGGCTGAGGTGGGTGGGGATGAGGGCTAGGTCTTCCTCACAAGGAAATCAGTCAAGAGACTTTTGCTGTCTGCGTTTACACAGAGCACAAGACCTTGCAGGATCTGCTGTGACTTTCTCAGAATATCTCTTAGAATATCAACACCTGCTATTTCTAGTTGAGGTTTTACTATTCCTTTCATTCCATAGCAGGACATGTAATGAACCACTCCCAGTTTCTATCAGCCCCTCTTAGCAGAATCTCTATTCTCCCTCTCACCCTCTGCAGTCTCTTTTGGTTTTACCAAATGAGTGTTTTCCCCAGTAATCAAGGGTAAGAGTAGGTGATTTTCTGCCCCGGGTCAAAGTGTTCCCCTGGCTTCATGAGAAGCAGGCCACAGGCTGAGGCACATTCAAAATAAAGGCAACTTTAACATGAAATGAACGTTCTGCTCACCCACATATCAAACTGCCCCAGGGCTCAGGTACATGACAAGCAGCACAGAGAAGAGGAAGGACTTAAAAAAGGTTATAGCACCTGTGTACACCAAATTCCACCCTTCAAGGGTGCTAAGCTCTGCTTTCCTGAAGGCCACTGGAAGTCATGTATCCAGAATGGCCTCAGGAAAGGCAGGGAGGGCAAGTCCCAGCATCACTGGGACCCTGCACGTGCTGCCACATCTCAGAAAAACTGGTGCCATGTCCTTATGCATGGGCAGGTCTCATTTGTCTGTTTTCTGGCCCCACTGCTACTGCCCTGAGGTTCTTCCACTTCCCCTCTTAGCTCCTCTTCTCCATTCACCTGTGTGTGGTCCTGCCATACTGAGATGCTTTTCCTTGGCCATCAGCAACAGAGCACAGAACCTGCAGCCAGTCAGGCTGGATTGTTAAGCCACAGCTCAAACACCACAAGAACTCTTTCCCATTAGTGTGCCAGGGGTTGAGGAAAAGGCAGAATCCAGAAGGAGAGCCAGGAAGCTGCTATGCAGGACCACAGAGGATGCAGAGAGCCAGCCCCATCCTTCAGGATTCAGTGCTGCTGACAGGCCACCCCATCCAGCAGCCTGCCCACAGTGCAGCTTCATTTGCCTCACTCTACTGACCTGCCCTATGTTGAAAGTCAACGTGATGGCATAATAAAAATTGGAGTTGGCACTTCCTGCATAAATCCATAGATGCCACAGAACAGGGAACAGGAAGGAGCAGAAAATGAGCACACATGACAGGACGAAGATGTTCCGGAGGACTGTAAAAGAAAACCAGCTGTTAAAATGATGTATTACTGAGCAGTCATGGTTACACAACCAGCAATGGTATTTAGGGTGTGCAGGGGTGAGAGGCACTTGCCAAGACATACTTCCCTCCAATAACCTTCGACAGGTTGCTTTAGTAACTTCCCGAATAGTGGTTATAAGAAATCCACTATATTTCCCTTCAAAAAATATACTGCCCTTGTTGCAGTGTGAAATCCCCATTTGTAGCTCCTTCCTTCTAGGTCCTGCTTCCAAATACTCTTTCTTGGATGACTTTGCCTTTTGGTATCTACATTACAGTAGCCAGCAGCCTGCAAAAGGGCCTTGCCAGCAGCATTCCAATTTGGAGAGCAGAGCACTTTAATCCCTTGCCTCATCGAGCTAATAGCAAAGGAAAAAACGAAGCTGTGGCTTATAGGAAAAGATACTTCCTTGGGAGGTGGCAAGGAAATGAAAGCACCATGAAAGGAAGCAACTCATACAGGCCAAATGCACCAACAGACACACGACATCGGGAGGTGCACGAATCCAGCAGCCTGCCTGAGTATGTGTCACGTGGACAAAAACCAAGCACAGCTTTGTCCAAAAGAGCTGCTGTGCTTGGCTGCAGCTCAGCCCATGCCCATCACTGTGCAGTTGAGGGCAGATGATGTTTTGAGAGCGTTGTCACACCCAAACCTCTTCCCACCTATTTTAAACTTCTTGTTCAGTAGGTCTGGTCACACACTGAGGGCTGGGAGCATGTGACAGATGACAGGAACTGAACTACACTGAGCAAGCACCTTCAGAAGTTCATCACCTGCTCCAGCTCTGATGTGCTCAGGGGATCCCTGTCCTGTTTGGTCACGGCTGCTTTGGCCTCAGCTCTCCTGAGTCTGAAACCCACAGAGCAGATGGTCTCTAGGTCTCCTGGCTCCTGCTTATGTCTCCTACAACAGGCAGGTGAGCTGTCCATGAACACACCTGGCCTGGCTTGGAGAAGGCTGCAGTGAAAGGCCTGGACAACCTGGCAGGGCTGGTCAAAGCAGTTGGTTTAAGCAAGAAAGGCCAGGAAAAACACAACACTTCCAAATCTCCCCATGGAAGCAGGTTCTATAGACTGAGCCTGAGAATCCACAGGAAGCTCTCTGGTGATTCCAATGCTTTTTTTTAAGCATTTAAGAAAGACTGGAGAATTGCTTGGAGTAATTCAGTTACTTTCACTCTAAGCAAACAAGCAGATGCAAAACAAAGCACGACTCCAAGATCCAGCACTTTAAGGCTGGGGGACTCACCAACTGCAAGAGCACTGTTCAAATTACACAGCCCTAAATGGGAGTGAAGCATCTGGAGGATGCAGGACTGCAAAAGGTTCTTATAAAAAAGATAATCTTCAGAACAAGTTGGAGAGGGGGGGAAGATAAGGTACAAGTGAGAATTCCCTCCTTGACCAATTTCAATCCAAGTCCTAAAGACATGTTAGGGACTGTATCACTAGAGGAAAAAACCTCCAAAATCCAGCCTCCTTCTCGACACCCATGGAGGCCATGAGAGCCTATGAACTTGGGTCTGTTCTGGTTTAGTGGTGACCATTTAATTTAATTATTTGGCAGGCCCGCTTCAATTCCAGATAAATAATAACCAAATAACTTACACCTGTAAAGGTGGCTCCAGACTGGAAGGAAGGCCATGTACAGTGCAACGTCTCCCACGGTGGGATAGGACTTGAAGATAGAAATGATGGCGAGCTGGACAAACATGAAGAACACAGGATGATCCCTGGAAGGGAAAACAAAGGCTAAGAGGATGCAGTAGGGCCTCTGGAAACTGCAAATAAATATCAGCAAGGGCATAGATGTGCTGCAGGACAGGCTCAAAGAGGCTCCTGCAGCCCTGCCCTCTCCAGACTAGGCTCTGAATGCTGGGTGGGGTGGATGGAGCTGCCCTGCAGAGCAGCAGGGTCAGGGGAGGGACATCTTCCACAGCCCTCACCCAGCAACCTGGGACCTCCCTCAGCACACATTTCCACCTGCACATTGCCACCTGTACTGTGCTTCCCCAGCTCTGCCTTGCTCACCAGGAGCAATTAGCAGCTGCCCTCTGATGGTAACTACCAGAAGCCCAAAGCCCATAGTTATCCCTCTGGTACACAGATCTATCCAGGCAAGCCAAAGGACAAGCTCACTGAGAATCCAGGTGTCTTAATGGGTGTTTTTATCAGAAAGAAGTCAATGAAGTCAGATAGGAAAGTCCCCAAGTTTCCACTTTTTTTTTTCTGACAATGAAGAGCTGGAAGTTCCAGCCAGTTCTTGCTTCCTGACTACAGTGCCTTATGCTGGCACTTCTACAGCCTCCATTTCTGCTGCCTCTGTTGATGCTTGCAACACAGAGTTCCACTGCAGAGCCCAAGTCACTCTATTTAAAAGGAACAGAGCTGAAACTATGGGAAATGAGGAGGATAGGCCCTGCTAAAAATCTTTTTCAGGCTTGCAGGTCAAGACATCCAACTTCAGCCTTAGAAGCTTCTACTGGATAACTTAAGAGAAAGTAGCAGAAAAGCACATTCATACTTACTTTAACTTGATTGCCAAGGGAATGGTGTAGAAGAACACATTGATTTGAAACACACATACAAAGAAAAGACTAAAGTGTTCAAACATCTCTGCAAAGAAGTACCAGAAAAGGCCAATATTGGGTGTCAGGTCTGGAACAGACAGGCTGAAATTTGAAAAGAAAGTAATGGTAAATTTTTTAATGGTTGTTCTTCCCTGCCCTGCTTCTGTTGCATTAATTAATCATTGTGTGCTACTGGATGTAGGACCTAAATTGTAAATCCATGAAAGAGAAACCAAACGGATGAAAACATGGAAAGCAGGTTGAAATCCTGCTGAGGAATCCTTCCTGATGTCACAGCAGGATTTAAACCATTCTCAAGCAGACATTTCTTCAGGGAGGAATATTTCACAGCCATGGTAGCTCAACAGTCAAGTCCATTTCCAATCACTCAGTGGAAAACAGCTCCCATCTTTAATTTTTGCTTTAATTTATTTAAAGCAAGTTGGAGTTGGCTAATAGCTGCTTTCCTCCTCATATTCTTTCTTTTATTGCATTGCCAGTAAATCACAGAGCACACACTTCCTGGGTCAAGAACACACCTGTGTGTGATGGGCAAGAAACAATCTGGGTGGGGAGGGTGAGGCCAGACAGAAAACCATCAGTAAGAATCCTTATACTCACATAAACCCATAAACAGATGGGATAAAATCCCAGGAGTTGAGCAGGAAGAAGGAGAGGCAGATGATCACCACCAGGCTGCACAGGTACAGGGATGCATACTGCATGGTGTAGAGCCAGAAACTTTTGCTTTTCAGTTTGATAGGTATGAACTGACGCTGAAAGGAAACAGAAGCATCTCATCAGGTGGAGAGCTACAAGAAAGTGTGAATGTTCAGAACATCATTTTAAATTGATGAAAGAGAGCATCAAACATTGGTGCTAAGGCACTTGAAGGAGCAGCCTTCAAGCACAATTTGCTTGCTGTTCTTCACTCTGGCCAATTAAGTCACACACATGGCATGTATTCCCAGAGCTGTGTTTAAAAATACAGTAGCAAGGTTGGCCATTTCTGCCTGCAGTGAGTCCCTCGTGTGAGCACACACACAGGTGCAAGATTTACACACCCCTCCTCACAGCTGCACTGGTACCTCAGACGTTTGCATTGGTGCCTGTCTTCTCCTGCATGACCCCACTGCACGGGGTGACCGAAAGGCCTGCTCCAGAATGCCCACCCTGTGGTACCACCACCTGGCCTGGCACTCCTGCTCTGCTGAAATCAGGGCAAGAGGACATCCACTGAGCTCCTAAGCACAAAGGAGCCCCTCTGAAAGCTGGCTTCCTCAGACAAAGTCCTGCCACTGCCACACGTCCTTGCCACAAGTCAGCGTAACATGACAGGGACACCTCACTCCATCAGGTGCCCTGACTGCCTGTGTACAGGCAAACAAACACTTCTGGGAATCACTCAGCATTCTGCAGCTCCAGGTCAGTGATGTCACTTTTCCACTTGGCCCTGGGGGCTGCAGTGGCAGGAGATGTGCAGAGAACCTGCCCTGACTCTTGTGGGCTCTGTGTAAAGCTCCCTGGGTTTTCTCAGTCGGAATGGGTTTAGTATCACTTGCTGGGACAATGTAAGCAACATTACCAAAAATTTTGGCAAGACAGATTGAAAACAGCAAGAGGAAAGTGATTTAATTCAGTACAAAGAATGCAGGAAAGTTCATTTACAAGTTTGGATAAAAGGACACACACTGGCATGACTGCCTTTAAAAGTTGCCAATTAGGCAATCACATATCAAAGCGCTTATTGTTTATGGATTTGAAGTACAATGCTTGCACTTCACTCCCAATTTACTTTGACTAAAGTTAAAAGAGAACAAATGAGACCAAAATACTAAAGATATAAATTATCCTGAAATTCATCAAACTAAAAAAAACAACACTGACTCTGCAGTTCTTCTCTTGCAAAGACTAATAAAATTCTTGGAAAAAAGTAAGAGACATTCATGTCAGACAGAGCAAGAAAATTACTTAGAACTGACTCCCATTCTGTCTGGAAGCTCAGAGATTTGAGAACAGGCTAGTTAAGTAAAGGTAAGCTATAAATATCACCATCAGAAGCAACGAAAAAAGACTGGTGAAACGCACAGCAGCATTCAGAATTGTAAAATTTTCAAATACTAAACACTGCCACAAAGTGATCTGTGAAGTGAGCTGAGCCTCTGCTGGCATCACAGCCTCAGCTTGCTGCCATGGCAGGATAAAATTAGCAAGGGCAGCCCTGGTGGGAGTCAGGGTCTCGTTAATGGAGCTGGAGAAAGGACAACCAGCCTCTTTCCAGAATGCCTTTTGCCATTAAACCCCAAACCAGCATTTTTGAACTTCTCTGGCTCTGAGCCCCTCCCTGCTGCTCACACCACACAAAGAACAGCACTTATTTTGGGCAAGCTGAACACCACCCACTTCTGTAGACTTCCTGCTCCCTCCTCCCCAAACACAGGCAGTCCCATTCAGGGTGCAAACCTGCCACAGCTTGAGGAGAGTCACTTTTTCTGAGACTGCACTTGTCTGACTGCCCTCCCCAGGACTGTCCCTGCACAGCTCCAAGAAGGCAACAGGTACCAAGAGTTAGAAATTACCTACCTGTAAAAGGTAAAGCAGAGCTGGAGCAAACAGTGTGAGAGGGTAGAGTGACTGATATGTTGCTAAGGCCAGGAACACAGCACTGAGGAAGGCACTACCTGCAAAGAAAAAGAAAGTTCAGAAGGAACTTTTAGTATAAACAGCCATACAGACAGAAGTCCAAATGGGAAGAAACTCATAACCCTCAGGAGGGGATTCACAAATATCAGGACACCACTTAAAGGAGATTTTAGCAGAATGTATCCTGCAGGGTGTCCTCTTGTTAACAACATTTTGAATGGAGAATGACTCATTCCATGAGAAAGAACCACTGGCTGGTTTGTATCTCCCATCATTCACACACAGAAAGAGAGGCATGTAATTCAGTCTGTGTAAAGCCATGCTGGCTGTTGTTAATGCATGGGAATGCATTCACTTAAGTCATATCTGTATGCAAGAACTGCCATACTGGGCTTGCTGGATAACCTCAGCACCAGGATGTGCAGCAAAGCTGTGTGCAAGAGAGCAAGCAAAGTCTGCAGCTGAGGAAGTGCAGTGGCATTAGCTCTGCTTTACTGATACCAAAACTGAGGCATAGAAAGGACTGCCACAGCTTTTCCAAGTGATCTTATGAATATAAAAGTCTTTATTGAGGCAGCTTTATTTGATGTGTCTCAGTGCTGAGCACTCACATTTCTCAACTACCAAGAACAAAAATAATGTCCAAAAGATTTCAGGTTAAGCAATAAAAATATAAGCACCCAGGGCAGTAGCCTGGTTATAGCTACAGACTCAGTGGAAGGCCTCTGTGAAAGCAGAGCTCAGGCAGCAAGAGCCCTGACAGTGCACTGACCCAGCTGCCACCCTGCTGACAGCAGGCACAGAGCACTCCTCCCTGCCTCCTCCTCCTCTGAAAGGGAAATACAGGCTTACCTGCTGATGAGCCTCTCCTCTCTTCAGCTGCACTCTCCTGACAGAAACCTCCCTAGCCTGTATTTTATCCAGTGCTCAGTTCTGCTCAGATCTAAAGAAGTGATTCCCCGAAATCACAGTCATAACCTGATATCCTCTCTGCCCATTGAAACCCCAGCCTGCCACACTCCCAGTCAGGGACAAGCCACGAGACAGCCACTACAGTTCTGGCTGTGACCAAACTTTTGGTCTCAGGGTATCAGTGAACAGTTAAAAATCACTTTAACTAAACCGACCCCACTTATTTGCTACTGCAAATGCTTTTAAATTAGAACACCTCCTGACTCAATTAGCCAATAATTATAGGAAAACTTTCTTTTGGAAACCATGATAAAAACTATCTATCAGCTTTTTTTTTTTTTTCCAGTGCCTAGGTCTGGGCCCTTCTGGAGACAAAAGATCAGACTGACCTTTCCTCTGATCCAGCAGAGAACTCCTTAAAACTTAGGTGACTATTACAAACCATACAGGCTAAAAGATTTTAGGACTGGGGAGTCATAAAAGAAACAGAAAGCTGGCATTATGCACAAAATGAGTGAAACAGTGATTCTGACATAATCTACTCCACTAGGCTGGCTTGGGTCTTTGGTTACTGCTTCTGCTTCCCCAAAGCTCAATTAGTTCAGTTCAAACCATGTTTACAACTGTGATTGAACACCAAATAATAGCTGCAGGCAAATGCTTGCTTTTGAATAAAAGTTCAAGGATAAGCTTTGAAAATAAATTGTGTATGACATTTAAGTGCATATTCACATACAAAAGAAGAGCAACAGAACTTGTCTGTTCTGCAACACACAGACATGTTTCTTCCTGAACAGAAAACTATTTGAAGCCAACTAGGAAAAGCAATCAGTTTTTAGAGTAAACTCTCAGGTACACTGAGGTGAAAGTAAGTTTTCACTTGACAATAAAGTCTTTTGATCTCACAAATTCATGTAGAACTTTTACCTGGTTCCAGTCCTGTTTGTGCTGTGTTTCACTGAGATCTTTGTAGCAATCATATCTGTAAAGTTCCCCCTGGATTTAGCTTTTGCTACATTTCTAATCTTTCTAAAAAGTCACAAAGAACCCTTTTTGCCCCACTCTGTTACCTTTTATTGTAGCTAAAATGAAGAATGCAATGACAGAGTTGTTGATGGCGCAGGTGGACTTTGCCACACAAGACATCACAGTGTAGGGGTTTAACAGGTAGCTGAAAAAGAGCAAAGCTCAGGTTACATTCAAAGGAGCATCTAATTAAGGAGATGTTCAAAGAAAAAAAAGGTGCACTTTGCCTTTTCTTTTTATTTATTTACATTTGATGGGATCCTCTCATCAGCAAATTAATTCAGCTGAATGGGTCCTTCCATCTGAAGCAAAAACCAGACCTCTGGATTGCAGACTTGCACACAGGGGCCACAGGGAGCCCACTACAGAAATGAGACATTGGAAAGATGTCCAAAATGCAAGTGCTGGCCTAGAAAATGACTACCAAAAATGTTTCTTGCTTTGCAGAAGCATTGTACATTTATTCAGTCAGATCTAGGATTACTGGGTCCAAAGGAAACTTTTTCTGCTACTCACACCTACTACTTCTGAAGAAGAAGAAAACATAGATGGAAAGAAATATGAGATGTAAGCAGAGTTTCCCACAAGCCAACCAGTCTCTTGCTGTGGCAGAGCAAGCCTTGACGAGCTCCATCTGAGCACAAAACCAGCCAGCTGTGCAAGACTGGCACATAACTGGAATTACAGAAAAACTCTGAACGACTTTACATTCCAGAATTCAGCCACACTTTAGCTAGCAAGAATGCCAGCTCCTTTTGGAAATAAGAATTACAATAACCTCATTTAAACAGGTTCAGAGCAAAGAAAAAGGGTTGGAGGACTACCAATACAGTAAGTATGATAATGTACTGATCAGCCTTACCAGTAACTAAATTACTCATCAGAGTCAGTAGACAGGGCTGATGATTTCCTAATTCTCTCTTTATATTTGCCTATGTCTCTGAGTCCCAGTCTGGTTTTTTCAGCATTTCCAGAAGGCAGCCTACAGCAGGACAGGTACAATTCAATGCCAACTTTGCTGTGGCAATGTGCAAAACAGTCTGCAATTTACCCACTTTACCCTTCTGGCCATGGGGAATGTGCCATTAAAAAAATTCATCTGAAAATAAGAAAAAACAGCAATTTATCTAATGGAGAACTCTCTCTGATACAGAACAATTTGGATAATTTCTTTGTGTCAAAATATCAATTAAAAAAATCTGTAACAGTAGGCACCTTGCTTGTATATTAGTTTAGTTGAAGCCTTCTGAAATAAAAAATATTTAGTCTACAGAAGAACACGAAGACATGAAATTTATAAAATGACAACATGAAAACATCTTTTAACTGTTACAAGCAATTTGGGATATTCAAGTTATGATATTCAGCACACATTCAGATATTTTGTCCAGCTGCTGAAAAATTGTCCTAACTTTTCTGAGAAGACACCATTTGGAAGGCACAGGATCAATTTTGATTACATTATCATACAGGCAACACAAATGGGAATGTGATCTGTGTTGACACAACATTCTTGTTACCCAGATAATGATCTTATGCTGCTGAGCCCATCTCAAAGGGCCTGAGTGAATTTACTTGTTGGCAACAAGCACATGCAAATGCATCTGCTTTTCACTTCCAGACTGAGTATTCAGGGCCAATAGGAAATTCAGAATTTCTGTGGGAAAGAGACCCAGCTTTTGGCAGTTTTTGAAGGCCCAAATGAGACAAATAAACCCCAAAGGGAGCTGAGGAACCAAAGCAGCCCACTGCAGCCCACAGGAGCAATACTTACAATAGTGCTACCTTGAGGGGGATGTAGTGCATCTCCATGGGTGTCTGGATGAGTTCAGCCACATCTGGTGCATATTTATCCAGCTCTATTAGGAGCTTCTGCTTTTTGAACTGAACAAGGGACAATGATCAAAGACTGTCAGAAGAGGAAAGCCATTATTCTATACTGCTTGTGTAATTCTATTTCATATTACTCAGCCAGTTACCTGGGGTTTCCATTACTGTGGAGCATATCCCCCCTACCTGGTGTGAGCTAAAACTTACATTTTGTGAGGAGCTGTAGAGAACAAAAACCCCCATCTTTTCCCAAATACTTAACAACTGAAGTGAGAGTCAGGAGGAAGCAGGTAATTTCTACTTGTTTAAACTTCCTTTATTACCTGTGTCTGTCTTGACACAGCTACCAGTGAATTCACCACACTAGAGTCCAACACTCAATCTTCCTAACATCTCTCCAGATGTCTAATGAAAAGCTAACTTTATAAATTCACTGTTCAACAAACCAGCCCCTGAAAACCCAAACCCCATACGTATGCAGTCTTTGTTGTTTTAAAGAGGGATACTTCTATGACAAATCTCTCTTTAGTCTCTTTTGTTTTACTAGGCTCTCAATAGAGACAAAAGAGAAATCTGAAATATGAACTGACTGAATTATGTTATGGTGAGACAGAAGGACAGAGATGCTAGCAGTAAATTCTCAACAACCAAAGTAACTCACATGTGGGATTCTTACATGCCTGCAGTTCTATCCTGGGTTATTTCCTTAACCCCAAAGTGAGAGGACAGGGAATAAGCACACAGCTGGGTGGGAGACCACAGAGATGCTGCAGAAAACATAGTCTCCCTGCTGATGTTGATACCCAATCCCCACCCCTCTGGAACTGCAAAGAGCACAGCACTGCTTACACAAAATGTTCTTTGAGAGCTGGGAGGAATCACTCACCTCCAAATACACATCCCTATAATTTGAAGGGAACGAGTAGTATTTGATGTCAGACTTTCACCACGCTCACAAGAATGATCTATGTCACCTCAGAACTGCTGGAAGGTTTCATTCCATCCTTTACACATTTCTAGTCTGTCTATTACCTCATACTGTGTGCAAAGAAACCCTTTCCAAGGTATAACACCCAGGCTGTGATCACTACTCAGTGTGTAGCTACAGACACTGTAATAGTGCCACAACAAAATTTAAAATGCCTCAGTTGTCTACCACATTCAGTCCTGTTTGTTTATCATTAAAATATGACCAGATTTACTGCAACAAGGACTTGACACCACATCCTCTCCCACGTCTTTTCTTTGGCCCAAAATAATTATATTTGCTGGGAGAAGAGGACCAGCAACACTGGGAAATCAGCTTACCACAACCTTGTTGAAGTCCTGGATTGCCAGGTAAAGGGCAACAGCAGTTAGCACATCAGTTATCTAAAAAAGCAAGGGACAGACTGATTGTAAGCAAAATAAACAAATGCAGAAAAATATATCAGTCAGCACTTAACAGGAGCTCTGACCTGACTCAGCTCAGGGGAACAAAACACAAGCTTTAAAAATCCTGAAAGGCTGATTTGTACAGTGCTCTCACACACCACCACTTCACCTTGAAGGAGTGAGCTGTATCAGAAATATTTATAGTCACAAAACAAGAGAATGGGGAATTAAGAGGAAAGGAATTGTCCATGGAAAGCAGCACATGAGGGTAGTAGAGAGTCACTGGTGTAGTGAGAGCACAGCAGCACTGGGGCAGTGCCCAGCTGGTTAAACCCAGCTGGCCACCAGGGCAGCATGACAGTGCCTTGAGCTGCCCCAGACTGCCCAGGCAGCAGCACAGGGCACAAGCCCTGCCTGGCAGGGATCTGGGCACAGAGGCTCCACTGGGTGCTACGTGCAGCCAGCTGCAGGACTTCTGTCCTTCTGAACTGTGCAGAAGAACTCTGAGAACAATTCACAAGAGACATTTGGGGGATGAACCCATTTGTGCTCCTTGCACGTCTGGGGTTTGGCAGACAGAAACAACAGTGTAGGCATTAGGCTGGGGGGACACAGTATTTTGTTACCTGTAAGAGATAACATTTGGAATTTGAAATAAAACGACACCTTCCTATCCCTGTGTGGGGATACTTATCTAAGCAAGAACTCACAAAGAAGAAGGAAGATGTAGAAGAAGGGAAAAGCCTGAATGTGGGTTTGTGCAGGCAAAGCTGCCTTTCCAATTAACTGTGAGCTCAGCAGGAATCTGAGCTACAGGGAGGCTGAAGGACTGAAAAGAAAGCCACACTCAGCATTTCCCTGAATGGGACCTCTCAGGAGAAGCTTTCCATGAGCACTTACCATGAACACCAGCTCAGCATATTCAATCAGGAAGTGAAAGAGATAGATTATCAGCGGGGTCTGAAAGAGAGCAAAAGGGAAATCCATATCAAATACTGTCAGATAAAATACTGGTGATTTGATGAGACAAATTACAAGAGTTGAGCAGTTCTACAAAACACTGCCAAAGGTAATTTTCTTTAGTCTATTCTCCAACATTGGTATTTCAGAGCAAAGTGATTAATCAAAGCACACTTACTGGTCTTTTTCCTTGCAAAGTCCTCAATGTACTTTATAAAAGACACCATCAACTCTGGAAACTGTATTCTACTCCAACTTTTCAATTCTACTGCAATAGTGGTAGACTTACAATAGAAAGCATACAAAGGCCAGCTTTAGAAAGAATTTTTTTCTAGAAAATCTATTTTTCAGGTTGTCTGCAGGTACTTTTGAAAGATTTCCTACATAGCTGGTTCCCTTGCTGTTTAGATGTGTCTTTTATAATGCAAAAAGAAGAAAGCATGTTAAAAACATAAAGCAGTAGGGTTACAATCCTATCATCCTCTTACTCCTAGAGTTTTTCCCTTTTAAGGTAAGAGGGAAAGCATGTTTCTGAATTATTCCCATCACACAAAAGCTTAGTCTAGAAGGACTATATTTACATGCTGCAAATTCAGTCCTCACTGTGAGAAAACAAACTTCTGTTTAAAAACTTAAAAAAATAATGTGATGGTCTAAATAAGCATGGGGAAATATTTCACAGTCTGGGATAAATTCTGTCTAAAGAAGTAGAATTTATTGAAAAGAATCCAGTTTTCAGAGGATACCTGCTTCACCCTAGGTGACACTATGTATGAGTGTACCTTCAGAGCAGTAAGGCTGTTCGAGGGCACAAAACCCCACAGGTGCTTAGGTGCTTTTGTAGGAACAAGGTGTTTTCAAGATGAGGAATAAATAACCTGCATACTTGTGCTAGTATTGGACCTTGTGCAAATGCAGGGACTCCAGGTGTTGATACCCAGCAGATCCTATCAGACTGACAGTGACACTGTCCCTGCTGCAGCCTGTGCTGACAGAAACAGCTGGATGTGAACAGAGTTCCTGGCTTACCACAGAGTCCCCCTGTCTCGGGGTTTCTTTATGCAGTAACAAACATGACACTACCTGCCCCTGCACAGGGAATTCACCGGGATTACCTGGATCTCCTCGTGCTGGTCACTGCATAACCACTGCTCAGACAAACCACACAACTCCAGGTTCTCTGCAGTCTTTGGGACAAAACAGGCCCCCAGCCTGTCCGGGCCCTGAGCAGCCAAACTAAGACTGCTGCACTGGAATAGCACATTTAAAACCAAGCATGCAAACCAACCTCGTGAAAAATAGCTCCAGAGTACGGCGAGACCCCTAAATCCAGCAGAGCTAATCCTTCGACCACTGAAACAGACAAAACACCTGCATTAGAGCCCTGTAATGTGGCAGGTGAGAGATCTCATGATGGTAAAACTGCAGTTTTTAAAATACTGGCACTCCAGGAATCTCACACGGAATGGGTGACACCATACCTCCCAGAGCCAACAGTCAGCCAGAACAGATTCACCCCCAGCTGTGCCATGCACGTTCCTGCATGGGCACTCATCACCCAGTCATTTGTTTCAGCTAAAGCTGTTCTAGATGAAGTCTTTTGCACATAACTCGATATAAATCACATGCATGGTATCTCCTCCTTCTGAGTCACCTACTAAGTGACACATGGCATCTATGCTGGAGAAATACTTAATTCCAAGAGGACAGCCACAACATAATATAGAATTTGAACTGTTTTGCCTCATTAGATGTAGGGAGGCCTCAAATGTCCAAAATCGCAATGGAAGAAATGAACCCAATATTGCCAGGCAAAGCTAAAAGCTTTATCTCTTGTTGAAACTTCCTGACATTTTATGGCCTTAATTCAGCTCCTTTGTGCTCATGGAGTTACAGCTTGCCCTGCAAGGTGTGTGTGTGTGCTTTTCCATGGAATCTCCACCCTCCTGAGCACAGAGGTTCCCTGGGACTGAGCAGTATGCACTGAAAGGAGCTAAGGGAAATGGGCCCACTTGTTCAGAGGGAAACAGGCAGGACACTGCAGGAAAACACAAGAGGTACTCAGTTCAGTGACACAGAAATAGAAATCTATTAGAAACAGGTTCTGGCTGCCACCAACTTCCCGTATGGTGACAACCCAGACTTTTTGAGATGATCCCACTTTTTCCCTTTACTATCTAGATATCTACCTTGATGCTCTAAGGTGGTATTTAGAAAGATTCAACAGCACAGGAAGCATCAACTGCTATAGACTGTGGAGCAGAGGCCTCAGGTCATCAAATGCACTTGTACTTTTGACCTTTATTACTTCTAGCCACTCTTTTCCACCCCAAAACTGCAAATAATTTTACCTGCATAATAACTAGATACCAAAGGGATGTCTTTAAAATAAGCCAAGGTTCCTAAGGCTCAGATGATACACAGATGAACGTCACGGAAAAACCCCGATTACCCTGTACCTCACGCAGCTTTCAGAAGAGAATCTGAATCGCTGGTAACGTGTGGGGACACCAAGTGACCACGGGAAGAGAACTGGGAGCCGTGCAGTGGCATTCTCACCACGACACGGTGCCTGTGCAGGGACAGAGGAACGGGCCGGCCGAGGCCGATGGAGCCGCACGTTCTGTGCTGGCTGGGCCACGCGCCCGTTTGTGTACATGTGCCACACGGCCAGTGTCCCCGGCCAGCTGTGAGCCGCGACGTCCTGCCTCCAGCCCCGGCCTCTGCCTCCAGCCCCGCGGCCCTCTGGCCCCGCGGAGCCGCCGGGCGCCGGCTCCAAGGGGCTCCTCCCGGGCACAGCTGCTCAGGGCCCCTCGTGCAGCTCTGGTTCGGGCCCGGGCGAGCACGGCCCGGCCAGCGGCGCCCTGGCCCCGGCTCGCCGGGTTTCACCTCGCTTCCAGGCGTTTAGCGGGGACGCCACCTCCACCCGCTCGGCGATGAAGACGGCGAGGCTGGAGCGGTAGAGCGCGGCGCGCACCGTCACGGCCGCCAGCACCACCAGCACCAAGGGGGCCGCCATCCCGGCGCGCGCTTCGCCGCCGCCGGCTGTAGTTCCCGGGCGGCGCCGGGAAACACGCCGCCAATGAACCGGCGCGCCCGGGCAGACTACACGTCCCAGCGGCCCTCGCGCCGCCACCTCCCGGCACAACTCGGAACTACGGCGGCCGCGGGGGGGCTAAGTTAGCAGGAGCGCGCTTGGAGCGGCCAGGCGGGGGTTCCGCTCCCGTCCCCCGAGCTGTCCCGTTCAGGTCGGCCTTGCCCAGGGCGGCCACACGGGATAGCCCCTCCTCCGCCGGAGGACAGGGATGGGTCTGTCCTCGAGTGGCACGGCGCCCCCCGCGGGCCGTCCCTCCCCCTGTGGATCCCAGGTGCCTCTGGATGGGAGCTCTGCCCAGCCGCGGCAAGGCTGGCAGGCTGGGCCCAGCTCGGACGAGGAGCGTCGGTGGCTTCTGAACTGTTTGGAAATCTCCTCAGACAGTTCTTTATTTTTCAGGTATTTCACAGACCCCATGGCATTTGCCCGCGTGTGGCTGTGCTGAGAGTCACGGTTGTTGTGAGGCGCTGAGTGCTTGAGGCCGTGTTTGGTTTCAGAAGGCTCTTGGCAGACTCGGGTTCTCAGTCTATGTGGTTTCAACAGCTCCGGAGCTTAAGGGTTCTGGGGAGACTTTCAATCACCTACCTTCCCAGCATGGACTTCCCTGCTCTTTTCCAACAACTGTTCCTCCATCCCCGTCCCTTGGTATGTGCACAGCCCGTTCACACAATCTCACACAAAAATAGCCTTTACACAAAAATAGCCTTTACAGCACTTCATCTGAATGGAGACAAGTGGAAGGAAGACATGATAATCTCCTAAAAAACCTGAGCGGCAGTGAAAACACATTTCACGTGGCATGTGAAGACAGCAATTTTTCACGTAACTAAAACTAGGATTTGCTGAGTGTACTGGGGTTGCCATTGTAAAGAGCTGGATAACGTCCAAGTCAACATTTACGTTGGATTTATGCAGCCTCGGAGCTGTAGAGTAGAGTTGCACCCGCCTGCAGAAATGGAGAAAGGCTGAGTTCTTCTGGGATGTGGTCCCTGAAGGCCCAGGTGACCCAGTGTGTACTGTCCCAGGGCTGGAGAGACTGGTGGGGTCATGTAAACTTTCTGGACCATGGCTGCTTGGAACATGAATCCCTGCATGCTGCAAAACCACCTTCAGATGGTCCCCGGACTGTTTCCTACTATGCTCCCTCCCTCACTGGGGTTCAGCTGCTGCCTTTGCAGGGCTTCTCTCAAGTGTAGTCTCACCCACTGCCACGGCACAACAGATCTGGTCCTGAGGCCATAAGGAGAGCCTCAGTGCTCAGCCTGTCATGTGGCAGCTCCTCTGCTCTCAGACTCTCTGGCACACAGGTGTGGGTTGTGCTGGTAAAGCTGCTCTGTGAGTGTGCCTCTGGCTGGCCCTGGGACTTGATGGCCCCAGGACTGACTGAGCCTGGCACGTCCTCTGATAAATCAGGGTGAATTCATTCAAGATAATTTATTTGTGCAAGCATCTCTAAATAGGAAGCCAGAAATGCTGATTCTTCTTTGCAGCTGTTCACATCAGTCTCTTGAGTTTTCTGATCAGAAATGCTCTTTTTTTGTGTGCTGGTTCTCTCCAAATGACAGTTCTGATTCAAAGTACTTGACAGCTGTTGCCTGTGACTGCTGCTTTGCTGAGTGCCTGGCACACAGTAGTGTGGTTGAAGCTGCACTGCTCCAGGATGCTGATTTTGTGACTCTGAGCTGTGCCTTGTGCTGCCCAGCACTGTGTGATGCAGCCCTGTGAAGATTCAGATAATCTCCAAGGGCAGCAGGAATCAGATGTGGAATCATGCCACTGCAGTTGTTCTGTGTTTAATTGGTGTGCAAAGCCAACTAAAAAGAAAGGTCAAAGAATAATTCGTGACAAATACAGCAATTCTTTCTGGAGCATGAGTTTGCTGTAGCATTTCTCCAGAAGGAGATCCCAGGGCTAGCAATGGAGAGAAATTCCTAAACTAATTGACATATTCAGCCCTCTCAAAGCATCAAATACACCAGGCAAATATGAGAAGGTTGAGTAACAGTTGCTATGTGATGGCCACTGATTTGGGGGGTTAGAACTGCCATGAGGGAGTTACAGTAAACACACACGCTGTGGTGCTGCCTTTTGCCTGGCAGGAACTCCTGAAGCTGCTCTCAGCCAAATGAGGCAGAGGAGCAAACCTTTAAAACCCTTGGGGTTCCCTTGAAAATCAAGGGAAGTTTCAGGAGACCCAGGCTGGGGTGGGTTTTGCATAGGCAATAGTTTGGGATCTGGCAGTGTTGCTGTGCTGCTCCAAGTCAGCCAGCACAGCCAGCTGCTTCCCCAGCAGCAGTGAAGGGGCAGAGAGGGATGACAGCAGACCAGAGCAGAGATCCTGGGGCTGTCAGAGACTCATACTGAGCTGCATGGGGACTTCCAGCAAGGAGCTGAAAGGACACAAACCAGAAAACTCTGAGAAGACTCTGGTTTGCTTGGTTAGTGCAGCAATTTGGGGTTTTTTTCCCAGAGGCATAAACCTGATCTTCTGTGTCCTGGTGTTCACCCCAAACTGATGGTAGTTTGGGCAGCGTTGGGGCATTTCTTCCTGAAATTCCTTGGCTCTGCAAGTAATTTGGTAGGAATATACACAGAGGGCTGGGTGTCCTAAGGCCTGGGAGCAGCTTGAGGAGCTGAATTTGGGGATCTCCTGCCATGGTGCCACCAGCAGTGTGCCAGTGGGGCTGTGGAGTGGTTGTTGGTCCACGCAGAGAGCAGCAAATGCAGCTCTCAGGGGGACCTTGGCACTGCCTGTCCTCCAGGTTTTGTTGCCTTACAAAAAGCAGCAGATCTAATGGAGCCAAACACACGACTGAGAGCTGCTGCTGCTGCTGCTGCTGCTGCTGCTGCTGCTGCTGCTGGAAGATCTGCACTGCTGCTGCTGGAAGATCTGCACTGCTGCTGCTGGAAGATCTGCACTCCCTTGACAGCGCTGCCTGCGTGAGGCACCCACGCAGAGCGCTCAGGGGATGGATTCCACCTGGGCATGTTGCATCACAGAACTTCCATAAAACACTCTGTTTAAGACTGAGCCACTTCAGGGATGATTCATCTTTGTTCCTGCAAACAGATGCTGGTTTGGGCACTTCTTTGTGTGCCCTGCTGGAATTATGCAATGGTGACATTTTTTGGGGTAAACAAGCCACTCCTTTTCCCGACTCACTGTACAAATTAGGTGTTCTGATTCCTGAGGCACCCTCCAGTCCTCCCTGGCAACTCTTCCAGCCTAATGCAGGGTTTTTTTTGCATTTGGGAGACCACAGCTTTGTTGTTATTCTGAGATTTCATCAGGGCCCTGTGCAATGACTTACGTATCTCAGGGATGCTTCCTGTTCCTGTGGGATCTATCTCACCCTAGCCCATGTCCCAGAGGGGTAATTTTCACCCAGCATTTATTTTGGCCAAGCTGTCGTGTTTTATTTTCATAGTTCTTCTGCCTTTCCCACCACAGACCTTGCAGCAGTAGTGGCATTGTAGTCATTACTGGACTGCAGTGGCTTTGGTGTTCCTGAGAAGTTCACATTTATATACTCTTTATACTCACACTTTATACTCACTATACTGGGGTCCTTTACTGATAAACATTTGAGTTGCTTTTGCCTCGTTTCAAGTTGTCTTCTGTTGGAGTTTATTGGCTAAAACACTTGCCAGCTTTTGGGTTTGTCAATGAAAAAACACCCCTAAATTCATATGCCTTTAATTTTTGTGGGCTATATGACTTCTCATTACTTCTTTTTTTGGGGGTTCACGGGTAAAAACTGCTGTTAAATTGAAGGGTATAGCTGTTTTTAGAAATTGCTGGGAGAAAGGTGCTTGCCTTTTATTTATTAACTTGGAAAACAACAGATTTTCCTAGCAGTCTGAAATAGCACTGCTGTAGGTGTCTTCCAGTCTTTCTGCCTCTGACTGAAAGAAGTCAGCACGAGGTTTGTGTTTTTTTGTGGAGGTTAGTAGTGGTCTGGATCAAAAACGGAACCTGAGTAATTGGTTTTTCTTGTTTGGGTTCAGAGACAGGAGAAAATAAACTGCACTTCAGATTTCTCTGACTGGCTTCATGTGCCAGAACTTCCTGTACATGAAAGATAGATATTTTTGTAAGAAAGCAAATCAACTTTTCTCAGCCCCCAGAAAGATTGTATTTCTGCTTTGAATATTTTTCATAGTGAGTTTTAAATGGCAATGTTAAAAAAAATTAATCCCCAAAGGTGAAATTCCTGCCAGCTAAGTTAAGGCAATTAATCATCTAGGGGAAGCTTGTCATCTACAGGAGGGAGAGATGGGCTTGTCAGAGCTACAAACTCACCTCAGACACCTCTCCTGGGTGGGGAAGGGATCAGCTGATGCCGTGAGCTGAACACCGAAACTCTGGACACCTGAAGTTAGGCAAGAGGAATCAAAGGGCTCTGATAAACAGCACTATTCAGCTTTTGGGCACCAGCTAAACCACTCACCCTGACAGCAGCATGTCTAAAAAATGGGCTGTCCACATCCAGTATCCTGGGGACACGGCTGAGCATTCACTGCCAGCAGCACCATTTCCTTCCTCCATTTCAAGTGAAAGAAAACCAGGCAGGTCTGGAACAGCTGGAGCACAGAGACTGGAAAGGCAAAGTAGGTTATGAACAGCAGCTCTGTGTGTCACACTCTGTTTCTTTGCCATGTTTTCCTCTATGGAAAGGCAGTAGGAAACAGATCCATGAATCCCACTTGGATCTGCCCCGCTTTCCCGAGCACTGCACTGTGCCGGCCGAGGAGGAGCTGCTGGTGGCAGCCAGACAGGGAAAGTGGGGAAGGACAAAGCACATGCTTCCTCAGGTAGGTTTCTTCCAGCTGCCCAGGCACTGCTGGTCACTCAGTACCTCTGGGAGCAGGAGCTGCTGCTGGGCTCACCCTCCTGGGGAGCGGCGGCGCCCCAGTCCTGTTACCCCTCTCTCAGTTGTTCTGACACACGTGGCTTGTTGCTGCTGCCTCAGCCTTTGCTGACAGCGGTTCAAGGCCACGGGATCATGTGCTGGATGCTCCCTCTCTCTGTGTGTGGTTACACAGGAGTGTCAGTGTGTTTTAAGAGCAAAAAGCTGGGTTTGGCTGGCAGCTGCTGAGGTGCACTGTGCCTTTGTGTGCTGCAGGCACTGCGAGTGCAGAGTGTTTTCTCAAACATTTCATTAGATTTCTTTGTCTTCAAGGCAAGTGTGTGTTTTCAGGCAAGAGCCAGATGCAGAGAAGCCCTATGGGCAATTCTGAGCAATGAATCCCCTCCCTGTGCCCCTTCCCTGCTTCCCTTCCCTGCTCATTGCTTTGCCAGTTGACAGGGGCAATAGAGTGGACACAGACACCAATAGGAAGAATGCTCTTGTTTTACTATTAATATTGAGGCAAAACAGAAGAAAAAGGATATATTTGGTAAAACAGTAAGCTTATTACTTGCCTGGCTTTAGCAAAAAGTAAAAATAAGCAAGGTAATGCATCTAATCATTACTATATGAGTGGGAGAGAGAGGACAGTGATTGAGGAGGATACGTCACCACTTGCCTGAATACTCCACCATCATCCAGAGTCCACAGTCACTGGGCAGCCCTGTTTCACTGCGAGGACCTGGAGAACCCTTCCTGGCAATTGGGGAAATCCCACGTGGTGCATCCACCTGTAGCTGAGCTCTCCAGTTCGCCCAAAAAAGGAGTCCAGCTTTATAGGCCCAAATTGACAAGTCCAAATGACTTGTTGACCTTCTTGTGCAGAAGACATTGGTTTCTGATGGCCCACTTCCCGCCACCAGCTGGGGACAGGGCTTGGCCAGAGCCCAGGCCACAGCCAGGAGGGTTTTGCCTAAAATATTCTACTGACAAGTCTCTAGGGATATCTGTAGGGAAGATTTCTTGATATACCCTACGCAAGGTTATACAAACATCTCTACAACAGCCAGTTTGGCATGAAGAATAACTAATATAAATGTTTTAATCATCTATTTTTAACCAAAGAACCTTGATGGTATTAATAGCATCATGCTCAAGATTCATCCTGTAAGTCAGCTCAGGCTTGGGCCTGCTGTTTAGGGACCAACACCCAAGTATCCAGTGGAGATGTGAAAAAGCAGCCAGTGCCCCCCAGCCAGCTGGCCTTCAGCTGCAGAAGGGTTTGTGCAGGAGGTGTGTAGGTCCTGTAGGGCACCGGAGCAGCCCTTCCCAGCTGCTGAGTGGTCCTGGAGGACCAAGTCCTCCTCCAGACCCCTCCTCTCAAGCCTGATCCAGCCTCAGAGCACTGCAGTGGAGGTGCCTGAGGGTTTGTCCTGTCCTTTTGCCTTATTTTCCATTAAAAGGCACATGGTGTTCTCCAGTGCTGTACTCTGCAGATGGCACAGAGGTTTCCTGTTGTGTGGGCTCTGGCAGCAGCTGGAGGTGGCTGCAGAGCCATAGGAAAGGAGTGTCAGAGCCTGTGGGCACTTGTGGGTCAAATACTTTTGCCCTGTAAAAGCTCGGTGTTGTTTTCAACCACTGAAGTACAAATTTTGATTCTCTAGTTTGAAATAAAGGCAACAGGAATAGAGAACCCACCTCCTTGTGTGCAGCTTTAGTAACAGTGAACATATTTCTTGGGTTTAAAGTAATGGAATTGCAAATTCATCGTGTGACAAGTTTTCTGTCCATCCCTGCTTTGTTCCATGAGGCAGCCATGCTGTCCTTGGAGTGGGAAGCAGCTCTGCCTTGGAAAGCCACTGCTAAGCTGAAACCAATATCTTGATCAATATTTTTCCAGTTAATCCTCAGAAGGGATGGGAGAGAATGGGCTAAATGATAAAATAAAAGTCAGGTGAGTAGCAAGCTTCTCCCCAAAACATCAGTCAAACTTGTGGAAACCTTAATCCTGGTCCAAACCAATGCAGCAAAGCCATCATCAGCCCCCAGAAGTGACCTCCACCACTGGGTGACCCTGGTGACATTGAGAAGGTCTCCTCTTCCTAATCCTTCAGTTCTGTGGGTATTGGTTTGGGGTACAGAGACATCATTCCTTCCTGGGAGTTCCCCACAGGAAGTCCATTTGAGGACCAGTTGCTGGAAGGGTTCACATTGCCACCTGGGGTTGCAGCTGCAGTAGCTGGGATCAAGTCCAGTCTGAGGGACAAAGAGGGGATGTGTAAAACCAGATTAAAGGAAAGTGGATGCATGGCTTGCCCTGAAGTTGTCTTTCCACGTTCTCACTGGGTTGAACTGTTGAGGGCTGCCACACTGTGGCAGAAGGGACAGGGGCAGGGACTCGTCTGTGAGATGGAGTTGGCATGGACACAGGAATGCCACCTGTGGATGGGAAGGGCCCACGTGCCCCTGTGCCTCACCTGTGCTGTGCAGGGAGCAAGGGCTGTACTGTCCCCCCAGGGCCTGCCCTGGCCCCTCTGGCAGCTCCACAGGGGAGAGGAACTCCTGCACGCAGAGAGACACCTGCAGGGAAGGGACTTCTCTTGTTGCAAAGAGGATTTTTTATCTTGAGCATGCTGAGCCCCTGGCACAGATACATCCCATCCCTGGAAGTGTCCAAGGCCAGGCTGGATGGGGCTTGGAGCAGCCTAGTCCAGTAGAAGGTTTCCCTGCCTGTGGCAGGAGGTGGAGTGGGATGGGATTTGAAGTCCAGCCCAAACCATGCTGTGAGTTCATGATTTTCTCTGGAAGGAGCCACTGGGGATTGCCCTTATTAGTCAAATCTTACAACTGCAGTTAACCCAAATGTCCTATTAATGGCATTTAGTGGGCTCTATGAGGTCTGAGTGAGCATTTTGCACGGTGTTTGTGACATTACAAGTATAGTCATTTTTAGCACTCCTGGAGATTGCACTGACACAGGCAAGAGGAAGGCTCTGTTGGAACAGGCAAGGGGAAGGGTCTGTTTTCTTTTCCAGAAGGAAAACAAAAGTAGGGAGAGTTGAAGATGCTGGCCCCAAGTCAGATGTGAATGAATCTTCAGATCCTGAGCTCAGCCCCGGTCCTAATGCCCTGGTTCCCTCTGCTTGGGACCTGATAATTAAAATCAAGGGTAATTTTCTGGGAGAGATGAGTGGAGGATGGCCATAGAAAAGGAAAGGCCACCAAGTCAAGCAGAGTGACTGAGTCATGCCTGTTACTGGAAAATGAGAGTCCTGAGGCCTGGCAACAGCTCTCAGTGCACTCAGCATGGAGGAACACACAGCTTGCAGAGGTCTGGCCTGGAGAAAGAGCAAAAATGTGTGGACTGCAGGGACAGCAAATGTCCTCCCCGCACGCTGCCATTCCTTCCTCAAGGCCAGGTTTTGGCCATGGTGACTCCCTACAGCACAGCTTTCCCCCTCAGTGTGAAAGGGAGAACATGTCCAGAGCACAGGGTCTCTTGAACCCTGCACGAAAAATATATCAGGGTGCTCAGGGTGTCCAGCAGAGTCATGGAATCATTGAGGTCAGAAAAGACATCTTAAGATTATTCAGTTCAACTGTGAACCCAGGTCCACCACATAATTCTGTCCCAAAGTGCCACATCTACATGTTTTTTAACATTTCTAGGGATGATGAGCTTCCCACTGCCCTGGGAAGCCTGTTCCAATTCTGGACCATCCTTGCCATGAAGAAATTTTTCCTAATATCCAACCTAAATATCTTACTCTGTCATTGGCTGGAGCACCACATGGATACATGAACCCCTGAGCTGCTCTTTGAAAATCCCCAGGCATGGCCATCCTGCTGTGAACCTGCACAAAAGCCCTGCTGGCCACCACACAGCCAGCCCCACTCTCTGCCCTGTTTCTGTCCCTGTGGGGATGAGAGCAAGGGAGGCTCCCCAAAACCATATTCCCACTGTTATAGGTAATTAATGTGATGGTTGGCTTTCACAATTAAGGGTGAATATGTGAAGAGAGGTTCTGTAGATGGTAGGACTGTTTCCCTCCCCCATCCATTGTTATCAGGGATAGTCCCAGTAGCTGGGGTATTTGGGAGGGTTGGCCTGTTCCTTTGGCAGCTCCCGACTTCCAATCAAGGTGTGAGAAAGTGATCTCCAGCACTGAGCAGCGAAGAAGGAGCCGACGGACAAGGCTTTAAGAGGGGCTGGGGGTATGAAAGGTAGAACATCCATTTTGTAGAGGAGCACGTGGTGGATGAGCCCTTGCTCCCAGTGCTGTTTGTTTCTCCTTATTCAATCTTCTGTTGTATTTTACTAAGGTTTTTTTTTTTTTTAAATAAACCTTTTGAAATTAAAAGGTGAGCATCATTTTTCTCACACCACATAAATGGTCCTTCACTGGAGACTTCTCCCTGGCCCACTCTGCCTCTTCCCACCTGGAGGATGGGCTGCTTCCAGGTTGAAAATATGTTGAATTTCTTAATTGGAAAATTTTGCAGCTCAGGGTGTGGCTGGGATGGTCCCTCCCTCTACCCACAGCACCCTGACCTGTCAGAGCCCTGGTGGGTGGGTGATCTGAGAGCACTGGCGCCATGGTCTGTGCAGTGCTCCTGGGCTGCAAGGAGCTCCCTTCCCTCTGCTCTCAAGGGCGCCCAGCTCAGCCCAGCCCAGCCTGGACTGCTGGCTGAGCTGGGCAGGAGGTGCTGGCACCACCGTGTCTGTGCCAGGCTGCCTGGGACAGACGTGTGGCATCGGAGCAGAGGACTCCCAGCTCCGTCTGCTGGTGCTGGGCGAGCTCTGAGGGCTGGCTCCTGCCAGAGCTGAGGGTGACCCTGCCTGGGCACGGGTCCCCCCAGCCATGAGTGCTCCTGGAGGTCTCCTGGCACCAGTTGGGTGGGGATGAGCCTCCGGCCACAGGCAGGGGTGTCAGGGGAAAAGAACGGGGAGAGGCATTCTCAGGGAGAGGGCAGAAATTCAGCCAAAGTGCAACAGTGTGGCAGGAGGTGCTGGGCAGTGCTTTGGGGAGTGGGGCTGGAGGGGAGCCCGTGGCTGGAGCTGGGGGACTGTGGTGCTCAACCTGCCAGTGACTCAGTGACCTCTGGTCCTTCCTCCCCAGGCCTGAACCTGGGGCCATTTGTGGTCATGCCCGAAGCCTTCATGAGGCATGGCCTGCCTGGCTGTGACTGTCCCTGCTCCGGATGCTCAGCGTGGCTGCTGGGTGCTCAGCCCTCAGACAGGCTCTGCCACAGGAGTCACTCCCCACCTGTTTTGTCCCGTGGGACCGGGCTCTTTGAAGTCCCCACCCCGCCTGTCCCGTGGCGCATGACTCAGCTGTCAGCTGCCCCAGGGACCCTTCCCTTGTGCTTGTCACGAATTACCTGAGCTGCCAACCACATCCCCATGGCCAGAGCGTTGGCGGTCTGAGCTCTGGGAAAGCAATGGGATGTTTATAGCCCCCATCTGGAAAACCATGTCCTCCCAGTTTCTGCCACAATAGAGCATCCCTGCAGCCAGGGCTCCTGTGCTGCAGCCCTGTCCTGGCCAAACTCTCTGCCCTGTGTCCTGCCTCAGGAAGGATGAGGGCACTGGGCCTCACCCTGTGCTGCTGTGGTGCACCCCGGCTCTCTGGGATGGAGCCTGGCCCATCGGGGTGCACCTGTTGCCTGCCTCTACCCATGGTGGCCATTCCTTTTCTGTCTGGGGCACAGGGAGGGGAATGGAGCCTTGCAGGCCTCCTCAGGTGGCAGGTAATTCCAGACTGTGTAGGTGCCTCCCCAGCACCTCTGCTACCGCGGTGCCGTGCTCCGGAGACCATCCACGTCTGCCATGGTAACCACGATGGCTTGCAGGGCCCACGGAGGGCGAGTGCACGCTGGGCACTGCCCCCTCATGCCAGCACCCGTGCACGGGCTCACCTGCCTTCCCCCACAGCCTCCTCCCACAGCCTCCCCCCACAGCCTCCTCCCACAGCCTCCCCCCACAGCCTCCTCCCACAGCCTTCTCCCACAGCGGCTCAGGCCTGGGCTGCCGGGGTGGCAGGAGGCAGGACAGACACCCTGCGGGTGCCGCTGTGCCTCCCACCCACTGCAGCTCTGGCTTTCCCCAGTTAGCCACAGAGGGCTCGATGGCCGCCACAGGGACTCACTGCAGGCCACCTGGCCGCGGAAGCACCGGTCCAGGCCGCGCGCAGACTGTTCGGAGGAAACTCTGAGGAGGTGATGTCCTCCCAAACCTGTCTCTCCTGCTTCTTGCCACCTCTGACTCTACTTGCCTGGCCAGATTTTTCAGGCCAGTCTTCCCCAGTTTTGTCCCCAGGGTGATCCCTGGTGTTTCCGCTAGTGCCCGCCCGGGCTCAGCTGCCTGCACCACAGTGGGAAGGGCTGCTGGAGCGGTCCTCGCTGCCACGAGAGCCCAGCCATGCCAGTGCCACCCACTGGGCCCACCGGGGGTGGGCACAGAGGGGACCCTGGCCTGGGCGCTGACCTGGTCACTCTCCTCCACCGCTGCCTGATCCCAGGGCCGCACGGCAGGGTATGCACTACCCTCTACGGGATGGTCAAATTGATCCACCTTTGTATTTCTTCAGATTTCTGTCAGAAAGAGGTGGCCATGGAAACAGCACCTTTAGGGGCCTGGTTATGGGGTGGCACAGGAGCAGCTGGAGTCCAGTTGCCTTTGGAAGGATCTTCCTAAAGAGAAGCACATCTGTGAATGTGCCTGTATAATGCCACTCCTAGAACCAGCCCCACTGATGCCAGCCCAGGGGGGGAGTGACAGTGTTCTGGCTCCATCCCATTTGCAGTGTTTGGGATGCTGAATTAGGCACATCTGAAATACTTGTTGGTAACCAAAACAATGGTTTCTACTCTCTCTGTTGCTTTTCCACATCTCCCCCAACTCCCAGCCTCTGTCTCCAGCTTTACCTTCACACCAGCTCACTAAATACCCCCTTGAACAACACCCTGTGTACTGGGGCAGGAGAGCAGCGATGGTGCTGGTGCCACCCAGCTGCAATCACAGCTGCCTCTTGCATCACCTTGACAGCAGCCTCCAGGTACAGAAGAGCAGGAAGTAAAAAGGGGTATTTTAATGACCCAAGTTATACACAACACCCCAATTATCCGACTGGGGCAAAATGGGGTTCACAGGAGAAGCAGTTCATCCAGGTGTGCGAGGGTTCCCAGGTGACAGGTTTGGAGCCAGAAAAGCTCTGGGACATACTCCTTCTTCTGCTGCTGTGCTCTCATTTCTTTAATTTGGATGAGACTAGGAAAAAGGTTTATTGGAATAAAATTCACTGGAACTTTATTTCCTGGGAATAATGCCTGCCCAAGAAGGCATGCAGCAGAGCTGCCTAGGAGCGTGTTGCAGGGATATGAGGTTGTTAATGCAGAGACGGGAGCTGGGTGAAGTCTGTGGGGGTGATTTTTCCCATTGGATCCATGCTTTGATGCCCCTCATTTCGGGTCAGGCCATAACAACCTCCCTGGTGTCCTTGCTTGGGGAAGTTTTCCTAGGGTTAAACCCCTCCCTGGGCACACAGGCCCAGTCCCACACTAGTGCTGGAGCTGCTGCCCAGGTAGTGGTGCAGGAGAGGAGTGGTGTGAGGAGAGTTACTCCCAGTGCTGCCTGGCTTCATCCCAGCTGGCTCTGATCACCAGCCACGCACCTGCTTTGCTGGATGCGGGTCATGGTGCCCTCATCCAGGCAGAATCCAACCCTGTAACTCTGAGAAGTGGATGGCGTTCAGAGGAGGCTCTGCCCACCCCTCTGCCTGCCCAGGTCATGGGCAGGTGGGCATGGTGGCCCATGCCTGCTGGAGCACTCTCAGCTCTGAGCCCCACAAAGTGCTGTCTCTCCTCCACCTCCAGAGCCCATCCCACAGTGGTGACCCTGCTCCAGGAGGGGCCATGAACCCCCGGGGTTACCAACAGCAGCACTTCCCCATCCTGTTTCTCCTCCATGTTATGGGTTCTCCTCACCCACCAGCCAGCACCCTGCCCTGCACACCCATGAGACAATTCCCTATGCTGGCCTCGCCCTCCAGCCCCTTCCTGGTCTCAGCTCTAATGATGGGGTGTCACGGTCCCATGAAAGACAGATGAGGACAGTCATGCCTGGCGCTGTTTGTCAGAGCTTATCTGCACCCTGCCACGACACTGCTTTTATGAAAGAAGTTATTCAGAAACTCTGGGGCATCAGGGAGATCTGGGCACAGGTCCTGGAGGCTGTTTGTGTTTCTAGTGTTGCAAAACCAGCTCCCTCGGCGGCTGAAACTGGGTGGCTGCAGCTGGAGGTCAGGAAGGGCTGATGCGAGCTCAGAGCAGAAGTGCTGGGGAAGCACCTTGGCTCCTGAGGCAGTGCCGTGGCGAGCAGCAGCAATTCTCGTGCTCCATGCTCTGAGCTGGCTGCATCAGACCTGCTTGGCAAAGTGTGCATTTACCTAAAAATCCACAAAGAAATGTGTCTCTGAGCATCGCGGGAGGGAGGCAGCCTAGTGCTCCAGGGGTGGCTTTGTTCCCAAAAGAGACCCCGCTGCTGCAGGTGAGGCTGTTCCTTGGATCTGCTGCCAGCACTGGCAGAGGAGGATGCCAGGCTGCCAGGGCTCACTGGGGCTGCAGGCAACGAGCCATGAGCACTTCAAAGGATCTTGGACCTTTTTAAAGGAAACTTTCTTATCTTACTTAAAAAAGATAGCAAGACTTGGCCCTATAAGACACATTTTATGAGCTGCTTTCCACCTATGTTGGTCCTTTACACTCAGGGGAGGGTTTTTTAAATCCCAGGAGCTGGTGACCAAAAATCACCAAATCCCAGAAACGTGCAGAGCTGATAGATCCGTTTTGGTGCCCACCCAGAGCTCTGGAGATCTCCTGGGAGAGCAGTCCTCCAGTGCCTCGGGATCGCCTGGGCGGAATTCCCTTCCCTCCGTCCTGCTGCCCCCTGGTGCTGCCCTCTCCTCCCACGGCCCATGCCTGTGGTCCTCGGGCCGCGTGCGTCAGGATGGCGCGGTCACCCCCACACCTCGGTGGGCAGAAGATGGGGAAGGGGTGGATCTATCAGGTCACGGGGTCTGGCAGGCTGCAGGTGGAAAAATTCCCCCCCGGACTTGGCTTTAGTGCCCAAACTTAGGCGAGGAGAGCCCCAGTGGGGACATCCCCTCTGCATGGTGCCAGAGGCAGCAATGTTGCACGGGCTGGCAGATGCTGGTGGGCTCAGGGCTGCCTGGGGCCCCCTTCCTGAGAGCTTCTGCAGCATTCGCCATTCCACATCGGGCAGGGCAGAAGGAAGGGCTGGGCTTTTACAGGGCTGTAAAGTGCCAGAAAACTGGAAGTTTTCCCACCGTGCTGCAGACTGAGCTGAATGACCTGACTCGGATGAAAGCAGCCCTTGCCTGCACCTTCCCCTGAGTGATTTGAGAGGCTGCTGGCCGTGGGATTCGGGTTGGTCTCGCTCCAGCAGGATCACCTGTACCTGTGCCCTCCACAAGCCAGCGCAGACCTGTGGAAGTTCCATGTGCCTGGGGCTGTGAAGAGCTGGGCTTGCTGCCTCCTCCTCACCCTGGGAGCGCTCCCAGGGATGGGAATCTTGGGCACCCACTTTGGGTGCCCTGAGAGCCGAGGCAGAGCAAGGTGGGGCTCTAATCAACCAAGATATGACATGAACCTGCTCTGAGTGTGTCAGCTGGGACTGTGGACCTTTAAAATCCTGTCTGCAAGTGACACTGAGCCCTGCGCTGGGCTGGCCCAGCTGCAGCTGGGGCTGAAACGCTTTTGTCTATATTTAGTGCATTTTTCAGATAACACTTGCTCTGTTTTTGGGCTGTGTGCTTAGGGCCCCTTTTTCCTCTTGTGCTCAGCTGCATCACAGGTCAAAGCCTCTCTATTTTGGGGATCCTCAGGTACTCAAATATTTGGAAGGGGCTTAAGGAGAAGTCAGGCAAATAAGCTTTTTGGCTTCTTCCTTAATATTGAAAAACAGGTGAGAAAATTGTTTTTAAGGCATTTTGGTGGAGCAGCTAAGCCTGGAAACCATGAAAAGTCTTTGCTAACTCTTCTTCAGAGAGAAGGAGACTTTCAGAGAAGCAGAAACCTGGGCTTCGTGTGGGAGAGAATAGGAGAAGGTGCAGGGGCATCTTCTGCCTGGGGTGGTTTGGTGGTTCTTGAGGGTTTCATCTTCATGTACAACATGGAGAGAGCAGAGGGATCCACGGGCAATTTCAGTGAAGGGTCCTTATAAGGTAGTGATGGCTGGGCTCGGTGACAGCCACGCTCCTGGTGGGAGAGCTTGGCTGGCAGGACCAGGGTGCCTGCCAAGACCCGATGGAAATGCCGGAGAGCAGGAACCTTCAAGGCAGCCTGTGCTTTGCTCTTTTGAAGGTCAGCGCCTTGGAAAGCGCCATGCCTGGGGAGGCCACCATCCAGGGCTCAAAGTGACGGGCACACGTGTCCCCAGCATCCCCGTGGCAGGTCTCAATGCCGTGATGGGGCAGAGCAGTATAGTGACACAAGGGCCAGGGGTGCTTCATCCACCTGGGCAGGTCCTGAGCAGCAGAGCCACCTGCCTGGGGCGGAGCTGGGCACAGGCAGTGCAGTGCTCCTGCAAGTCACACCAGAGCAGAGCCACACCAAGGCTGACGCAGGCAGGGTGAGCGCTGCTGAGCTGCGTCTGGCTGCGGCCGCCGCCGCGCTCACGCTCAGCCCGCACCTGGGACCCAGGTGATGCGACCAGAGGCACGGGGTTACCAGCAACTGTGGGTATTTTAAAACTCTGTGTACCAAAGGTCTTGGGATGGTGCCCGAGGAGCAAAGGAAAAACTTTCCCCTTGTCCTCTCCTCAAATTTGGAGTCCTGTCTCCAATGTCACTGCGATCCGAACTCCTCTGCTGGCTCCAGGGGAGGGTGACATGGTCCTTCAGCAAGGTGCCAAGGTATACACAGCAGGACTCTCCCTCTCACAGTGTCTGGGGGAGGATGTTTAAAATGCCACAGAGTCCTTGAGAGCTCTCAGTCCTGCCACCCAGCTCTGCAGTGTTTACCTCCACCCCAGCCCAGCGTGGTGAGACCGGATACACCCAGCTGAGGTCAGCCCAGGGCTCATGGAAGGGCAGAGCTGCTGTCTCCATCTGCCCTGTGGGTGACCTCAGCCCCAGCCTGCAGGACCCGACCAGCACGGCAGAGCTCGCCCAGCACCCCACCACAGCAGGACGCCTCTCTCTGCCTCTGCTCTGGGCTGCTGGAGGGTGCCCTGCCAGCACAAGCAGGTGCTTGGCAGTACCCAGGGCAAACATGACTATTGACGCTGCCCATCCATGGCTGCCAGCCACGTGGAGGTGGCTCGTGCTCAGGTTTTCTGGAGCAGGCTGCACACGAGGCACAGCCCGGTACAGAGGGGCTCACTCTGGGTCGTGCACAAGGCAGGAAGGCTGCAAGGCAGTCTGGTTTTGTGCCTGTGGGAGAGGGGCAGCAGGAGGAGAACCAGAGCCAGGATGAGACCAGGACTCTGCTGGCCTGACTCATCTGAGACCTGCAGGCACTGCAGCCGGACGTCCACCAGCTCATCTCCTGTCAGGCACCAGATGTGCAGTGGTGGGCTGAAGAGTTTCTCCGTGATGGCCCCAATGTGGCTGTGCACTCCAGTGCTGCCTCCCCAGGCCTGTGCCTGTGCCTGTGGCTCAGCCTGAGGGAATAACTACAAACCCCAAACATCCCCAGGTGTTTAGAAATTGGAGCCTGGCCATTTGCAGCCAAATTCCATCCCCTCTCTGCAGATCCCTACCCCGTGCCTGTCTGGCTGTAGCAGTGGTCCCACATCTTACACTGTTCTGGCTTGGGAGCTGTGCTCCTTCTCCAGCCAGGGCCATAGCTGTGACATATCCAGCCATGCCTTTGGTATTGCCCCAAGCAGAGTTGCTGCCTGACTGGAAATATCCCCAGGTTAATTTTAATCTGGGTGCTGGTGTATTTTTCAGGTCACTGGTGGGGGGGTGGGCAGGGCTTGGAGGGGTGTCCTGGGGCCGTGCCGCGTGCAGGGATGTGCACACGCCGGTGTCTGCAGACGCTGGGACTCGGGGGAGGCACTCTGGGCACGGTCACAGGGGATCTGTTCCCCTCATCTCAGCACAAAACCAGACTGCGGATTAAGAGGAGACTTTAGTGTTCCCTTCCTCCCGTCAATACAGCGAAACCCACACAGGACAGGACATTTATAGCTGCCCTCCCTTATTGGGAGCTCTCTTGGGTTTCACTCCGGGGTGACACCTGGGAGCAAACTCTGGTGCTGCTGGAGGCAGCTGAGAGGAGGTTGCAGAGTCCTCTTGCCCTGCACAGCCCCAGAGTCCCTGCAGGCAAAGTGGGGGCACAGTGGTGGTGCCAGGCACCTGGAGCTCCCGCCTCATGCCCCTCAGAGCCATCCCCATTCTCAGTGAGCATCGGGCATGGGAGGGTTCTTGGTCTGGCATCACACCACTGCTGTGCTCTCTGTGCCACGAGACTCCAAAGCCTGCCTGGTCCTTACCACACCCACGGGAGCTCCACAAGGAAGAACATCCTTTGGAGAGATGCCATATGGAAACTGGTGAACTTGCTCCAGGCTCTCCATCAGCTCCCCAGTTCCCTCATCTCCTTTTTTCACACCTGGCTTTGCAATCTTGTTCCGTGAAGGACATAAAGTGATTCTCAATGGGTACTGAGAGAAGGGTCTCTCCAGGGAAAGGCTGAGCCAAAGAACCAAGTGGGCAGGGACATCCCAGTGGGGCGGGAATCCTCCCAGCATCATAGACCAGGGAAGCACACAGAGAAAGCTGCAGGCAGGTGGTCCCTGTCCCCAGGGAGACACAGGCAAGGCTGAGGCTTGGAGCTGCAGGAGCAGTGAGGCCCCTGCTCAGCCAGGGCAGCTGCAGAGTGCAGGCTCCCTCCTGGCTGCCTCTAACCTCGGGACAGGAAGCTCAGACACCGTGGTGGGAACTGGAGTGTCTCCTGGGTGGCATGTCGTAGTCTGAAGACAAAAGAAGACTCAAGGTGGCTCAGCACAAGGGCAACCATCAGCCCAGCTGAAACAGATCCTCCGAGGCTGGGGATACCACTGAGGGGTGGATGAGCCCGTCCTTGTCCGGGGATCCCCCTCCAGCACAAACAACTTAGATTGCCAAAAATTCACCCATCAGGAAAGGGAAAGCTGAGCAGAGCTGGTGCTGATGACCTGGCCAGGGTAGCTGAGCACAGCATGGCCATGCCAAGGCTGCTCCTGCCAGCTCCTGCAGGCACAAGGTCCCCAGCCCATTCCCCGGATGCTCTGCCCCTCCACATTGGGACAAAACCAAACTGCAGGACAGAGAATTCCTCAGCATGGGGAATGGGTTCATTTTCCCCCACTTTACTCAGACCTTCTCGGTTGAGGGTGCTAATGGGAAGGCCATGCAGCTTGGGTGGGAGCACAGGCATCCAGAGGAAAGCCTGATGGAACAGCCTTGTCTCCACAGCAGAACTGGGCTGTGTCACCATGCCACCGTGCCACCACGTCAGCATGGCGGTGTCCAGCAGCAGTGTCCCCTGCGGACACTGGCTGCTGGGGACAGTGTGCTGTGACCCTGTATCATGAGGTACAAGGACCAGCAAAGGATGGACCAGCAAAGTGCAGGAGAACTGGTCCACCTGGGACACAACACCTTGACCAATCTCCAGCAAGCCTTAGCTGAACTATCAAGGCAGGGCAGCTACAGAGGAGTGATTTTCTACCCTGGAATTTTCCCATCCCCTGAAATGGAAGACCCAGGTTCCATTTTATTAGATTATGATTGTCCTGTCTTGAATTTGAGTGTAGGAAGTTCCTGCCTCTGTCCTAGGGATGGATTTAAAATAAAATTGGCACAAGTATATGAACAGATGAAGATGAGGATTAAGTCCTCCATGGTCAGCACTGCCTTGTGCCTAAGCCCAGACAGGCTCCCAGTTCAGGGTGTGCACTCCTGGGGCTCAAACAAATCCACACTGAACTGTGGGAGGCCTGGCCAGGTGAATGAGTGGTTGCTTTTATTCAGCTTCAGCCCAGCCTTTTCTTGCACTCTTGCCGTAGAGGGCTGAGCCTCCCCAGCCTGGGTGGGTCCCAGGGCTCAGCAGGACCGATTGCCAAAACCTCATCTTGCACAAGACAAATATGTGGCAGGAGTCAACAGAGCCAGAAATGCTGTCGTGTGGAAGGTGGCAGCTTCCAGGATTCATCCAGCCCAGACATACACAGGGCCCCAGCAGCATCTCAGCATGACCGACCCTGACCCAGTGGGCTGCAGCATCTTCGGTGACAAAGGCATGGCCAGGCTTGCACTTCTACTGGCCTGGGGTTGGTTTAGGCAGGATTTAACCTTGACCTTCAAAAGGCCCTGAATACTGATTCAAATGCTCGTCTTACTTTTGGGACACACGGACTTGAGGGCAACTTGGGAACACACTTGAATAAAATGACTGGGTGGAACACTGGGCACCTCATGGCACCTGTCTGGAGGGGTCACTTCAGCCCAGGAGTAGGCAGAAGAGCCAGAGACGTGTGATCCAAACTCTGGAAGATCCAGCTGTCCTGATTTATAGAAGCTACTGAGCCATGCTGGCACTGAAGCCCCTCAGGAGTGTCAGTCTTGGGGGACTCTTGAGTGCCAAGGCTCTCCAAGGCTCCTGGGTCCTTGTCCAGCCTGCTTGGAGTCAGAAGGGCTACAGGAAGAGCAAGCCTTGAGCTGGGGTCCCTTCCTTGCCTCCACACCCTTGTGTGCTTTCTGGGCTAATGCACACTCAATGGAACTCACACTTCCCTCTGTGGAGAGCGACTCCCCCATGGAGAACAGCCCCCATGGAGAGCACACCACGGTATGGAGAGCACACCACCCTATGGAGCACATCCCTCCTGTGTGGGGCACACATCACCCCTGTGGGGCACACATCACCCCTGTGGGGAGCACATCCCACCCCTGTGGGGTACACATCACCCCTGTGGGGTACACATCACCCCTGTGGGGAGCATATCACCCCTGTGGGGAGCACATCCCACCCCTGTGGGGTACACATCACCCCTGTGGGGTACACATCACCCCTGTGGAGAGCACCCCACCACGATGAGCACAAGCCGCTCCCGTGGAGCACATTCCCCCACAGTGGCTTACGGCAGGAGCTCCTTTGGGGCGAGGCTGGGGACCCCGGAGGTACCAGCTGCTGCTGGGGCCCGGGGGGCGGGGAGTGGCGAGCCGCCGGGCATTGCGAGGGCCAGGAGCAGGAAGGAGCGGCCGCTCCTGCGGCAGTGGAGGGGCGCGGGGCAGCCCGGTGGGCAGGCGCCTTCTCCTGGCATGCTGGGGAAGGGTGAAGCTGGGTAGCAGTCACTTTCGAGGGGACACAGCAGGAACCACGGTGGCCCGCGGCTGCTGGTGGGGCAGCAGCCGCGTTCCCCGCTCCCTCCTCCTGCAGGGCAGGCGGGGAGAGCGCAAATCTTTGCCCTTCTTGCCCGTGGCCCTGCCTGCTCCCAGCGCCGGGCTCTGGCAGGGGCGCAGTGGCGGGGGGTGGCAGTGGCGGTGGCAGTGCAGGGGCTGACAGGGCGCTGCCGTGTCCAGTCCCACGCCATCCTCTCGCCTCACGGGCAGTGACCCCGGCTGCTGCACCCCGACCGGCAAGGTTACTCCATGCTGAGACACACACCCCAAAATCGCCTGGGGTCAAATTACTGGGCTCGCCTCACCACCTGCTATTTCCTTCTGTCCCCAAGCCAAGCGAGGAGCCTGTGGAAAACAAGGAGGTGCCAGCCCGGGGTGCCCTGAGTCAGCGCCGCCGGGCTGGGATCACGGGGCTGCCCGGGCAGGGGGCTCAGCGGCGTCCCCAGCCCGCAGGGACACCCTGCCCCGGGCCGGCGCTCCTGCGAAAGTGCTCTGAGCACGGCCCCGAATATCTGCTCCCCGGGCAGCCTTCCCGACTGGACACTGCTGCCTGGCCCAAAGCCGGTTTGCAGCCCTGTTTTTCAAAGTTGTTTTGGTGTGTCCTGGCAGAAAGCTGCTGGTGACCCAAATTCTAAATACAGCAGCAAGTCCATTTTTTTTGCGACAAATGCAAAACCTCTCTCCCGCGTTCATCTTTGGGAAATAGGTCTTTCTGTCAGAGAAGTGCAACTGTAACACCCAGATTTCTTTCCTGTGAGGTCACCTCCTGGCTGTGGTCATTCCCAGAGGGCACTCACAGTATTTGTTCTAGGTAAACTCCTCCATGCTCCCTCGCTGCTGGGAAGCCACTCTCAGAGCCTCGGGCAAATCCCAGGCTCTTCGTGGACCATGGCCATCACAGGTGCTGGGCAGTTTCTCTGGGATGGAAGATCATGAGGCCAGCCTGCTGCCCTCTCCCATGGCAGAGCAGCTGGGGAGCCAGGCCCATCTCTTCCCCTCGCCCTCGGGTACTACACGGGCTGTGGGTATCTGCGGGTGGCACAAGGAGGTTTTTGAGGCTGCAGGGTGGTGGTTGCCCCATAGATGTGATCATCAACCATGTGCTCTGCACCTGGCTCAGGTTAGTGTCTCTCATCCAGGCCATGCAGCGCAGAGCAGCTCCTCCCACTGCAGAGCACATCCCAGTCCCACAGGCGGCCCGGGAAGGATCTGTCCCCAGCCTTGAATAAAGCACAGGTTCCCTGCATGCCTCACAGCTCTTCTCCACTGCAGGCCAGGGGGCCGGGCAGAGGTCTCTGTGCCCACTGGGGCCTGGGAGCTGATGCAGAGCCCTGTGCTGGGAGCAGTGGGGTCCCAGCAAGTGACCCAAGTTGGCAACAACCCCATTTACCACTCACGTGAGCCACACGGCATCCGCACCACGCTGCCTCTGGCAGGGGCCGAAGGCAGCCCTTCCCCTGGCCAGACACAGCCGTGTCTCCTTGCCAGCATCCCTCTGATGCCAGCAGACAGGAGAAGGGGAGAGGGAGGAGACGCTGCTGTGGAGTCCTGTGGACCTGGGATGGAGACCACCTGAGCCAGACAGGTCTCAGGCATCTCTGGGAGGGGCAAGGCAGTGGGGGAGAAGCTGAGCCTGTGCCTCATGGACCTTACTCTGGCCACCAAACCCCAGCAAGACACTGAGGCTCCTCGGGGACTGGTAGTCTTTCCTAGTTTAAGTAAGGAACACACCTCTTGTCCCCAGTGCCACCACTCAAGGGACCAGAGGGGATCCCAGGGAGATGGATGAGAATTTTTAATGATGTGAAACTGTGCATGTTGCATTTTCTTGATCTACAACACAAACAAACAACTTCAGGCAGGAGCTTCCAGGCAGATCCATCCCAAGGGACAAGCGTGGAAACAGCCACCTGAGGAGCTGAGGTGTGGCACATAGAGACACCAGAGGTGTGTGGGTGATTGGTGGCACCTCCCAGTCCACTTCACTGGGGCTGGGTGGGTGTCTGGGCACATCCCTGCAAAGGGTCTCCAAGCAGGATGGGGGAGGCTGGGACAGGGTGGCTTGGGGAAGGAGAATGAGCAGCTTCTGCTCATTCATAAAGACCCTGAGATTAGTTCAGTTGGTCAGAGCACGGTGCCAATAACACCAAGGTGAGGTCTTCACCCTGTACAGGCCACTCACTTCAGAGCTGGACTCGATGATCCTTTTGGGTCCCTTCCAGCTCAGTGTATTCTGTGATTCATTGCCCTGTTTTCTGCTGTTTGGCACAGAGCCTGTGTTGAAGGATTGTCTCTGTACACCGCGTATGTACTTCTTCATTAACTGCTCTTCTCAGGCCGAGCTAACGAGCACCCAGCTCATGGTGTGGCAGCAAGCCCGATGGCTCACTCAGACTGTGGCCTTCAGGCACCCGGGAGCTGCAAGGACCGAGCTGGCTGCTGACCCACAGCCCCAGGACATGGCTGGGAAATGCTTCTTCAGGTGCTCAGCAGTTACCTGATGACTTCAGCATCACCAGGAGGAATGGCTGGGGCAGAGCTCCCTGGGCTAGGGGAAAACTCATGTCGGGGATGCCAGGAGCAGCACTTGCTTGGGATGCAGCAGGGTCATCCAAGGAAAACCAGAGAGGGCAGCTGGGGCTGGAGGGGTGCCCTGGGACCCCCTTCTCAGTCAATGCCAAATGCTGAAGACACGTTCTTGGAGGGATTTGCAAAGATCCAAATGTACTATTATTTCCTGATCTCGTGTTTTTTTTAGGAGTTTTGGGTAGCTGGATCAAGCATTTTTTTAAAATAAAGGACAGGTAAATGGGGCTTGGAGCGAAGTAATCTTTAAGGGCCCTTGCAACTCAAACCATTCTATAATGAGCACCCTGCCTGCTTTGCATGCCATTTGTTGGGTGAAATGGAGCACGTGCATTACACGCTGGCCCTGCACCTTGCCAGAGGCTCTTGATGCCACTCCCAAAACCTCCTGCATGAAGCAGAAGGCAGTGTGATCACCTTCCTATTTTCAGCAGTCACCCAAATTCACAGAGTGCCTCCAGTTACAGGCCTGAGCAGCAGAGCCCGAGGCACCTGCTGGGGTGGACTCATGCTGTGACACACAAGGCCCCAGTTAAGTCCCCGTTACCTGCGGGCAGGTGAGGTGCACTCAGCTGCTTGCTCATCCCCTCCAGGCACAGCCACCTCAGGCCTTGCAGCTCAACTCAGCGTGACTTTCCCAGCGAGCTGAGGGCCATCCAGGCAGGAGCCAAAGCCAGGTCGTGCCCTGTGTGCCCCCATCCTACCTCAGGATGCCACAGGGAAGGCACTCTGGTTTCCTTGGCCTTAATGGCAGCAGGCACTGCTGTCCCTGGGGACAGAGGGGAAGGGTCCCTCCAGGCCCTCCTTGCTATCCCCATGCACGGACAGAAGACTGTAGGCACACAATGGCTGGGCCACCATGGCTTCCTGCCCACTGTTCCCTGTGCCAGCAAGATTAATTTCCCTCTGTGACCCAGCACAGCTGTTACCCAGCCCAGAGCCCCTGGCCACAGCCCCTGGTCAGGCACAGCAGGGCCTGGAAGCCACTGCTGATGGCCTCAGGCTGGTGAGAAGCTCCTTCCTCTGCTTCACCATCTGTGCAGCAGCTTTTCCAGCAGTAAGTCACTGGGGTACACGCTGCCCCGGGAGGGGACTGCCACCTCCTCTCAGCAGTAGAAGACCAGGGCAGGCTGCAGCAGAGACTGAAGCACTTCCCAGCCCTGTAGGAATGGAGAGAGGGTCATCCCATTTAAACCTGTGCTTGAGGGCAAACGCCAGCACAGCGGGGCAGTTTTCACTGGGACACGTTCTGTCCTAACGAGATTCATTCTGCTGCATTTGTTTATGCCCTCCTCCACAGCAGCAGGGTTAAAGGTTAATTTCTGCACTCCTGCTGCAGCCAGCAGCAGCCACCTTGTAATCACTCCATGTGAAACCAGGACAAGTCGAAGCAGCAAAATGAACCTCCTTGGGCAGCAGGAGCTCTTGGCTTCGGGCAAGGACCAGGCTGGGGGTCAAGGGTGGTTATGCTGTAACTCCTGGGTGTCTTCTGCAGATCGTCCCCTGCTATGCCCAGCCTCTTCAGCTCCCTGGGCATTAACTGTAACTGCTATGGCCAGCTCAAAATGCCCTCCATGGACCTCCCAAATGAGTGGATTTTCTGCTTAGGACTGTTTCAAGCTTCAGAGGCTTCTGCTCCGCTCCTGGCAATTGGGGTGGAAGCTCTGCAGGGTGGCAGCTCTCCTCCCAAAATGGTTTACACTCTTCTGCAAGACCCTTCAATTAGCAAAGACTAAATGTTATTTAATTTGTGACCTTGTGTTGAATAAGACACAATAAAATTCTACCTCGTGTGAATTTACAATGGGGAATTCTCACCCGTGATGCCAGATGAGTCCTAACTGTTCCATGCCTGACTCAGACACCCAAACTGCTCCATTAATGACTGTTCTAATAAATGTTCCATCTTTACACAGACAATATCCTGCCGTGTGACAAGCCTGGCACGATATCAAACCAAACCTCGGTCCCATGGTCCACCCATGCTGAGGACAAAGGCAAACCTGGTGATGCCAAGCATCCCGAGGGGCTGTGACACTGCAGGGATGTTGCTGGTGTCGTTCTTCACGAGCCCCCTGAGCCCTCTCTGTCTCGCAGGTGGGTAATGCCTGGATGGCACATCCAGGGCTTTCGGCCCCAGCCCCCTCATTCGTGTCCCGCCAAAGTTTCTCTTTGGATGAGGCCTCTGCAGCGCAGCGGTGTCTGCGAAGCCTCAAGCCTCTGTCCCTTCCCTCCGGCAGGCGCCAGTACATCCCCCCGCACCCTTCCTGTCCCCCCCGTCCTCGGGGCGCTGCGGGCGGAACTGGACTCTTACCGCTTTTCTTTTTTTCAATGGCTTCGGCTCTTAATTTCCGTCCACCTCCCTCCCCCCGTTCCCGTCGTATCTCGGTGCCGGAGCTCCCCTCTTCCGCCCCTGCGGGGGTCTCAGCCCTTCCCCTGTACCCCAGCACTGCGGGGGTCTCCAGCCTCTCCCTTTGCCCCCGCGTCCCCGGGAGTCCCCAGCCCCCTGGCCGCTGCCTGCCGGGGCTCTGCCCTCTGCTGTCCCCGTGGCACGGAGCCACCGCAGCGGCCCCGGCCCCGCCCGCTCGCGACCCTGCGGGGCCCCGCTGCCCACCCGG